>CM076411.1:15188026-15736957 GCA_038363315.1 Mugilogobius chulae | reverse complement strand
ACCATCCACGTATACTTATCTACCCCTACAAACATGCTAAATGAAGGTTGTAATACCATATTTTGAACACTGAGAACTACTTTAGATAATTAAATAAAAGCTGCATTTGGACCTGCTTTGTTCTATTATTTAAAATCCTTCACTATTCACCATGGCACTGTCGGGCTACTCTGATTGTTTTTTGCAAAGTTTCTCATAACCCCTTTTAACCTTGTAATCTGACAAATAGTGTTACATTCATGTTACTTGAGCCTCGCCACCTGTAAATTAATTGAGAGGCAAAACAGGTAAAAATCTGGCCTATCTATTAGTGTAATACATCAGTCTGTGAACTGGCCATCAGTACAGATCTTATTTATTTGTAAAGTTCAACATGATCTTGTGACAGCAGTTCCTAAAATGTAGAAAATAGCCAACACGGATCTGGGCAAACTTTGTCATTTTAGTACTCACAGTAAGTCATTGATCCAGCTCTTCTGTGACCTTTACGGTCAAGTTTAAGTGAGCATGCTTCATTGTTGCTGTTTCACTCAACTGCTTGCCATCAGTTGCCTATATATTTTATTTCTGACTCCGGGTCTATTGAACTGCCCTTGATTACGTGACGATTACGTGAAATAATGTTTCTCACCTAACACAGACTTGATCTTGTAACAAACCGCCGTATTTCCAGTGATGAATTTTTTTTTGCTCCGACAGACTTAGCAAAGCAAGCTAGCGCAATAGCATCCGCTGTTTCCTGTTTGTCGAGTCAAAACACTGTAAAAAATGGTGTGTAATTTGTCCAACATAATCCAGCCTCAAGCATTAAACAAAACATGTTAACATGTTAAAGCATCATAAAAAGACTTCGCAAAAAAAGTTAAATAAATTATAAATAAGTGATGGTAAACTGGAAGTAGTTTCTTGTTATACCAGCGTGACCTTCATGTCACAGTGCCACTTCAAATTATTACGCGTCTTTTTGTGAATCGCTCAGATTGACGGCAGGAAGAAAAAGTATAATTCAGGTACATTTTCTTTTTTATTTATTTAAGAAAGCATGTGTAATGTGTAAGTGAGTCAGCTGCTCACGTAGCAGGCCCTCTGGAACATGGACCTGCAGTGGATACGCTAACCCTCATTAACATAAGCGTCCCAAACTGCTCCAAAGTGAACCGGTCTGGGGACCAGGCTAATGGAAACGTGGCTAAAGTTTGCAAAACAAGACTAAACTTAGTCGACATTTGGATTGCATCAGTTTTGACCATTTAATGTCTTAACCATTTAAATGTTTAAAATAAATGTGGTTCAAATGATGCGTACAAGAGTAAGCTGAATAAAAGCTGACATAGTGCACTAAAGAACACATTGACTATCAAGCAAAGTTTCATGCTGGCCTTAACATACTGCTTAGTGGCCTGTATTTGGCCCCCGGGCTTCTGTTTGAATAGCCCTTCACTATGGTGTCTGTTCTTTATGCAACATGATGTGACTATGAGATTGTAATGTATACTTATACATCTGAGTTCTCACTTCAGTTGCCCACACATTTGCTATAGCCACAGGTTTGTCAAGTTCAGATGTCTCAATTCAACCCCAAACATTACCGTAGATGCTTTTTTTTTTTTTTTTTTTGCCAGAGGCTTGTCCTGAGCCCTGGCAGACCTTTTTCCTGCATCTATTTGTTAATGATTTGTTTTTGGTTACCACTGCTTCCCTTCTGCAACCTTTAAATGAGTGGACACAACCTAGGGCAATGCTGCAGACCAAGCTGTAGCATGTGTTTATATCTATATCGTAGGACCTGATATAAACATTTTTATAGGGTTGTGGGTTGCTGCACATGTTGATATGCAGAGTCGAGGCGAACTAGAAATAAACCCTTTTCCAAAGGGCAACATGCAGTTAAGAGCCTGTAATGTGAAGCTTTGATCACCGGACTATTAAGATGTGTTAATGAGGTATTCAAATTACAGGGCAGCTTTGGCCTTTCTGTTGCCAAAGCAGTTTCACAGCAATTTATTGGCTATAATTGTTACTAAAACAACAGGAGCAAATGAAGTGCTTGTTCAGAAATGTTCCCACAACTTTGTCTTTCAAAATGCTTTTTTTTTTCTGCTGTGTCCATCACACAGAAGTGGAGAAACGATCAGTAGAACAGCAGATTGACGGTCTGATTCAGTGGTAACCATTTGGAACATGATCGGAACAGACTGAATGTGATGCTGTTTTTGCTCCAGCAATTAAAAACATGCATTATACAGTACTATTTAAGATTATTTACTTATTTCAAATTAGATTGCCATTGTATATTCCATTAAACTCCAAATGTAACACAAAGCACTCTTGCTCATGAAACAGCTCTGTTCTCTTCGACTAAATGATTACTTTTCTCAAATGTTTTCTTTGCAATCCAATTTCTCACATCAATGTGTTTCACAAAAAGCCTGACTCTTTGGAGACCTGCCAGAGAAGACGACAGGGCAAACTGTCCTAAAAGCCCCATACTAATAAGCACATTATTATTTGGAAAATTGAATGAATCTATGCCCGTCTTAACAATTTCAGCAATGTCTGAGACTGTCCATGGTTTGTCATCAACAAGCTCAATATTTGTAAATTAAAATCACTGTAATACCACATTTAGAACTAAAAAGAAACAATATATTTTTTTTTAAGAAGGTACCACACATATCCAACACTTTGCATTCTGGCAATTCATCAATCCAACTTCTGTCCCTGTCCATCCTCATTGTATATACCTTAAATGCATATCCCAAATATCTCCTCCCCTCTCTCATACTGCCCACTCCCTTGTACTCCAGGCCTTGTCGCAGTATGGCTGTGAGAAAATTGAATGTGCCAGTCAAGTGAAGCGCCACACTTATCTAATCCCACCTGTAATGCTGCTCTGTCCTCTCCTGCCTTTGCATAACACCCTCTCCATGGCTACATACCGAGCCCGCAGGAGCACTCAAGTATTGTCACTCCAAAGGATTGTAAAGCAGGCCATCTGAAACCCCCTGAGTCGTATATTTTCAACATACGTACATGCATGCATATATGTTCTCCACAAGGTGAGAACAAATGTAGATGAACACAGATAAGGTAAATGTTGCATTGTAGTATATCTTAAACTACCAAATTCTCTTTTCTGCCTTATTGTCACACAAACCTCTCTTCTTTTCTTACTCATTGTATTTTTCAACAAAATGCCATACCAATACTTGATAAATTCCTTTTTGCTCAATATCTGATAAAAGCAAACTATGAAGCACCTGGAAATGTCAACATAAAAAGTATACTCCCGCTCTTTTTGTTAGAGTCAAATCAGTCCTCTGGGATAAAACTCACTTTCTAAAACTTACAAAAATATAAACAAATAATTACATACATACATACATACATACATACATACATACATATATACATACATACACACAGTACATACTGTCAGTCAAGTCTCAGCTGTAAACACCACCTACTGTATACCAATCCTTACATTGTGGAAAAAGTTCTCACTGATGAACAGAACTTCTTAGTCAGAAGTTAAAACTCCAGGGTTTCAGCTTCACAAAGACTCCAGCCATTTGCTTGTGCTGCAAAAGGTTAAAAAAACAGTTCACATTTAAGACAATATTAGTCAGACGTATTAGAGAAAATAAGTCGGAATGATAAAAGGTTAATAAATTCACAAACACTATTGAAGCCAACAATGTTTATGATGAACACATCACTACAGCGATTCATGTTTGTGCCAAAGTGTGTTTTATATTCTGTTATCTGTTTTATCTTTACTGACCTACCTTGGTCTGGCAGCTACAAATCCTTAACCATCTTTGGTCTCCTTTACACAAAAAAGGTATTCTGTTCTTGTCAGTACGCCAACAACTAAAGTTCATGTTGCCCACATAATCACAAGCACTTACTATGTAAATGTGCAAACTGCCCGAGCATTATGAAGTAGAGCGGAGATATACATAGTCACTGAAAATTCATCACGCCAGGGACTCACGCCTTTCTGCTTAAGTCAGCAAGGGAGATGTTAATGCAGCAGTGAGAATTAATGGAAGTATTGGCTTACAAACATTTGGTGATACATTATCATGGCTCCAGGCAATAGGCTTCTTACAGGTTGTTTTTCAATTGCTGAAGCCTGCTAGGGGACTGCTTCCTGTTTTTCTATTAGACACTAAACAAATAGTAAGTCAAATAAACAGCACGTTTGCAGTCAGATACATTTTTACTGACTAAAAAAAAAATATGACCCATAACCTGTGTCTGTAGGAAAGTCCCACTGAGATCTGGAATCTCTTTTTTTCCATAGAAAATCCCACTCCTTAAAAAGTGATGTGTTGTTATTTTCTGCTTTTTCTAGTTCAAAGTTAGAAAACCGGGAAATAATTCTGTATCATGCAGCTAAATGAGTGTATTTTGTCATGTATTGTGAATAGTTGGATAACTTTCTTTACTTTCTTACTGTATATTTTCACAACCTATACATTTAACATGACATAAATGGTATTAAGGCCCTGCTGCAAAGCCTTAAGAACCAGTGTTCTGACGGACGACTAAATTGTCAGTGTCCCCATGTCATGTTTAGCAGTGTTTTCTAACAGGCCAATGTCATTTATCTAGCTGCAACTCCCTCCATAATTTAATTTTATGTGTTTGTTCTTGTTTGCGGATTGTTAGCAGCTCATTTGAACACTAGATTATATTTCATACTGCTGTACTTAAATTTCTTACACATGAAGAATCACGTGTGTGGCCTTTCAATCTCCTGAATGCCTCTTTGAGCGATCCCAAGCATGTAACCAGCTTAAAAAATGCTCCAGCTCTTTCCTTGGCATCTAACCAGTTACAAGGTTTGGAAGTTATCGTGTCACAACACACTTTTAGGTCAAATACTGCAATTTCCTGCACTGTTCATCCACACACACACATTTTGAGTGTCACTCATACCTGCTGCTTGGATGAAAAATGTCCAATGGTCTTATAAATTCCTGTGAAAGCGAAGAGGACAATGCTATAATCGCCTAAATGCTACAAAATAGCCAGAAGGTCAAATTCTACTATCATCAGAAAACCCACTTATAACAAACAAAAACATAAGTGCACTTGATAGATATGAGACTATTCTTCGAAGCTATTACACAATATATAAAACGCTATCATTCAAAGAGCAGAAAGGCAGCAGGACATGAAGTTTTGTTTCTCTCTGAAGTGGTTTACAACTGGACATTGCTAACAGTCTGCAGTGCTAAGGGAGTAAATAACTTGGCAAGAGGTGCTGGTGATGTCAGACTGAAACAAAGTGTCCTTGTTGAGCATACTTTGTCTGATAAACTGTATTAGCCAGGAGAAGGAAAGTAATTGGAGAAATGCACAGCAGAGAGACAATGATACTCCCCTAAGAACACAAAAATGTATGATCTGTGACACATGAATTATTGGTTGACATTTCTTAGTTTTAAAAGTCTTAGTTTGTGTTCTTCAAAATGATGATAAAAAGGTTTAATACTGAAGGGAGAAGTAGCATACATTGTCCATTTTTTTCTTCTCTCTCTTTTTTTTTTGTATAGGCCTTATTCTGCAATTTCAATGTGTACTTGAAAAGGTTATATCAATCATGCATTCATTCATTTTCTGCCTTTGGTTTCCATACATTTTCTCCTGTCCTCTTGTGAGGGATCACGCAGTCATTATGTGACACCCACCTGCAGGTCACTATAGGTCACCAGCATGTCCTTCATTTTAGAGGTTAGATAATCATTTTCCCCTCTTCTTTTTCTCTGTAACTCGTAGGTCATTCTTATTTGAGAAGGTCACATATTATGCAGCATCCATGTGATTCCATTCGTTTGGGTTTTCTACAGTTATTAGGTTGTTTCTACTAAAAAATCTTGCAGTTAGAACCATCTCGGACTCTGAGGACCTCAGGGACCGGCCTCCTGCTGGTGCCCAGAGTCAGGACTAAACGTGGGGAATCAGCGTTTCAGTTTTATGCAGCTAAGACCTGGAACAGTCTTCCAGAAGATGTAAGACAGGCCTCCATTGTGACAATGTTTAAATCTAGGCTCAAAACATTTCTTTTTATCTGTGCATATGACTGAAATACTTTGTCTGCACTCTTTATTTTTTACTTCTTTTAGAGTAAATGTTATGCTGATTTTTTATATTTTTAATAATGTTGTATTGTAATTTTGATGCATTTTCCTGCCTTGTAAAGCACTTTGAATTGCTTTGTGTATGAATTGTGCTATACAAATAAATTTGCCTTGCCTTGCCTAGATGTGTTGTCTTTATCTTTTACATTATTTAATTGAAAGTGCTTAATTGTGAGTACAAACTGAAAAAAATGCATGTGCTACTTTATTAACAAGCACTGTGCACATAATTTACTTTTGAAAGGTGCACGTCATATCTTCGACAAAACCAAAATGCACCACCTCAAAGTTTCTCCTTTTTCACATTCTTTTTTATTTTTTTATTTATTTTTTTATGCCGTAGTGGTAGGACCCTCCAAGATGTCTAAATTGGCTCACAAACTCTGCAAGCATGTGTGCAGAGGTTTGTTGCATACATCTATTTTAATACATTCAGTGTAAAAGAAAAAGAAAAAAAAATACTCACGAGTATCTGGCTGCAGACCTCCATCAGGAGGACCCTGCCTCACAGACCCACAGAAGACCGGAAGTAATGCAAAACAAACTTTTGGAAATACTTGAAATGCCAGCAAGACAGGACTTTTTTTTTTTTTTTCATTTGCTGGATCATGGTAACCAATAACTTTCATAAGACATGAAAGTGATGATTTGACATGTAAAAAAAACAACAATAAATATACAAAGTTTTTAGTTATAAATCATAACAGCATTTGTAATAATAAGTCTTGGTAAATGCTATAGTCGAGTCTGGAGGGATGATGAATAAATTTAGTAGAATCGGTAACTTTAAAAGAGGAAATAGAGAAAAGGTTAAGGTTAGAAAAACGGTTTGGGTAAAGGTTAAGATCACAAATATAACAGCTTAAGCCCGTTTAGCAACAGTAACACAATCATTACCATAGCAACTGGCTCACTTCTGTCCCTCCAGCGTCTTGTACCCGTGTTTGTTAACACACAGCGACGAAGGATCCATGGACAATAAACATTTGGGCTCTTCTTTTTTTTTTCTTTGACATTATTGGCGGGTGACAAATAATGTTTTAAATGCATAGCACCACGAACCCTACTGTGGTATACAAAATATGAATGAACAACCAGGCCTTAGGGGCCTCTGTCTGAAGAAGTCTCCTGAAGGATCTCATAGAGGTCTGCAGCCAGATGACTTTCCATATTTGCCCAATGAGAAAAAAAAAAGTAGTAGATCATAACTATTATTAGAAAGGATTAGATACATTTTATTTTTTACTGTTTGAAAATGAAGATACTTCAGCTTGAAGTTGATAGACCATATTTTTGTTCAGTTCACGTTTAAAATGCATATATAATGAAAATATTCCACATTTTGTAACATGCTGCGGTCTCTTTTTTCTCTCTTGATCAACACTGCCGTCTAAAGTCTGTGTGTGTGGAGATCGTGTTGATCTTCAGATTGAAGCTTGGACATGAACCGAACATATCTGCCTCTCCACATTTCGCCTGCAGCAGTTTGGTTTAAGCCGTCTGTCCTGATTTGTCCTCTTTTAACTCCAGTTGGTTTGTCCGATAGCGCTCGCTCAGATGGACTCCTGCCTGACGCCTTCTGGTCTACTTCACTTTACTCATCAGGTCGATGGTCTCTCAAACTTGTTCACACTTTCCTTCTATCACGTAGGTTCTTTCTATGTCATCTGTTGTTTTTTTTTGTTGTTTTTTTTATATATAGATTTTAATCAGTATTTAGCGTAACTAAGTTAAATTTTTTCCAATTTTGTAAATACAGTTAGAAACTAAATACCTTACAAAACCTTACCTAAGAGTATTTAAAAATGTTTTTGAACATAGATAACACTGTAAACATGCATGCAGGAAGGAGGAGACAACCCTTGGTAACACAGGAAGAACAAGCAAACTCCAGACATAAAGATCATGAGATTTTGATACAAACCCACAAACTCACGTTCAGAGTTGTGCTACTGTGCACACATTCTGTTTTTAAACCAATCACAATTCAAATCACTATCAAAATTCTGGTTTGAAAAATTGCAGGTAGATGCAGTATTTTTTCTCAAATTGTTTTGTCTACTTTGAGGTAAAATAATTTACACTGACAGTTATTTTATATATTTTTTTTATTTGTGTCTACATTTGAAAAAGTCATTGCCGAGCAGTCTAATTTCAGATATTCTTCAAAGACCATCACTTGCTTTCCTCTTTACTCTCTAAGAGAGTAATAACACCTTGAGTAACAGGTTGTGGAGATGAATTTAATAGTAGCCGGCAAAAGCATCACCTTGTGGATAATGAAGAGGTGAGAACGTAGCATGGGCAGCTCCTCTGTTCTCAGTGCTTCTTTCAAGATCAAATGATCAAATGCAAGCCGGGGTCACGTAGCGTTGCCAGTCAAGCACAATTAAAACCTTAGGCAGTCGAAAGAGATAATGACATGAAGCTTCCTCTAATCTGCTCTGATTATGTTTAGATGCAAGCTCAGATTTCAGTAAACATGATGCAGGGCTTACCATTTTGCACAACCAGCCTCCTCGTCTAATGGTGATGATTTGAGATGATTTCCTGTTCACAATGAGAAAATAATCACTTTTTCCTCGTGTCAGTTTGTTTAATCTTATTTCCAGTTCAGCTTCACCCCACCCTATTTCTTTAGCTAATTAAAGCACACACACACAAAAAAAAAAGTTTTTTGTTTGTTTTGTCTGTTTTGCTTTACTTTGTTTAGTAAATGGGTGGCGTGTTGCTAGAAGCTGGATGTTCATGAATTTGGCATGAAAGCTACGAAAACTGAGAGTTTCCTCACCATCTTCTAAAAGTGGATATTACGCACACATTTTAAGAAAACTTTCATGAATGAAGCCATGGCAAATGCAATAAGCTTCAGTCACTCAGTTTCAGAAGATTTAAATGCTAAATATATTATGTAAATGCTCTGGAACATGCCTAAAGACCAATCATTAAAAGCATGAACACTTTAGAATGCAAATTACAATCAACAATGTTTCAGCTGTGAAATTTCCTCAGTTTCTCTTGAATACCATAGCTCATAAAAACATGCTTTAGTCCTTTGTAGGTAAGGAGGTCTGGATCAAGCTTATCCCTGTAGAGTGGTCTTCTTTCTCTGCACTCAGGTCTCCCACTGCCCTTGACAGTTTGACAAATTGTGTACCTTAATGCAACATCACAACATTCTACAGGTCAGTAATAGATAGGGGGGTGCTAAGTTTTAGTTTTTGTGAATGGGTCAAGCCACGTGTATAAATGACCAAATAGAAATGGTATTAAATTAACTTTTACTGCAATGGTATTAGAACACTGCACGCTACCAATATCTAGAAGGTGAATGGAAGTTTGTACAATTTATTGTATTGTTATTTTTATAGCTGATAAAAAAAAAAAAAAAAGAAGAAAATCAGTGAATGTCTTCATACACAATTTCCAAATCTTTCACATTCTTGTCCATTCATATTTACTTGATTACTTCAATTTAAGGCATTCATTACATAAACTGTAGTGCATGTGGAGAGGATAATTGCAACATCTATGCAGCCACATGTGCTATAAACAGTGCATTGACTCATTGCCCTCTTCTGGAGAAAGCACACCACAGCATCTTTAAATAGCCTCTCATTGTAGATGCTCAGCCAATATAATCTTATGTCAACAGTCACAGCCAAGGGAAAACTGTAGGGTTTAAAAACGTGGTATGATAGACATGTATGCCATAAGCTTTCCTACATAACTTCTCAAACACAGCACAGAGATCGCTTCTAATGCTAAAGAAAATACACTTGCAACATTTAGACTGTTTCAGATAGCCGGTTTATCTGCCTGGTGCGTTTATTATGATTAAGTAAAGTAGCTAACGTCAACCTACTTGGAAAATGATTCATTTTAAAATGTCAGCTACCGCTACCCTTAAGCCATGTCTGTCTGTCTGTCTGTCGGTCTGTTTGTCTGTATGTATGATGTATGTCTCTACGCTATTACTTGAATATCATCTTTTATCTTTATATCATATAAAGGGCGAATTAAAGGCAAATATCATTCACTATATCAGCACAGAAATATCAATATTCAATGCTTCAACACCAATTTTATATTTAATATATTTTAGTACTCAAAACGGCAGCAAAAAAAAAAACTCACTTAAGCCTAACACATTTTGTATTGCCAAATTAAAAAAAAATAAAAGAACCAAGGTTTCTCAAGAGAGCAGTGCCTGGCACCTGATAGATCACGCTCCATATATGAATCAATCAATCAATCAATCAATCAATCAATTTATCAATCAAATTTTATTCATATAGCACTTTGAAAACAACAAAGTTGACCAAAGTGCTTTACACACAGATGATCATTAAGCAATGTAAAAAACAAACAAACAAGCAAACAATTCAACAAAAACAACCCCATGTCAACACTTTAAACTGTGTTAAAAGTCAAAGCAACAAGGTATGTTTATTAAAGAAGATTTCAAATCAGACTCGGTTTCAAATCAGACTCGGAGGTTCAAAGGGAGCTCATTCCAGATCTTACGGCCCACACTTTTTGTTTTGGGCACAACAAGTAAAAACTGATCAGCTGACCTGAGGGAACGAGTAGGAACATAAGACTGAAGCAGGTCAGACGGATGAGAGGCAAGGCCATGAAGACGCTTAAAAAAACAATAAAAATAAAAGTATTTTAAAATCTATGCGTGAAGAGAGATGTGAGCTTGTCTTTTGGTGCCACTTAGACACCGAGCAGCAGCATTTTGAACAAGTTGCAGTCGACCCAGTAATGCCTGACTGAGCCCAACGGAAGTGCATTGCAGTAATCTATTCTATCTATAAACCATTTGTAATAAAAGAATGAATTCAAATCTCAAATTGATGCCGAGGAACAAATGGTTTGACTTTAGACAATTGCTTGAGCTGAAAAAAGCTGGACTTGACTTCAGCACTAATTTCATGTCAATGGGGCCAAACAGTAAAATTTCAGTCTTTTTGTCAGTATAATGAAGAAAATTCATCGACATACAAGCTCTTATTTCATCAATGTTCTTAAGTTGGTGTTTTGTACAATGACCATTTTTAGTGTGAAATAAATTTAACTGCCATCAGCATAAAAATAGCTAACGTGTTTTCTATAAAGAGTAAAGACGAGGGGACCAATAATGGACCCCTGGGGAACTACATAAAAGTAGAGGTAAGATCGGGCCTAAAAAATCTAGCCCGACCCGGCCCAGGCCCGCTGGTATTAAAGCCCGACCCAGCCCGAGCCCGACCAATTACCTTGATTTGCAGGCCCGAGCCCGAAGCAAACCTGAAATTTTTATATTTAATTTGTGAGCAGGAGGAGGGGAGGGGTGCGTTCACGTGCGCAGGGCGGCTCCTGTTTAGTTCAGCGCCTTCTCTCTTTTATCAGAATTATTTCTTTTTTTAACAAGGGGCTACGTTCTGAAAATAACCCACAGAGTGGTCATGTTTATTTTATTTTATTTTTTTACAGTAATTTCAGTAGCCAATAGACCGTTCACCACACGTTACACTTTTCTCAAACAGGCGTTCACATTTTCTCTCCAAACATTCGTGTACGTTGCTTCAGTGATGCGCGAATTCGGGTGGATCAAGTAGTGGCCAAGACGCGCGCGACCGTGGGGGTTTCCAGCGGCTGGACCATCCTGTTAGGACCGGAGCACGGACTGCACGGACTGCTTTTGGACACGGTGAGCGGACACGGCTCTGCCAAGACTTTAAACACGTGGACAGCGTTCGTTTTGTGGATTTATTTCTTCAGAGAAGCCAGGTGCCAAAGCGTGACAGGGATTCTCAGTGAGGTAAGTGTCCGTGTGCTTAGCTGCAGCTCGTACGTGGATTCGTGCGTTGTGGTAGTTTTGCGTGGTAAATGCGAGGCTGTAGTGTTTTGGACATGGATTGTTCGTGCGTTGTTGCTTCATGCTCATTCACCGCTGTGTCAGTGGCTCTTTGCACGGTCCTGGCTGGGATAGTCCTGGTTGAGTTCTCGGTTGGTCCTGGCTGAGGCTGCGTCACGTCAGCTCCTCCTGATCTAAGCAGCCGTAAGTTTTCTAAAAGAGTTTCTGTGCTGTTGTCTGTGAATGCTGGTGCCTTGAAACGGTCCCCAAACTATGTGTTTTAGTGCAAAGCACGCTTGTATTAACACTGCGTAGACCTGGACCAGGATCTCCCGCTGTACACTGTATAAAACAGCGATATAGCGAGGGAACACAAAGTCAGCGAGAGAGAAGCAAGAGCCCGACCCAACCCGACCCGAACGTAATAATAGACATTTCCGAATTTCGGGCTGGGTCGGGCCCGGGCCTGGGCTTAAGATCTTACCTCTACATAAAAGGCACACTGGAAACTCTTGCATTCCCTATTTCTTACACAAAAACTACTGTTTGTTAGCTAAGATTTAAAACATTTAAGAGCACACCCCTGTATTCCAATCCAGCTTTTCAGGCATGCTAGCAGGTTCTTCTGGTCCACTGTATCACAAACTGCTAAAAGGACTAATGCCACACAGTGACCAGAAATATATAATGTATAATCATAAAAAACTCTGAGTAGAGCAGTCTTAGTGCTGTGACGAGCTTTAAATCCAGACCAAAACACCTCCAGGATGTTGAACACATAAAAAATAAATAAGTAAAAATGCAAATTAATTGGCCTTAATGCAACTTTCTCCAGATTTTGGTAAGAAAGGGTAGTTTTAAAATAGGCCTGAAATTGCCATTCCATTATTATTTTTATTATTTAACCATCATGAAGACTTGTAAAAAAAAAAAATGTACACGTACTAAAATTACTTATAGTTCCGCTTTAAAGCCAAACAAATTGCCACAGTGACTTTATTTCAGTGCAAATCAAAAAAATCGTGTTAATGAGAGTCAGTAGTGCTATATTTGAGGTCATCCATTCAGAGGTGTTTTCTGAATCTCAGCTGATCCTCGCTCACACATCTGCTCCACACACCCCATCCTCGTCCTCATGTCCTGCAGTTTGTCCCATGACTTGACAGGCATGACAGTCCTATGGAGAAATTAAATGCCAGTAGCTGTCAGCAAGAGAATGAAACCAATCTCCCCACTGCCTCTGCATAAGGGACAAGTCAACATAATGCAGACAGCAGCAGTCACTGTATGCAAAATTGATATTGACCCTATATTGGCCTGATGGAGAGAGAGGAATGAAAGATGGGCTATTTACTCAGCACTATTTTGTCATGTTTTCAACAATGTCTCCGAGGGGAATGTAGTGCCATTATGCTTGCCATGGTGGATTGGATAACTCGAAAACACAGTCTCATCCCTTAAAGAAATTCAATCATGGACATGCAGAAAGCTCTAATCAGGTTTTATGTCAATCTGTATTTCAAAGTGCTCTGTTTTTTTATCCACGTACAGGCCTGGGATCACAGACACACAAATGGTTTTATTAAAAAAATGACCGGCCTCTTTTAATTGGTACATAGCTGAATTTGCATAGCACATCTAATCTAATGGGTGCACTGGGGAAATTGAGGTCTTAGTGGGAGGTTTTCACCAATTCTCCGCATGTCTGGCTTTGGAAGCACCAGATGTTCTATAACACAGGCTTATCTGACTGAAAATATAAGGCAATTGTGTTGGGATTATGTTAGAGAAGACTCAGGAAAAGGTTCGCAAGATTGTAATGTTTAAGACTCAAGTGGAAAGATTTACAGGCTTGTTATGAATAAAATAAGTAATGTTTTTGTAATAGAGTGGTTAGCGTTGTCATTGCTGAAAAGAGAGTCTGTGTACATATACACAGAATCTACTCAACAGGATGTTACACCCTCCCACATTTTGTGTTTGAAAAAATCCAAAAAGATTTATTATTCTCCTAAAGTTCATTACACAAAGGATTTCAAGAAAATTCAACACGACAACAATAACAATTTTGTCTTGTGGTAAAAAGAACAATTGGACTAAAGATTTGGGACAGATGTGAGTTGGCTGAGGTTGACAACAATGTTTTCTTACTTGTTTTCCCTCAATACAACTCTAGGAGATCATTTTATAGGTTGTGTTCACATTGTTCAAATTTAATCATTGTACTTTGCCATGTAATAAAAAGCTAAAGCTTGATTTCACAAATGTATTAGAAGGTATCCTACTTTCCAATAAGACCACTACGGTGATGGGTATTGTGGCCATTATCTGAAAGAAACCATTATCAGAATAAAACATTGCTTGTTGCAGCAATAAATACAGTAGGTCTAAGGGCCCAGACACACAGCAAGCGACAAAAATGACAAGCGAAACTACAGCCGTGCGTCCACGCATGGGTGGCCACACCGCCAGATGCAGCAGATGCCCCGTGCGCGCCTGTGGTGCGTCATCGCGAGCCACTCACCCTGTGTTTCTCAATAGGAAAGCTGTTCAAGTTTGTCTGTCTGTGTTTCTGCTCATGTATCCCGTATATGTATAGTGAAAATAATCACATGAATAGGCTTCTATTCCACCTCTGGACCGGCTGATCACTGCAAACGCGAGGTTTTCAATAGTAAATATGAAAACTCAAGCAGGCAGTCCTATTGAAGCAGGGCTCCGTCACACAGTCCAGGATCTGTCCTAGGACGTGTGGTCCTGATGGAAAGTACACACATATAACAGTAGAAGCCTGATTTCTTTGTATTCTCTGTATTCTACGCAGCTACGCCAGCGTCAAGCGACAAAAAAAATAGGTTGGATTCTTTCGCTCCCGATTCTTGCGCGCCCAACGCTCGCACAACGTCACGCTCACTACGCGCGTCAAGCGCCGGCTGTGTGGCCGGTCTCATTGACTTTGCATGTTTTCTAAACGATACACGTGCATCGTTGGGCTTTTTTTAACGCGCGTAGGGCTTGCGTAGCGCGAAATACGCTTGCAGTGTGTCCCTGGGGTAAGCCATCAAACCTCATGAAAGAGACATATAAATCTCTAAAATAATATAGTCATTAACTCCACAGACAGCCTCTTGTTTGGTCTCACCTAAAAGCATCTCTATAGGACTCCACAATCTCTGTTTGAGCTCATCTTGATATGAAAAGTCTGCATCGGTGCACGACCATGTGCAATCAGAGCCATGGCTATGCTTCACTACTGCTGGTGTTTCGTATTATGATGTTTTCATGCCATACTTGCGTTCTCTTCGCTGTGGTTCTCAGGTCGCCCCACAGGTCTGGGTGGGTCTACTGTGTGGCTCTGTGCCCACTGCCTTGTCCCCGGTCACTCCATGTCTCTGTTTCCTGTTTGTCCTCAGGCATGCTGTCAGCGGCTCATTCATGGTCGTTTGGTCACTGCGCCCAGCTCGTTCTACTTTGGCACTCTCATTATTGTACGTTGATTGTGTAGCAGACAGTCATGTGCAACAAAAAAAAGGAAAACAAAGTATGAAACCAAGCTTCTCAAAATAAAATAAGACTAAAAATTTCAACTTGTCACATTCTCTTAAATGTGCTTGTCAAAAACTTAAAGATGTATGTCAATTGAAAATGACACACAGCAGAGTTTTAGATTTTGAAAGAGGATTAAAAAGCATTTGGGAATATAATGAATTTAGCATATTAATGTGGCAAGGGATTCCAATTCAGCAAACTTACTTTTTATTACTTAAATATCAAGAAGAGCCTTTTGACACGTGTCCAGCTGTCATCCTGTCAACATGTTTGGAAGTGGCAGTGCAGCCTCAGTTAAACCATTACAGGGACAACCTGAAAGCCATTACCTGCAGTGATGGAATGGAATCCCTCGGGGACAATGGATGGACAGTTACATAGATGGCAGATGATGAGGTGGTCCAGGCGACATGACGAACAGTTATAGCACCCATAGCTCATAGTCAATTACAGATCTGGGTCCAATGAAACTCACAAATGAATTCAACTTATGGAGCCATTGCCATTTGGATCACGCTTGAATGGGCTCAAAACCTTTCACCGATTTCTAAGAGGGCCATTTCAAAGAGGGCATTTTTTGAGAAGAAGGGGGCTGTTTGATGTGGAGGTGTGGTCCTAACATGCCGGCAATAAAAAGACTCCAGAAACTTTATTAGAAAAGTTGTGGTCTATTATTTGAGATTGTCTTGGTGCCAGGCCATCAGTTGCACAGAAATAGATTTTTAATTTTGACTTGTCCAATTCATCCCAAAATGTGGCTATACAGCACCAGATGTCACTTTGGCGGGAAAAATGTAGGGGAAATAAGGGGCAGCAAATGTCTCAAACTAATTAATAAAGTCATTCTTCTCTTCTGACTTCATACACAACCAAATCTAAACTATTAATACATAAATATTATCTCGCCAGTCAAACATTTGATGTGGTGGATGAAATGCTTTCTTATTGACAATGTTTATTGTTTACACTAAAAAACAAAACCAGAAAATGTTCTTTTTTTGGAAATATACATTTGACTGACCTTGTTTACATGAGCTATGTTCCTTCACTTCCCGTCGTCTGCACAGTCATCTAAGGACAGCAGCTCCTCAGTGCCATATTTAGCATCAATCCAAAGTAATGATTTATCATTGTATTGATGCACTCTATGCTAATCTGTCTTTGTGCTTTTGCTTATGTTCCACATGGATGTATTGTCTTATGCAAATCACAAGTCAGAGGTTATGAATACAGTGCACAGCTCCAATGACTGATGATTTTAATTAGCCATCTTACAATTTCAGTTAGGCCAGCAAAGACTGCTAATATTGGATCCAAAGGGGGAAAAAATCGTATTTATAGACAGGACTAAAAACTAAAAACAACAGATTTAGAATCAGAAAAAATCAGACAAAAGAACACAAAACCTTGCACTCTGCTGCTTTAATACAGCTCAAGACAAGATTAGCAAGGTTACCAGACTTTAAAGAATTTGAGAAGTGTGATTTCAGAAACACAAAGCAAAAATAGCTAAAAGTTTGTAAATTAGAAACGTTTTGTGTTAATATACAAACCAGCCCACAATGCAATGGCAGCTTTGATACTGATGACTTCAACAATGAGACCCAACACTAACTTAAATTTATTTGTGTAGTAGAAGCAAAGACATAGGTACTTTACAGTACTTTTTAAAATGAGTGATCTTTCAAAAAAGGGATTTGTTCCCATGACATAGTTCATAACTTTCCATTTAGAGCAAAACACCTGTTAACAGCAGCACTCAGTCACTAGGCAGGATGAACAAGTCAGATTTTTGACACAAATAAACAGCCCATAACTTTGGTGTGAGCCATGACACTTTTACATCAAGGCTTACTGTGCCAGGGCAATCTGAAAACTTTAGGCCATGTTCATGTTTTTATTTCTATTTTTCATGAGATTAGCTAGACCTGCCTAGTTTTTTTTTTGTTTTTTTTTTTAGTTGTAAGCAGCCATGTTGGTTTTCATATTGACCCTATTTTGTCCCGCCTACTTTCTAGGACGTGCACTTCCTGTTTAGCTGCATTTAGCCTGTAGATTTCAGTCGATGGGTTTATTTAACTGTCATTATATTTAATTAAATTGCCCACAAGACAGACAAACAACACGTTAGCTACCTTAACAGAGCTAAACAGGAAGTGCATTTCCAAGCAAGTGGGCGGGACAAAATAGGGTCATAGGAGATGATGTGAGTCCCTGATTGGCCAATTCATCTGTCAATCACGTACACTAAAATCCAAAAGATGCAACAACAACAAAAAAAATATATATATATATAGTGTCCTAAGTCAGGTGTGGACATTGGGACGCTAACCCTTGAGAGTGAGTAGCTGAAACAAGTAAACATGCAAACTTAGCCCTGTAAAAAAAAACTAAAAACAAAAAAAAAAACAACTTCCAACTTTTTGTACTGAAGTTTTCTCAACTCTTTGTGTACAAATAATAATAATACCTTTGAAGTTGATGTTGAATGCACACTAACTTAAGAAGCTCTGAACTTACCGACCTTGACCCTTTGTCTCCTAAAAATGTATAATGTAATCTGCTGCACTGCAAGCATTTGCAAAAGAAACCTGTTCATCTTCTAATTTTCTTCTAAAAGGTTACACATGGTAGTTTTCTTGTTTTGATGCGTTAATTGCAGGTTTCAGATCAACACAATCAAACGCACCTCTCAGGGGACTTTTAATTGCACGCTCAGTGAATAAACATTGTTCCTGAGTGTGCGAATTGCCATGCTGATGTAATGAGGACAACAGACAGAAAATGACGTTGACATTTCAATAGCAATAAGTCACTCCCCAATGATAAGATGCAGGATTTCCCAGAACAGCACTTCTCCTGACAAAAGAGCAGTGTAAGGAGAAGTCATAAATCCTCGGCATCAGATATAATAAAGTATGCCGTATCTCCCTAATAGATTAAATTTGGCGACAGCGGTTAAAGTCACTTTGCAAATTTAATTAACTTGTTATAGATTTAAGCAAAAGTGGTTAATGTAATAGTGATTGGGGTTTTACAAGCTGCTTGTTGAGTGATAACCTGAAATATTAACAGCCTGGGAAATAAATGGAATTGAGGAAAATCCTATTAAAATTAAGTGTTAATATAGAAGAAAAGTTTAAACAGTTTGAAGAATTGATACTTGTGTCTGGAATGAATCTTATTCATTTTCTGCAAGGACATTGATTTTTTTTTTAGTACTTTTAATTTCTCCAAAATTTGGGGACTTTTTGACAGCACTGATATTGTTTCTTCATTAAAATATATCAAAAATGTTGTTGTCTTGGTTGTTTCTGACTGCTCTGAGTGTTCCGAATAAAATGTGTACAAAATCCAGTAAATCACTAAGGTTTATAAAAAAAAAAGTAGTAACCACTAAAACTGTGTTTACAGTAATGCAAACTATATCTCATTCTCTGAAAATGGACATAACACCCATTCAAAGCCTATTTTCAGGAAGATTTTGAAAAATTTGCATAGCCTAAAATTGCAAAGTTACCACCTTGCAGAGCAACTACAGAAAGTTAGTTAGAAAAAACAAGGCACAAACAAACTGCAAGCAAGTGAAGTGAAATTAATTTATCTGTGCCAATATACAAAATGGCAGTACAAACAACATACACAATTGTTGGACTATAAACCATGCCCTCTTTAGTCCCATAGTTTGCCGAGTTTGAGGAAACACAATACATAGGCATAGTGCAAGACCTGAGGGCCAGAGCAGCAACTGTGGGCCAGAGTAGCTGAGTCTGGAGCTGTGACAAGCCTTAAGCGGACAGTGTCGGTTTGCGACCCATGGCAGTAGCCACCACGGGAAAATGTGAAGGAACAAGAAACTGCCTTCCAGAAAAAAATAGCTTGAGAGCATCACAACTCCCAACAATGGCAAAGCCCAGTTCGTCCAGGGCAGCAATAGCAGCAACCAGAGTCATTCGTGTGCAGACTGCGCAAACTAAAAAGTGCCTTGTGGTGCTGGAACCATGAGGCCGGGTCGGTCTGCCAGAACTCTGTAAATCCCCACGTGGAGGCAGGCACTAGGTTCTGGCATACTCACATCAGGGTCACTAATGTGGCTAAAGAGAAAGGACAATAATGAGCTGCAAGGAAGCAGGGTCTATTTCTGTCTGCCAACTTACAAAATGGCAGTACAAACAAAAGACAAAACTGTTAGGCCATAAACCGCATGTTGTCTAGTCCCACAGGCTGAATGGAAACAAAATCCATGTAGCCCAAACACAAAGAAAATAAAGGTAAGCAGTGTTTTGTATTTTCACAGCTTTTTGTATTAAATACACTGTTTTTCTTTTTTAAAGAGAGTAACTTAAAAAGTCAACATGAAATAATTATGCTTGTTTACATTTTCATCTATATGTTTGTAGCAAAATGTAACTTTTTGACTTATTTTGTAATGCTTGGAGTTATTAAGACCAATAAGAGAGCAATGGGGAAGACAGAATGGTGGCAAAAATCAAAATGGTTTAAACACTCAACCTCAAATGCCGAGCGAAGTAAGATTACTGGTACTCAGACTTGTATGAATCAATTGAATACAACAGTGAATGTGTAGGGCAGGGGTCCCCAACCACCGGTCCGGGCCCAAAACCGGTCCCAGAAGATTCTTCAATATTTCTTTTTTTTAATTTTATAGTATATCACTACTTCTTTGTGCTGTACTATGACAAAGTAGTGCCACTTAATCTTATAAACAGCAATTTCAAGCAATAAGAGACCTAAAAGTATACGCAATAATTAGTTCTTTGCATTTAAAATTTTTGTTATCGGCGCTACACAACCTCGACCGGTCCCTGGAAAAGAATTATGTGACTTTACTGGTCCTTACGAGAAAAAAGGTTGGGGACCGCTGATGTAGGGGAACACCACTATGATGGCTAAAATGTGTAAAGAGTAAAACATCTACACTGCAAGAGTAAAACATCTACAAAAAACATTCAATTGAAGGATTTTGCACATAAATCAGTAAGTACAGTTGTGGGTTATTAGCATTCAAGGCAGATGTAAGTGAAAGCAATGACTTTTGATGGCTGGTGTGGAGTGGCTGGTGTGAGGGCTAAGTGCATGTTCTTCATGTTCAAATAAGTGTGTTCTGTTGGTGCCTTTGAAAAGCCAGGCTCGATCAGTTGTGACAGCATTCTGGGTGACAAACGCAAAGTGCTCCAAACATAACGCGCCTTCATTCATAACTCTGCTGACAAGTATGGATGAGACGAGCGAGGCAGTTTTGTGGCTGTATGTCCACTTACAGGAGGAACAACAATCTTTCATTGCTGTGAAAAGGATGGCGTTAACTGCTTTTATGGAAGGCCACTTTGTGTGCTTGTGCTAAGTGTAATGGCATTGCAACCAAAATAACAGTTTAGCGTTTATTCAGGAAACTAGACTTTCTCAGTGTTTTGAGGACCAAGAGTGGTAAGAAAGCTTACTTCAAATAGACTCGCTGGTTTGTACGTACTGTGTATGAGAGAGAATCATTTCAAAATTCATATGTTTTATTCACACTAAAACTTGACTTTTTTTTTAAAGACTATGCTATGCTATAGAAATTGGACATTCCAGATGTTATGTCACCAGGGAAACTTCAGCTTTCGCAAAACCACACTGCACTGACATCTTTTATTATGTGATTTTAACAGATTTACATTATTGCCTGACCCATACACTTTACCAACTCCAATTCAGTTCAATTTGAGCTTTGCAGCACAGAGTTTGCATTTTGCTATTGTGGGAAATAAAACTGAATACCTGGTGTTTTTGAATGCTTGAAAACAGCATACATTCCTAAATGAAGCTCTGATTTTTTTTTTTTTTTATTTGCATTTTGTGAAAAGTGTTTTAAAACTTATCTTCTGTTACTTAACAAATTTCTTTTCTTTTTTACAAATAAAATAATATAAAGAAGCATATATATACAGTACATATCCATGTGTATAGACACACACACAAACACATATACTCATACATGTATATGTATATATATATACACACACACATACACACACATATACATATATATATATATATATATATATATATATACACATATACACACACATACACACATACGGCATAAATACCCACATGCATGCATAAATACCTGCGTCATATACTCACACATACATACACATATATGTGCACATACATACATGGATGTAGGCACACTGTACGTACAAATGCAATATATATATTCATACAGCACATACACACACGCACACATATATGTTTATACACCCATCTACACATACAATATACATACATATACATGCAAAAGAAATAGAATAAAATAAAATAAAATACATAAATAAATAATAATAATCTACACCTCTACCTATTACTATTACCATTTGCATATACAGTAGATATCATATGCATCTATCTACAGTCCTATTCCTGCACACTTTGGAGGCATCGGGAAGAAAGAAAAAAAAAATAAAAATCGAACAACAACATCAATACCAACATTGCTCTTATATTATATTAGCGACAAAACTGAGTTTTACACACTTTTTCATTGTATATAATCATTCCAGATTTTCCATCCATTTTTAAATTCTTCAATTTTGTCTCTTAGTTTCATTGTTATCTCTTCCATTTCATATATTTTACTGATTGATTCTTTCCATTTTAAATCAGGTATATCAATTTTTTGCCAGTTTTTTGTAATTTGTTTAATAATAGTTATTCGTATTATTAAAAATAGATGGAGATCTTCTTTTTTTACATTCGTTGGGGTTTTTCCCAACAATAAAGTTAATGGATTAAGTTCAAAAGTAGTATTAAACATTTCATTTAATTCAATGATGGATTTTTCCCAAAGATTTTTTATGCCCTTGCATGACCAAAACACATGACTATGGTCTGCTCTCTGTTCTCCACACTGTCGCCAACATTTCGCGGACATATTTTTATATTTCTTTTGCATAATTGGTGTTATAAAAAAACGATTTATAATCTTCCAAGCAAATTCCTTCCAGTAATTTGAGTTTGTTGTTTTATGAATGTTTATACAGATTTGCTCCCATTCTGCTTGCGATATTTCTACTAATAATTCTGTTTCCCATTTATTTTTTATCTTATTTAGGATTTCTGGCTTTTCCCCTCTAATAAATTTGACTATCTTTGTTAGTAGTTTTTTTCCAATATCCGCGTCATGTGTTCTGATCATGTATTTAATAAGTGGGTGTATCTCTTCAATTTTCTTATTCTTCAGTGAATCAAGGACATATCTACGAACTTGAAGATATCTAAATAAATGGGAGTTGGGTATTGCAAATTTTTCAGCAATTTGTTCAAATGATTTCATTTCTGATTCTCCTAATAATTGGCCAAATATGAATAGTCCCTTATTGTTCCATTTATGAAAAGTTTGATCAGATTTATTTGGTACAAATTCAGGATCATTATCAATTTGTCTAAGTAAGATACAGTTTTCAATTTTTTGTTCCCTTAATACTTGTTTCCATACCTTTATTGTTTCTACAACCCACTTATTTTCTATTTTTTCCATCACTACCTTTTTGTGTTTAATAAAAGGTAGAGTATTGAGTGGGACATGTTCACAATACTCTTCTAACTCTCTCCACTTAGTTTGTAATTTTCCTGTCATCCATTCAATAATATTTCTTATATGTGCTGCTTGGTAATAGGTTTTAAGATTTGGAAGTTGCAATCCTCCCAATTTTTTTTCTAATTTCAAGTAATTTAGTGAGATTCTTGCACGTTTGTGATTCCATATAAATTTAGTTAATAAAGTGTCCCATTGTCGAAAGGTAGTGGAGGAAATATAAATAGGCAGAGCAGTAAAAAGAAACAAAAATCTTGGAAGTATATTCATTTGTATAATTTTAATCTTTTCCCATAGAGAGAATGGTATCAAGGACCACTTATTAAAATCTTGTTTAATTGTATTTATTAATTCTTCAAAATTCTTATTATATAATTTATCTAAATCTTTTGGGATATTAATTCCCAAGTAGTGTATCATGTCTTTATCCCACTGGAATAAATATTGTTTTTTAAATTCTTCCTTTACGGAGCAGCTAATTAGCATTATCTCTGATTTATCTATATTTAATGTATATCCTGATATACTTCCAAATTTTTGAATTAATTCCATCAATGAAGATAATGAAGCTTCTGGATTTGAGAGATAAACAATAATATCATCTGCATATAATGACAACTTATGATTTTCACTACCAACGTGTAATCCTGTGATGTTACCGTCTGTTCTTATGTATTCAGCAAGTGGTTCTATACATAAAGCGAACATAATTCCAGACAATGGATCACCTTGCCTTAATCCTTTAGAAATTTTAAAGCAATTAGATATGGTTCCATTTACTCTTACAGTAGCAATGGGGTTCTTATACATAGCTTTCATCCAGTTAATAAAGGTGTTATCTAAACCAAAATTTGCCAGAGTTTCAAATAAATACGGCCACAAAACCTTGTCGAAGGCCTTCTCCGCGTCAAGTGTGAGGATGCCTATTGGTATTTTTGTTTTTGTGCTATATGTATGACATTTAAGGTTCTTCTGATATTATCAATAAGGTATCTTTGACCTATAAATCCAGTTTGGTCAGGCTTTACAAGAGTTGGTATAATTTTTGATAATCTACTGGCCAATATTGATGATAAGAGTTTGTGATCTGTGTTTAGCAGGCTAATTGGCCTGTAAGATGCACAATCGGTTTTGTTTTACCTGGTTTATGGACAACAGTTATAATTCCAGAATTCCATGTGGTTGCCCAGATATTATTTTCAAGAGCGTAATTAAAAGCTTTGTGTATAAGTGGAAAAATTTCTTGTTTAAATTCTTTATAGAACTCATTTGTAAAACCATCGCAACCAGGTGATTTATGCTTTTTTAGATTATTAATATGAGTGTGGATTTCTTTTTCAGAAACCTTTTCTGTAAGTCTATTATTTTGTTCTGTGGTTGCTTTGGGAAGGTGTATTTTTTTAAAAAACTCGATATGTTTTCCTCTGTCGTCTGGTTTTTATTTGTTTTATAAGATTCTCATAGAATTTAGCAAACTGGTTTGCAATTTCTTCTGACTTTCTTAATGTTTCTGAGTTTATATTAATTTGTTCCACCAGAGCTGCCTTTTGTTGTTTTTTAAGTTTGTATGCTAGAATTTTTGCAGCACGGGACCTCCATCATAGTGACTTTGTCTTAAGACTGACAGATCTTTTTGTACTTCAAGATTTAATAAATTATTCATTTTTCTTTTAGCTTCTTCTAATTTACTTAGAACAGAAGCATTTTTAAATTTTTATAGATTTTTTCATTTTGTTTAATCTCTTTGTCAAGTTCTTTCTTCTCCTGCTCAATTTGTTTTTTGTAAAAAGATGCATAAGCTATTATTTCTCCTCTTATCACTGCCTTTGCTCCTTCCCAAAGCATCACTGGATTTATTTCCTCAGTACTATTTAACTCTATGTATTCTTTAATTACTGTTCTAATTTTTACCTTAAAATCATCTTTTAATAATAAAGAATTGTTAAATCTCCAGATATTGCCCCACTTTTTTTTTTTTCTCAAGCATAATTCCATTTGTACTGGGGCATGATCTGATAAATACCTGGATTCAATTTTTATGTTTTTACACTTGTTATATCTTTTGAAAACATAAAAAAATAGTCCAGTCTTGAGTAGTTTTTGTTACTGGTGATAGATATGTGAAGTCTCTCTCTGTTTGATGAAATGTTCGCCATACATCTGATAATCCTATGTCATTTGAAAACCTTTTCATCATTATAGCATCATTATGGGCCTTATGCTTAACTTTGCTTTGAGAATCCATCTTTTCATTCATCAATAGGTTAAAATCACCACCGAGAACTAGAGTACCTTTTATATGCTCCATTATTAGTTTAATAATTTTTCTATTACATTTGTTCCTTCCTCAGGGGGTTATATATGTTAATTAATGTTAGGTACTCTTCATCAATGTGTCCAACAATCAGTACAAATCTACCATCTTTATCTTTTATTGTTTTTTCAACTTTAAAATTTAGATTTTTTTTATCATTATTATAACTCCTCTTCTTGAAGAATGAAAGGATGAGTAGGCCACTTGGGACTTAAAGAGTTTTCCAAGTTTTTCATGTTCTTGTGGTGTTAGTCTTGTTTCTTGAAGAAATATTATGTTACCTCCTAATAAATTTATTTGTTTTAATACTTTATTTCTTTTATATTTATTCAAGCCGTTCACATTATATGTTATTATATTCACAGCCATGTTTTGTATGTTTTTGTGTTAATAATTAGTTACAGATGATATTTATTTCATTTGTTTTCCATTTGAAACGTGTTTTTTTTTTGGGGGGGGGATGCAGGAAGAAGGGTAGAAAAAAAAAAAAAAAAAGAAAAAGAAAGAAAGGAAAAAAAAAAAATTAAAGCAATAAAAATAAAAGACAAAAGTGAATTGTGTATCAAATTAATTTGTGCTTTTGACTTCCAAAAATTGCAGACTTTTTCCGTCCGCCTGGGAGTTGATTCCTTATTTTTCTTTAGAATCTTGGACAAAAATAGATTGTCCAGTAGGGGGGGTAGACAGCTTTTCTCTTTTTTTTTAATCAATCCCAAAGGTTTGTTCATCTAATATACTATGTTCTTTCATTGATGAACTAAAAGGAATAATAATAGTTTTTTGGCAGGCCTGACATTTAATACCTTTAACTGAAGTTGTCCCTGTTTTAGGTCTTTCGATAGCCTAGTATTTAACATACAAAAAAAACAAGAAAAATTTTCAGGGAAGCTATTAATTTTCATTTTATGTAAACTTCTCTTTAAAAAAAAAGAGAAAAAAAATAATAATAATAAAAAAAAAATCACCTGCACATAGCCAAATCAGCAGGCCTGCTATATTACCTCTTGTACACTGTACACTGAAGCTCTGATTTTTGATATATTTTCAGATAGTTGTTTATGTGGTATTATCACTACACAGACAAAACATAACTTTTTCAAAACTGCTGAATTTCTTCTGTTTGAGCTCAGATCACATCTCTGAAAGCCCACACAAGGTAAGTTCAGAGTTCTAAGACCATATCAGATATTTGTAAGCTTTTTAATCACTGACTTGTCATGGAAAGTGATATAAAAAGTGACCACTGATCTGCAATTTGACCTGTTAGCGTCATATAGCAAGAGCAATAAAATCAACAATAAGACAAGCCAATGGCAAACCCTTCACCAAAAAAGTTCCACAATTCACATTTAAGAAAAAGTTATTACCATATTGGTGGTATACTGTAATCAACCATATTTTTGAAGCCAATCTACAAAACATGCAGGACTGTAAAAACCCTTTAGTTTTTGCCTCACCAGTGCCACAAAAGACAGTGGTGCTGAAAAGACTGCTGTGGTGCGATTAGATCAATACATCACTGATGTCTGGAGGAGCATAATGGCAAACGGTGCACCTCGGGGAGCGCGGCCACAGCTCTCCACTCTGCACCGGGCGCGTTCATGACCCCAGAAGTGGCCTACAATTGACCCTACGGCTAACCACCAAGCCAATTAGCAGCGTGCCTCTCCCGGGGGCTGCCTATCTGCACAGCGGATCATGATGCCACACGGTCAAACTCAGGCCTGGCTCCCATTTAATACGTGACCAAACAGAGTCCCCCAGGCCCAGGTGACTTGAGTCGCATTTTGTTAATTTGCTCTCAAAAATGCAATCAGGTTCAGTCTGAGTAAAAGAAAGCAGCTAAAACTCGCAGGGCTATTATCTCAGTCCTGCAAGCTTCAGATGTTGCTATGATTTTAATGTTTTGCTAATCTCTAAGGATTTGTCAATAATTCCCATTAGAAACACATTTTATGTTCCTTATAATAGCTTTGAGAGCAATAAATGTATCTTTTCATTTGATAAGCCATGTAGAGTGGCAGAAAATTACGTTTGTAAAGCTTGAATTGAAAATATATAACAAACTTTCACATTTTTGTTGATAGTGAGGCTGGCTGTTTCCTGTTAAGTTTACAGACAATGGAGAACTAATATCTTGCACAAATTTACAGAAAGCCCCCAATACATTATTATTTTTTTCATACCTTGTCCACAAAGGTTGCACAATGGCACATTCAGCGGGTGTATAAAATATAATTAAAAAGAAAAACAGTGTAATACATAATAGAACACACAAGTGCAAGCTCGGCACATATGATTTCATGTTGTAATGAAGATTACATCAGCAGCAGGGATAATTTAAACTGCTATTGATTTCTAGCTCTTTACATACACCAGCAGACAGGCCTCCTAAGCCGCTGAAATGGCTGGAATTTTAAGTTATTAATAGCTAATTATAGGAAGGCTCTCAATAGATTAGTCCCATGGGCCAGCATACTTTTCATGTATTGTTCATTTACCTCAGTTGCAATCAATGTAATACCTTCATTATCAAATACTATACTATACTATACTATACTATACTATACTATACATACTATACTATACTATACTATACTATATACTATACATACTATACTATACTATACTATACTATACTATACTATACTATACTATATTTCAACATCTTGTTCATTTTAAAAAGTTCACTTTCAGTAATGTAAATGGTCTATAAAAGCACTTTACAATCTAGGATCCTCTCATCCAGTGTACGCAGACACTGAGGCAGATCATCAAATTACTAACTAGACCCAAACTTGCTTAGCTTCTGAGACCTGACAGGATCAGGCTTTGATAAGCAGGTAAGTTGTTGGAATTGTAATACATATTCAAAATTACATTATTTTCCCCTAAATTAGTCAGTAACAAGGACAGAAATTATTGTGGGAGAGGTAAGACACTTAATAAAAAAAATGTGTCTAAAGAAGAAATGTTGAGTCTTGCAGTCTTGAATGCATTTAAAATATAAAAGTGTATAAAAGAAAACTGGTACAGGAACCATAAAAATGTAGACCAGTGGTCCCCAACATTTTTTTTTTTTTTTAATCTTGCAAATTATTTTTAGACTGAGCACAGTCAGAAGATCTATATAAGATTTACATTATTATATTGTATTAACAATGTTAAAAATTAGATTTTTAGACAAGTCTATTGAAACACTGTTGGCCTATAGACTTTCTTTTTTAATGTAATAATAGTTTGTTAAAATGTATGTTACACAGTATATTTAAAAATATTTTGCAGCTACAAAAGGTACAGTGGTCCCTCGCTCTATCGCGGTTCACTTTTCGTGGCTTCGCTGTTTCGCAGATTTTTGTTTTGTGCAATTTTGCTTTTTTTTACAGTGTGCGGTCCTATGGACATGCTCTGTAGCGTGCTTTTCTCTCAAACGCAACGTCACAGGAAACGGCACAGAAGCTCTTTTAGAAAACTTTCGACAGTTTGGATCATGCAGGGGAAGCTGACCTGGGGCTCGGACGTTTCTCCAGGTGAGGATTTAACTCTTTGAGCTCGTAGTTACGATGATAAGTTTGCTCACGCTGGAACGTCATTTGTGTAGTTCAGAGATGTGTCCTAATCACTTGGCCTGGCCACAGTGTATAAAGTCAAGCACTCAGGCATGCAGACTGTGAAACAAGACATTTGTGAAAGAATGGGCCGCTCTCAGGAGCTCAGTGAAATCCAGCGTGAAACTGTCATATTCAAATTTTTCAAATTTCAAATTTCCTCACTCCTAAATATTCCACAGTCAACTGTCAGCTCTATTATAACAAAATGGAAGTGTTTGGGAACAACATCAACTCAGCCACGAAGTTAGGAATGGCATGGCACTTCAGTTCATAGTATGAGTAAAGGCAGGTGAGCGAATAGTTTTGGTAATATACTGTATTAAGATTAAATTCATCATTAAGGCTAGTATACAAGGTAAAATATAATGTTTTATAATAGTTGGGCCTGGACCTGGTTTGTTGGTGGAGGGTCATTTTGGCCCTTGGGTTGAGTAGGCCTGGTCTAACTTTGTTTATGTAACAGAATATTTATTTGCTAGCACTATATACAGTGCAAAACATATATATTAAAAAACTAGAAAGTTGAAAATGCTTGGGCAGACTTACCTTCTCACAATACAGACTCTGTAAATCTGTAATTGCTTTCTATATCTTTGATGAAACGTGGCTCTAATTGCAGGGAAACTTTGAATGATCCAAGTTTGAATAGTAGCTCCCTGTTCAGTCTCCAAAGTGAGTGGGCAACTCTCACTTGTACAAAGAGCAGCGTGAAATGTGGTTGCTGTCTGAGAGAGGGAGCTGACAGGATTTCCGAGCGTGGCGAATGGAAATAAGAAGTGCCATTGGAGTGGGCTTGCTTCCTTCCTCCAGGAGTTATTGCCGTCTTCTGTTTGCTCCTGATTACCCCACAGCAGCAATTTCTACAATTTCATGTCTATTTATTTCTCATTTTGTATTTACATTGATCTATTCGGCCATCCCGGATTCCATTTTGTTCTGAACCAAAGTGGGAACACAGTTGATGCATTGTGCCGAATTGCAAAGTCGACATGCTGCGACTTCAGAGAAAATCTTTGGTTTTACGCATTAGTTGTTTTAGACAGCAATTAGTTTCAAAGTGCCTAATATTGAGCTGCACAATGGAAGCTAACAATGATAGTGATTTGAATTAACATAAAGTGTAAGAAGACAAAGAGGATGTCAATACCATTTGTGATTATTCTGAGTTGTAAATGCACTGAATTGCATTAAATAAGTTCAACGCAAGCTTGGTTTAAAGATACACAGTGTAACTTTGCTGGGTGGAGATCCCCATCTGCTCGTCTCCATACATGGACAGATTATTTTGCTTTGCTTGGAATGAAAATATGATACTGTTAAGTATTGCCATATTACTTTAATAAGGGTTACATGAATAGACCATAGATGAATGAAACATTTCATATCAACACATTTTGCATTTTGATGCGCTAGTTCATGTGCTCTTATTTATGAATATTGAATTAAATATTTATTTTAACCAAACACCAAGACCTTGACCAAACTTAGCCGCTGACCCCAATTAAAACCATAACGCTGTCTATAAAATGTCAAGAAATGTTGACACAGTATTTATACAGCATGGTATAGACATTTCTGTGAGAATAAATGTGCAGATGATCCTTACATGAGTCTCTCATTTGGGTTTCTGGCCTTTTTAAAGATTTTCTCTGTGACCTCTGACCTTTTATGTATGTAATATCTAAGTTTATGTATAGAGTATCAGTGTTGCATTGTTGTACAAAGTAAATATTGCAAAAAGGCATCTGGTTATTTGCCTTCTTTAACAGAACACATTTAGAAGTTAACTGAACTGAATAAAATTGTGTTTAATAATACTTACCTTTAAACTTTTTCAAAAAGCATTGGCTATTTTGGCACAGCACGAGTAGTGCAAGAGAAAAGTGCAAATGATAGATGTTTATATCTTTTAAAGTGTTCCAAAGCTTTTGAGATCACAGCATGGATTTGAGACTGACTCATAACACTTTATTTTCTTTTTTAACCATAGTGCACCACATGGAGAGAAGGTAATGTCTCTATTTGTAAATGTAAAAGCTTCCTCTAGTTGCTCTCGTTTGGGACCTCCTTGTGGAGTACCTCTGACAGAGTCTTCTTTGTTCTCTTTTCTCTGTTCGGGAATGTTGACATATGTAAAGAGGCTAATGGTGAAGCAGTCATCCTAAGCAGTCGCACTGCTTAATTCTTTTGATATAAGAATTTGAAATGCCAACCCTGCCCATAGCTTTGTGCTAGTAAGCTCCCACACAAATAGCACTGTCAGTCCTCTTTGCTCCTCGTGCATTAATCAGAAAGACTTCAGTGGTTTTATAGTGGTTTTGTTTTCGTGGAAGCCTACAAATACACCTGTGTCACTGCCCATATGCTTAGTCTCTTTTTATCAACACTTCACCAGCTGTGACACCAAGCTAGGATTTTTCCATTGTAAGCTCAACACTAAGCCTCTTTGAGTGGAGACATTATTTATTTATTTGTTTTTTTTTATTTATTTAGTATTCAGAATGGCATAATGTTCAAACTAAATATCTATGTATATCAAAATGTATCACTAAACATACTGTATCTCCATTCTCCATCCTACCCTACTCCCACTATACAGACTAAACAATAGATAGATAGATAGATAGATAGATAGATAGATAGATAGATAGATAGATAGATAGATAGATAGATAGATAGATAGATAGATAGATAGATAGAGATACAGATATACAGATATCGATATAGATATATGATACAGAGACTTTTTTCAAGTTACTGATGTAGAATAGATAAAACCCATTGTCCAATCCAAGCATTTGAACTGCAGCTTGCAGGCTTGACACAGCAGTACTTTGCCTTAGGCTATTTTCAAACAGAGAAAAAAAAATAAGTTTCCACGCTGGTCCATAAATGTATACATCCACATGGATCACTCAAAATGCTTGAAATTTCTGTAGTACATACTGTATATATGCCCTTAGTGTGAAAGAGATGGCATGGTGCATGTGCTGTAAATTGTAAAAGAACATACTAAAAGCATCTCACCTAGCTGTGTGTGTCTTATAATGCTTTTTTTTTTTTTCCACAAAGCAGGAAGTGTGCTGTTTGCACGCTAATCATTATTGTTGTTGAGGAAAATCACTCTGACCTCAGAGATTTCTTCATAAGCTCATTGCAGTGATTTCCAAAATCAAATATGTGTAATTAAATGTCATGTTTTAAGGTGAGAAACTTTTGTAAGGTTTAAACATGGCAAGGAGCATTTTTAATAGATCAACGTGAGCGCGTTGTCAGTCCAGATCATGTTCCATGTTGTTTGTTTTGACGTGTCGCCAGATTTTCAGAGCAAGAGACCAAGAGTGACCAAGCCTTTGAAAAAATCACCCCCGAATAAGCGACCTTTCGTTAAAAAAGTTAGGCTTCAGTAAACAGTCCTTTCCCCTTGATGTGAGAGAAGAACAACATGTCACGTGTCACAGGAGTGTAGTCTCTTATTGGACTTCCAACGCGTTTTCATGCATGTGATGGGGTGTCAACAGACGCCAATATGCGCCGCAAATACGCTTTAATGCTCAAGATGCAGGTTTACATTGAAAATACTGTAAATGCAAAAATGCAAATACGCTGTTTGGTCTGAACGCACCATTATGGGGACAAGAAGCAAGTCCCATGATATATATTTTTCATTATGGGATCAGCAACATTTTTAAGTACAAGTAAGGCTAAGACTAGGGTTAGAGTGAGGGTTAGGCAAGTAATCACTAAGTTAAAGTTAAGGTTGGGTAAGGGTTCGTGAAATTAATGTCAGTGTAATCTCCTCATGATTTTTTTTTCTTTGCTTTCTAGATCTGGTCTCAGTAAGCATGTGTTGAAACCACTGTTGAACACCCACTCCATTTTGGTTTTGCTATTAAAAATCTGACTTTCTATTCCCTCGTCATCCTTATCTGGAAGTGTATTTGATTCTTCTAAACTGCACCCTGGCACAAAATGACAGTCACTGGGGCACGTTTTTACCAGTACTTGTTGGGAGAGCTGTAAACAGCCTCCTGCGATGGGCTTTAAACCCCATAAAATGGCTTCAAATCGCAGTGGGACATGTTAAGGAGAGGGCGACTATTTCCACTTTGATATACTTTGAAGCAAGCACTCATCTTTATGTGCTGATTATCATGGGTCTTTGCTGCTTTTCACCCCTCCGAACTTCAGCCCAATCCAGTTAACACAAATTTCTGGGCACCCTCGTGGTCCATATCTATACTTCTACCCTGTCGTTCAAATATCCTTCTCTGTATTGGCTCTAGTATCATTATCAAAGCACGGAAATAAGAAGACAACAAGCAAAGTTCTCCCTGTATGCCTTTCAGAGTTCAAAAGACGGATACAAATTGCTGCTTTCAAAAAATATGTCTTGCTTCAGTTCTCTTGGGTGCCTGCATCAAAGCCGAGTGATTATTTGCTAACATAGAGAGTGTGACAAAATGACAATGTTTCTCGCTTGAAAGTCCAGTAATGGCTAGCTTTTGTGTAACTCTGTCGGATTTTTTTGAAGTTGGAACTTGGAGCCTCATCTCTCTTCTTCCACCCCCCTGTGTACCTTCCTCCACAGCTGCTGCATTATGGATCGACTCCACATCACAGAGTTATTCGCATCGCCTGTAGCAGTGGGAGACAGACGAGGCAGCACAAACACGCCTCACTACTGTAAAATAAGCCAAGTTGGAAAATTCTGGCAGCTTCTCTTAACAACCTGACATTCTTTTATTTGTTCCCCCCAATGGATTACCACAGCAGATGTGGATTTAATGCATTTTTCAGTGTGCCGCAAGGAATGAGGTTAAACATACAGTACTGTTGCATGGGAGCCGCATCCATCTGATTGCTGTGGTGTTATTGTCCCTTCTGCTACTTTTCTTGTCACACTTTTATGGAAATGTGATGCAAGTATTGTCAGGCAAGATATTGAACACACTGGAATAACAATAAACAATACATTTTTGGGAGAGTGTATTATGTGTCATTGTCTGCAAAGAAGTGTTGACTTGACCACTAAGATATTTTCCCTGGATTCACAAAGCTACAATCAATGTTACACCAAATGTACAAATAAAACTCTTGATATATATTTATGTTGAAGCTTGTGAGATCAAATCAATGACGGAAAAGGAACAATGGATTTTGATGTTTTTTAAAGGAAACCCATTGTGTCTTTTTTTCAAACAATAACATAATAACTATATTGTGTTGATTGTAAAACAACAAAATTATATCAAACAGCTTTGCAATAGAAACATGGCCAATGTGTCCAACCCTCGCCATTTCATTGTAAAAAAACAAAGCAACTTTGTGCGAGTGTGTGTTTTTGTTAAGCATTCGAGCATCAGTTGCAGGATACATGCATGAATCAATACAAATTCAGGTTTGAGTGAGCTAATGATGAGAGGACACTATTATACTAAAACTGTGAGTGGATTTTACATAAAAGATTTCCTTTTAAAAATGTTAACTAAGGCATACATTCAGGAAACAGGGCTTTTGAGGTAACAATGTTGCAATTTTAATTCAATGTACTTCAATACAACTTAACAGACACAAAAGTAGTTATCGTGTGATTAAATTATAATCTTTGTACATATGAAAAAAGTAATCAACTTTTGCTACAAATTATGACTTTAAACAAATGTACCCCCCCCAAAAAAAAAGCATAATCAGACCAAGATAAAAGTTGATGAAGAAGTGTGCATGCCTACTGTAAAAAAAAAAAAACGTTTTTAAACTATTTTTGAAGAATAATAACACCCATTGTGCAACACAGTCTCACTAGATGGCGTACTTTTACCACGACACAAAAACAGCATATTTTGAGGACGACTTCACAGCTATTTTTAGTACATGCATGCACGCCGTGCATTTAGCACGATATGAAAAAGCGAAAAAATGACACGAGATTTCACAGCGTCAAAATAGAGCAAGTTTTGGTTGCAGCCACGTGGGGACGTTTTCTTCAAGTGAAACGGGTAAGTTTAGGCGTAAAGTTACTAAAATTGGTAAGATTGGGTCTGGGGCTTGGGGCAGGTTAAGATTAGAATCAGGATTTCATGAATATCCATAAATAAGAACACGTCTTACCAACCACTATTGAAATGAATGGGGACTGTACTATAATTACGCAAAACAGCTGTGAACTCGTGCTAATCATACTTAATTTACATATTGTGTAATGTCGTGGTAAATGTACGCTTTCTTGTGAGATCGGGCTCCATTGTGAAATAAACACTCTCTAAAAGGTTCACAATCATTCTAGGCAAATCAATAACATCAAGTCAGATGGAGTTGACTGTTTAACAGAAAAGCTGTATAGTGTAAAATCTTGAACTATATCATGGATTCCATTGTTCAGAATTCATAGCTAACATTTTATAACAGAAATCAAGTCCAGTGAAAGGATTTTTTGTATTTTGTGGCCTTGGTGTCCTTTTCAGTAGAACTGAATGTGTCTTTTTGTGCGTATGTGTGATTTCGTATACAGTGGTCCCTTGTTTATTGCAGGGGTTAGGTTCCAAAAATAATCTGTGAAAGGCGAAACCCACGAAGTAGTGATCTTCATTTTTTACCAGTAATTTCAGTTGATAACCTGCCTGGTTATGATGTTTAGTGTCTTTTGTACAGGTAATAATGCACAGAACACATGATTCACCGCGAGATACAATAGCGCGAGTCATTTTTGTGACTGCTTAAAGAGGGACGGTGCTGTGCACGTTCGCCGGCTCTGCTTTGGCACGTGCCCGTCCCGCTGCACTCCACAGCCTACTGCGGAGCCACGGATCACACGGACTCCAGAGCCGAGAGCTACGAAACACATCCGGACTCTAGCAAAGTCACAACACACTCCTCAAACACATCTCTGAACTACACAAATGACGTTCCAGCGAGAACAAACGCTTCATCGTAACTACGAGCTCAAAGAGTGAAATCCTCACCTGGAGAAACGTCTGAGCGTCAGGTCAGCTTCCCCTGCATGATCCAAACTGTCTAAAGTTTTCTAAAAGAGCTTCTGTGCTGTTGCCTATGAATGCTGCAATGTGATATGGTCCCCAAAAAGTGCGTTTGAGAGAAAAGCATGCTTACATCGCACGTCTATATGATAAAAAAAAAAAAAAAAAGCAAAATTGCACTAAAAAAAATCCGCAAAACAGCGAAGCCGCGGCAGGTGAACCGCGATAGAGCGAGGGACCACTGTATATTGCATGAAATGAAACAAAGTAAAATATACATGATATTTCAAAGCGTAAAGTTTTGGTTGAACATGTAAGTTTAGGTTTCAAATTACAAACATTAGTAAATTTAAGGATGGGGTTTCGGGTGGATTAAGATTAGTATAAGAACTCTTTAACTGCGTTATTCTGACTTTGACCCGTCTTCCCTGCCAGGTATTTTTGCTAATTTTAAGCAATATTCACAGCTCCACAAAAACTTTGTGCAGTTGGAATCATGACATGTTGTGCAACACATGCATTTGAAATTTTTTGTTTTCATTACATTTCAGCCTTTGACGGGCAACTTTTGAGATAGGGCCTTTTTTCTAACTCAAACTTCATATCAGTGTTATTTTCGTCTGTTCTACTTTTTGGTGAAAGAATATGAGCTACTACAATTAAATAATGTTCATGGGATAAACAATATGAAAATGACATAATCTGTTCATAATTTTAAACCAAGAAAAGCTGTGTTACAGACAAGGAGAAAGCACATTACTTTTTCTTCTTTCTGATGCAGATTACATAGATTCAGCCTCTTTCAAAGGGCATAGATTATATTTAACCCTCCAAACATAAAGAAATACAGTAGTTTTACGTACTCTGGCCACTTTTGGATTGCTCACAAAAGAGGAAGTTTAGTATTTCTCCTCGAGACTAGCTGTGTTACACGTGTTGTTCTCCTCAGAGTCCTTGCAGTAGGATTGTCTTTTTTTTTTTTTTTCATTTTAAAGATCTAAACTTACTCAACAATGTTTTTAGGTCAAAATGTTTTGCCTGTAATCCATTTGAAAAGAAAGCCGACCCTTTAAATGCAGCAGATCACGTAAACACAGCCGACTGCGCTACGTAGTGTCAGCAAAAGAGTATGTGAATTTTCCGGTTCTGTGACTTCCTCTGTGCCCTTGTGCTCATGCAATACACCCATCTGCTGGTGAATCTATGGAACTGCATCATGTTTTTGACAATGCACAATTTTAGATCTTTTCTTTTACTGTTACTGTGCACTGATTTTATGTATTTTGTATTTTATTATGTTTTAATGGGAAGCACTTTGGTCACTTTTTGAGTTGTAAAGGGCTATATAAATAAAGGTTGATTGATTGATTGATTGATTGATTGATTGATTGATTGACTGATTGATTGAAAAAAATAGACGTCATTGGCAGGCTACGGTTGGCCATGCAATGACAGATATTTTCGTCATTGACTGAAAAAGAGTTAATAATAATAAACAATAACACACCTTTGCAATCACCATAGAAATGAATTGGGGCTGCAATGCATGTCATATACATATAAGCAGAAAAGGCAAGGAATTGTGCTAATCATTTGTTGTTGACATGTCCACTTATGTTGTGTTATTATACAGTACACTTTCTTGTGAGATTGGGTTGAATCACCAGGGCCCTTTTGAAAGTGGATTGGAAGTTATTTGTATATATACTGTAAGTGGTTTGTGATCGCAAAGCCATAAAGGACTATCTAAGACCAGCCTTTTTCTAAACCAGCTGTCCAACACACTGAACTGCACCACTGACTATAACGGAAACTCTGGTTTTAAAGCTGAGTTTCTTGCTGCCAGATCTGTACCAGAGCAGCCGCATCCAGCTCTCATTGAGAGGAAGCCACCCACACTAACTCCACACCAAAACACAAGTTGAGTGTGTCACAATCAAACAGGTACAAGACCTCTGACACTGAGTGAGAAGTTGACAGCCTAAACAATAAAAGCAATAAACACATGCACACTTTTAGAAAGCATAATTACAATCATCTGCAATGTTTGTTTACAAATGTCACCCCGCTGCTCCTTTAGCACAGACGTGTGGGCTCAAGGGAAATCTCCAAAGATACTGACGAGAATATTTGGCTAGAGAGAGACATCTGACAATCCTCCAGCACTAAAGCTGTCACACTGTCAGCACATGCACCAGCTACACTCTCGTATCTGCAGGCACTGCGCCGGCCAACAGAGACAAGCAAAATACATATTTATTAGTTTGACTCAAATAGGAGAAAGCACAAACAGCAAATGCTTCACTGTGCCAAAGTGAGTAGAAAATGTATGCTAACACCGGGCTTTGTTTTGGTGGTTCAGTTTGCTGGAAAAATCATACTGTACGGACTTCTTTTATTGTTTGTTCTTTTTCTAACATGATATGTAGAAGGTTCGCTGTGTGGGTGAAGACAGCGGCAAAGCTTTTAACCAAGCATGTGTATGACAGCATCTATTATTTTGAAGAGAAAAGAAAAACAGTAGTGCAATATTGCAAAGTTCTGTATGTTATTATTTGCAGTAAATTACAAGTCACCTTGTATTTAAAATCCCTTTCAAATTAGACTTATTTGGGTTTTGAATCATCTTATACCATGCTCAGTAAAACACGCAAATCAAAGATTTAAGCCAGTTAGCCTGTTTTTTTGTAGTAAATGTGTTCACTTCAGTTTTGGTAAGTCAAATGAAGTTATAATTGATTGGAGCAGGTATAACAATGTATTACTGTTCTTTTAATCCACTGATTTGAGGCGACTTGGACAACAGGGAATCCTGTCTGAGTGAGTTGAACCTTGCCATAAGCACTTCGGTGTTAAATCAAGCTTAACACTCATCATTGCTTGCCGTTTGCATACAAAGCAGGCCTTGACCTTCAGAGAACAGGGGTCATCTCTTATTACTAGACCTGTGTCGTTGGAAAATGAGCACTCATTCCCTTCTCCAATGGGGCAACATCTCAAATATTAATGCGTCTCATAAGCGGACCCTGTTGGAGAATGGACAATGAGGACAAAGGATTGTGAATAAATGATGTAGGCTAAACTAGTTGGTGCTTTAATGCATGATAGTGGTTAAGAATATACTATTAAGATATTAAGATGGTGTCGATCGTGAGCTAATCTGTGGCCATTATAGTGCTAATGGTTCCAGTAGACACGTTAATCCTTGCTCACGTGGGAATGGGCTACATGAGGACATCTTGTCACAGGCATTACCTGCACGTGTCAGCTTAATTCAGCGTGTTCACACCATATTTTACACAAATTTGCACAGATGATCTCAGACAGTGATCTGCATAAAGCAATGACGTGAAGATATGCATCAGGCTTAGCACTCAAATTTGCAGTATAGGTGGTAGCATACTTTATGTATTGTCAAATGTATGTGCTTTGGCCATTCTTCCAAATTGTGTTCTTTTAGTAGTAGTGGAATTCTAACTTGTGTTTTCATATGTAGCACTATATAAATGAACTCATTTGAATCATGAAATGTTTGTCACTACACTGATAACACATACAAAACACCTAATACTAAGCACAGTTTATCAAAAAGGCCAAAGTCAAGTGCAGAGAAAATTAAGCAAAAACAACTATATTCAAATACATTAAATAAAGTAAAATTTACAAGCAAGTTACATTAAAAAGATGGCTGCACTGTAGTTCTTGACAGTTTCATGACAGTGCACAAACCTCAAAAATACATGAAAGTAACACATATCTATGTAGTGCACCTTGAGCAGTTGATTATATTGTATTAACAAAACTGACCTTTTTTCTCTAACTTCTTGAAACCAAACAGTCACAAAGGACAGCAGCACTCATAGCTCTTACACAAATGTCAACTTTCTATAAAGAGCATGCTAGGTGCTAAAGGACAGACTGGAGGAGATTAATCACTTGAGACAATGACCAGTGATTTCCCCTGCCGACTCGTCTGTGATTGCAATTAGTCAGCAAGAGCGTCACAAGTATTTTATTCTATTAAATGACCGGACACTTTCATTCTTACTTGTGCTGAGTCATTTATTATTGTATTTAGTGTAATTTTTGTGCGATTTAGTTTAAACTTTGACCACGCTTGACTTAGGCCTTGTCCACGCAAAGACAAAACTATAATTTTAAAAACAAATGCCAATAACTGACACTGAGCATGTGCAGAAAACTCTTTGAAATATACCGTAATTTCTGCACTGTTGAGCACACCTGAATATAAGCCGCTCCAACTAAATTTAAATAGGAAAAACGATAAAGTAGGCTACATAATATAGGCCGCACTTGTTAATAGTAAGTCTATGAGAATCTATAATTTTGCTTCTTCGTTGTATAGGCCGCAGAGTTCAAAGCTTGTGAAAAAAGTAGCGACTTATAGTTCAGAAATTACTGTAATGACAGTTTTAAAATGGATTTAATGGAGATTTCTGTTGTTCATGGTGCAATGGGATGCTGTTTTATTAAAGTGAACGTCTGCATTTCTGAACATCATTTCTGAAACACCTGAGTTTCTTTTATTTATTTATTTATTTATTTTTTTGTGTGTGTGTACATATTTTTGAGCTAAACTACAATTCAGGACTTAATGTTAAACACAGTAGACCTGAAATCTATTGCAAGTTTTGGACTAAATGAAGACTGAATTGGAAGCCCAAATGAGTAGTTTTAGTTGAATGATTTGCACATGTAGCTTAGCTTGCAGTGTACCCCAAAGCTTCAATCTTCAACAGATTGTAGTTTTGGGTTGTGAACTTGCTGGCACAACAAGCAGGCAATGTTTTTTCCCTCTCTCTCAGAGTGCCACCTGAGAAATTGCTACCTACATCTGACATTAAGCATTGTGCGGTGGCCAGAAAGAATCTGAAAAGTGGGAGCATCAGCAACTTCCAAGGCCTGCATTGAGGCCCTCAACTGCACCTCCATCTGTTTTCCTTCTAATACAATTTGCCTTTAATTTCCTAATGTCCCTCTAATGACCAGTCCGAGTGCACCAGCGCTAATAGAGGGGTCACAAGTTGAAGTCTGTCCCGAGGAATGAATTTAATGGGAACAGAGAATGCAAACTGCATTATAAAGCGCAGCTGCCTGTGGCTCTGAGCATCAGAGGAGGGCAGGCCTGTGTCTGTCCCTAATGCACCACAGACACTTGGTTCTGGTCACTGAGGTTTCTTCTGCACAGAATACCTAATATTATATATATATATATATATATATATATATATAATATATATATATATATATATATATATATATATAATATATATATATATATTATATATATTTTTTTTTTTTATTCAGGCCACTCATTTTGAGAAGAAGTCAAAACTCTGGTTTAATTATGGACCAACATAATTTGCAAGCACTTCAACAAGAAGAGGGCTCTTTTAAATACCATGGATAATTCTAAGAAAGCACTTTGCTTTTTGATTTTGATAAATATCCCTGCATATTAAGAGGGTCTTTTTTCACTTGTCAAAGTGAATGATCTCCATGCCCTTTCAAATCAAATTCAAGCTGAATAAGTATTGAGAATAGAAAGCAAGCACTGTGACAAGTTGAAATGTCTCAGTAAATTAGAGGTCAACATATAGGGCCAGATTATAAATGGTTTGGTCATGGGCTAACAAGAGGAAATACAAGAAAAATCTGACTTTGAGCTTAATCGCTGAATTAAAGAGAACATCAGTTTGCCATGCTGTTGATGATTTAGAAACAAAACATGTTCTACATTTGAATTGGAACAAGGTAAAAAAAAGAAAAGTGTTTTATTTCATGTAGAAACTTTACAGTCCCAATCTGTCTTTTCCTCTTCTTGTAACTCGCAGCTGACAGTGACAGACGGCTCTGGCTTTGCTTAATTGCGAAAAGCAGCGGACCTCAGAAAAGAGGAAAAGTAAAACATAAAGCATTGAAACAGACAAAATTAAGTGCAAAGTCAAAGACATTTTAATAGAGATTTTGTGAGGAAAATCACTCATTTACTCTGACAATCCACATTATTTTATGTATTTATTTATGTTTTTAAATGTATGGTTGAAGAAGAATGATATAAAATTGAGCTAAACTGTGGAGTTGTATAAGATTTAACCCAATGAGCCAAAACCATGTAAAGTGCACATAAATAAACCTTGCTCAATCAATTTGGCAAACAAACAGTTAAAATACAAACTATCTATGTTATTAAAATGGAGTGCTTGGCGGTATTTCTCCCCCATGTGTAAACTGTGAAAGCAGCACTTTGTGACAAAATTACACTGCTGCGCTGCGTTTAATAATAAAGTATTTTGTAAACCTGGAAGTATGTGCTTTGGTGGTCTGCCCCAGTTTCACTAAAGCTAACTGCACACAAGAGGAGTTAAAATCTTACACAATTTTAAAATGTGTCAAAAAAAAAAAAAGGCAACAGCCCATTTTACCTCACAGTGAATTCATGTTGCATTAAGAACAGAGAGACTGAGCCAGGCTGATTTTCTATGTGTGGACAAGAGTGCCACGGTCTCAACACAAATAGGCTACACCAGGCCTATTCAACTTAAGGCACGACAGCCAAATCTGCTCTCCAAAGATCTTATTTGGCCCTCAACCTATCTTCCAAATATTGAAATAGACATTTTCTCTTGTTTGCGGATTTGGTTCTATTTTAGTTTGGGTGTAATTTTGCTGAAGAGCTGATTTGGACTTGGTTTAGACATAGCTTAATAAAGAGTTACAGACCTGACCAATACTTGTCTGGTCCTTGTTTAATTCAGGTTCAGTACTGGTTTGGAAATTTAGAGAAACAAACATCTAACAGGAGCTACATCAGTTTAACATTAATTAAGCAGATCTTTACAGTCGATTGCACAACTTTGAATTTTGTAAAAGTGGTCCCAAACTTTCTGATCCTCTGGAAAAATAAGGTGAAAATTAAGGTGAATATACTTGTTCTACATCTACAAGCTTGAATTATCATCATGAGCACCCCTTTTTGTTTTTTTTTATAATTTTTGAGCAGAGTTTGGTGAACAAACGGGACATTATGGACATTTCCACCTGAATAGCTACATTAGCAACATATCTATGCTGGAGGATATGGGAGTTAATGATATTAACTGAGTTTCAGGAGCAGGACCACAGCCCTTTCTCTGAGGAAACCACGCCTCGCTAGTCTTTCGGACACACCTCCAATTACCCAGAAGCCTCAACTTAAACTGTCCTTTCCTAATAACACGTCTTTCTCAGATCTCTCGACCCCACCCATATCTCATCTGTCCCAGATGAGGTGAGGGGGGTCCTGAATCGGCTAAGACAGAGCCCCCATCCACAGTCTCTTGATCCAGCCATCAATCAATCAGCAATCATCAATAAATATCTTTAGTGCATTCTTTGTTGTGGTGTGGTCCTTGCTAGTGAATTGATGTTAAGTTGTTTTATTGTAAAAAAAAAAATATAAAATAAAAATAAAAAAAATCAAGCAAAGTCCATTAAATTTTGCCCATCCATACCATTATAAACATTGATGACTTAATTGTGTTTATTCACTAATCTTTCATGTAATTCAGCCCAGTTGCTGCACAGACGTGTCTGTGTGGTATTGAAGTTCAAAGGCAACACAAAACTTAATAGTACATTGCATAACTTTTTGAGTGAAGGATACATCTTATTGTTGCATTGCTGCTCTTCAGGGAAAATAAAATGTATTAGTCACTCTGTCATAGAATTTACTTCAAAAGCTGAAGCAGATTGCTGTGGTTTCAATTAAATGTGCTCTCTCTCTCTTTTTTCTTTCTTTGCTGGCATTGGCACTGTTTGCTCAGGATATAGTTCCAGCAATACTCCGAATCAGGACTTGGGCAACCCGGGGCTCTTTAGATTGAAAGACTCACACTGAGAGGAAGAAGTTGCAAACAGCGGGAGTCAATTTCATGTCTAAGCAGGGTCTCTTCCTGTGGATATAATGCACTTTTAGAATGCTGCAGACTCCACTGGTGATTTTCACTTCACTCTTGATTTTTGTACACTGCAGTGACCAAAGCAAACTGAGGCACGAGATTGGCTTTAGCGCTAATGTGGTGGTCTTATAAATGTATATATTAACAAATAGTGGTAATAAAATAACCTATCAACTTAAAACTATGTGGATTAGGATAAAAAACTGAATACTGTGGACAAAATGTGTGCGACAAAATAATCATTTATTGATTTTTTTAATTGATTCTTTTGTTATTTTTCTGTTTAGCTTTGTTCAAGGTGTTTTTGTCAGCTACATAAAAAAGTGAAATTGAAAAAGGAGATTTTCACCATGTAGTATTGCATGTTTGATTATTTCTGAAAATTTCACTTTCCACAAGTTCCCAATCTCTGCTCAATACTTTGAACTTGGTAATATTTAAAAATTAAACTCCAGGTCATGCGTTTTGAGCAAAAAAAAAAAAAATCACATTCTTTTTTTCTTTTTTTTTTTTTTTTGTCAATGAGTCAGTTCCCTTCAACAGTGAAAATGCATTGTGAAAAGAAAGCCCCTGTTTCTAAATTCAAGCTTTTTTTTTTTTTCTCAGATTACCATTGAAATCTAAAATAACAAAAGATAAACTTTTTATGTGGATATGAAAGTTTTTTGTAAATCCTACTTAAAGATTAAATCTGCTAAAAAGTGTTTGATTTTGGTTTAGATGAATATACTACTTACACAGTTTTTTGCATATGCACAAAGCTTCCTTAGACAGAAGATTTGGTTTCATTCTACAATAACTGTAGCAATTATAACATTGCAGGCAGGAAATTTAAAGAATGTAATTACTATTCTCAAGACCTGGTAGTAACCCCCTTGCAGGTTGACATAGAAATTGTGTAAATATGAATAAAATAAAGAGTATTAAATATTGATTTTGAGTTCAATAAAACATGCACATATTGTAATCCTCAGTGCAGTTGGATAAATAGGAGCAGAAAAATCAATCTGAACTCAGCAGCTAGCTGTAAACAAAATAAATGTGTTATTATTTTTTTTAGAACATGCATCTCAGATTTTTATTATTTAAAGTTTTATCTAAAAATAGTTGTCAAGCAGTGTTTTCATGTTCCCACTTCCATAACAATTTTACATCAACAGCGTATAGTGACATGAATGCCTTTCCATTAGAAGTGTTGTATTAGCTCAGTTTACAAAAAATAAAACATAACCTCAAATAATTCTTCCAAACTTATTTATATATGAAAATTAATTTGCAGTGTTTCATTTACATTAAGACATTTTCTTCACTAAAATCAATTAAGTGCATTTGTTTATGTTGTTAATAGATACAGTTGACATCAAAGGCCAGGCCCACTAACGGACCTCCGAGGGGAAGAGTTAACATGGTGAGTGAATCAAAATAAATCTTTATCACTCACTGCTCAGAAAATACAACAGCAAATGTAGACTTTAGGAGATATATTGTGTCAAATACAGACATGAAGACATAAGGATGAATAAAGTAATTCAACCTTCCAAGTATGTAAATATATCTCACAATACTAACGATAGCTGCGAGCTAAATGCTAATGTGATGCTAGCACCGTATAGCGTCTTTTAGCATCTTTTTTAACTTTCTGGCTGCATTCACAATACAAACCGAACCGGGCTCGGCTCGATTGGGAACCAAAATTGCAACATTGTATCTTTGTCTAAACTGGCTCGGTTCGCGTTCACAATACACTTTTACCAATCGAACCAGCGCAGTAGAGACATATCTGCGAATCGTCTGTAGAGGCGCTGTGACAGAAACACGTTACATCTAGGCATTCGTTCCAAATGCCTAGAGTAAAACGTAACAAAAAGTTCATCTATTTGAGTAAACCTGGCTCTGAAAGGTATGTCATCTGCTCACTTAGCTGTAGAACTAAATATTAGATGATTATAGACCATTTCCCCGCAGTAATGTGAGCTGTTGTGTTACTTTCTGTCTTCGCTTTCATCTAAGAATTCTACCTTTGTTATTTTTGTAAATAACGCGAGAAAACGTTGACATACAGTCGTGTGATCATAATTAATTATACCTGAATCATCCCCGTCTAGTTACTTTCATGTGTTTTTGCGTATTATTTGTCTCATTATCGATCTCACACATGCTGTTTGTTTTGATTCTGAGCCTCACGTGCGTCTCAGCGTGGATCATGTCAGTGTTCACTTCCTGGTTTTGTTTCGCTCTCGCTCCGTTTGTGTTCACAAAACAAACGAACCGCTCCAGAGCTCGATTCAACCGAGCCGAGACCGACCTCTCCAACCGAACCAGATTTGGGCATTTTGGACTGGATCAGAATTCGTTTACGCGTTCACAATTACCAAATTGAACCGAGCTATCCAGACAAACAATTCTGATCCAAATCAAAAGTGTATTGTGAATGCACCCTCTGTTTACTTTTCTGACATAATGCCACATCAGTAACTTCCACTTAAATCCAGTTGTAACTCGATTTGAATTAGTTGGACTAAAAATACACTTAATTCGCCAGAAAAAGTCTTAAAAGAGGTAAACAGTTTAGCTTCCCTTACATGGTAAAGCATGAGACACTTTCCCCCTCAGCAGGCCACGCCCCTACATATGACTCGTTGCTGACTGTATCTATAGACGTTGTCATGGCGTCTAAAGGTTGTTAAAGGTAATTAAACACATTGCAGTAAATAAAAAAAAGAATCATAGTGCGTTAGATATAAGTGAGTAAAACCGCTGAAAACAGTTTAAAAAGAAATATTGTTTAGCTTGCTCATTTTCAGATGGCAAGCATTGGGTAAACTGGTTTTAAGAGCTGTGACATGCATCAAATGTGTGTTGATCAAGTGTGTGTTGATCCTGTCAAATCAACGCTTTACTGTCTATTGGCTGTCATTCTTGAAAAAACAAACACTGAATCTGCCTAAATCACCTACGGAGAATAAACAATACTAGACTGATTGTTGTTAATGTCCAAAATCATTTATTTGTGAAAAAAAGACTATGTTGTGGTGTACGCTTCATGGGAGTGATTCTAGTTGTTTATATTGTTAAATAGACTTGCTGTTTAAATGTCAAGTTAAATGCCACAATGCGTGTGCTATTCAAAGTGTTAATGGAAAGCTGAGGATTTCTGAGGTAATTTCACAGTAATTTAGATATATGCTATAACTCAATCAATCAACAAAACAGATAAGATAGAGGGGGGGTTCACTTGACTGTGGGTGAGTAAATTGATTTCAAGCATACCAGCACTAAACTCACTGAAGAAAAAACACATTTATCGCAAACCATTTATAGGTCATGTTTTAGTGATTTCGAAGGTTAATTGCTTTCATGGTCAAAAACAATGTAATATGTAAAATATACAAAAATCTCACCAGAAAGTGCAGCAAAATGGCCCTTATTGTTGGGTCTGAGCCTGGGCAGTGGCATTTCCATCACACAGAAAAGCCATTGGTGCAGTTAATGATGTACGTCGTTGGCAACTCGGTGAAAGAAATGAAGAAAAGGTTACCAAGCACATCCCATTGTACTAAAGCTGCACAACACAACGCATTCTTCCCTCATCTGAAACAAAAAAAAAAAGTAATTTATCACCTGGCAAAGTTATTACCCATGTGACTGCCTCGTGACTGGACATTACTGGTTATAAAGCTTTCAACGTGAACAAATTGCTGTTACAAGTCGTCTCCTGATTACAGTTCGGTGACCTCTGGTGTTTTTCAGGGTGGGTTGTAGTAAGGTTTGTGGTCATGGCTCATTTACTTAAAGTCAGAAAACAAATCATGTTTCTGTTCCTGTAGTGCTTTCGTAGCACATTTGTTATAGGCAGTGGTAATTTGTAGAGGCCATAGCAACAAACGGGTTTTAAAAAAAGCCTACTGTTGGCCAGTGCACAACAAGTTATTGGTGCATTAATTTTACTATAGCGTTTTAGAAAGCTTGACAAATGCTGATTACACAAAAATGTGTGTCTATACCACGCAATGTAAATATCATGTCATGTGAACAAATTTTCAATTTTCTGTGTGTCTATCCCACCCTTCATTTCTATGGAGGATGAAAAAGCATGTTATTAGTGTTAATATTAAAGTTTGGGTAGCTAACTTTTTTGTTTTAAATAAGTAAACTTTGTGTTTTTCATCAAAAAGTATATGAAAAAAGGAGCACTTGTTGAAAAAATGAGACCACTGAGTAGTCTCTGAATCAAATAATACATTTTTTTAGTTCTAATCAGGATCAGAATGCAGCTAAACTTGGGTGGTCCTCTCCAGTTTCACTTTAAAAGAGAAAAAAGAAGATTTTGTGTCAAAATTGAAACTTAAACTTAATACTTATTGACATTAACAATGTGTTGAAGGATTTATGAGAGAAAGTTGTCAGATTTAAAACCTAAATTATGTTTGCAGTGTGAAAATCACCTACCTGCTACCTCACCTTTAACAAAAAAAACTAATCCTAATCTTAACCAGCTTCAAGCCCAAGACCTACCCAAAAGGCATGTCTCTATACATCAAGAAAATATTGCATAATTCCAGCACATTTTACAGCATTTGACCTCAACGCAGTGTTGTTGACGACATGAAGATTTGTAGCATTTTTTTTAAACTTCTCTGTGCCTCCATTTTTTATGTATTGGATTGGATTATTTATTTGCATAGTATGCATTGTCTGTTCAATTAAAAACACACTAGTAATCTGTTGATTCATTTTTTTTTTTCTACCGCTTAATCCCGTTAGGGGTCGCGGGTGACTGGAGCCTATCCCAGTGACTTTCGGCCTTAGGTGGGGTTAGACAGACAACCATTCACTCTTCATTCACTCACTAAGGGAAATTTACAGTGATGCCCAATTAACCTAAACATACATGTTTTTGGAGGTGGGAGGAAACTGGAGTATACCCGGAGAAAACCCACGGTGACACGGGGAGAACATGCAAACTCCACCCAGAGAGATCGTGAGATGTTGATGTGGTCCGACCCGGGAGTCGAACCCACGACCTCCTTATTGGGAAGCCAGAGCTCTAACCACTTGGCTACCGTGCACCCCTAATCTGTTGATATGTACAATATTTAGCATGCCACAGACTTACAGCACATACACACAGACTATAAGCTGTAATAAAGATAAAGGGGAGTTAACCGGGCAATATGCTTCGAGCTCAGTCATGAACAGCAGACACGGTTGTTGAGAAAGTTTCTCAAATTATTTTAGAAAAGTGTTATGGGGACAATAAAATATACCTTGTCATTGTTTGCATGACATGATATGGATTGACAATGAGCTCATGTGGATCTATGAGTAAAAACCCCATAGAAATAAACTGAACAAGAAGTGAACATGTTGGTGAAAAGTCAGCTTTTTAAAACGTACAGCCAACTGACTGCTGTGCATGTTCTGATAATTGAATTAACCACATGAATGCAAGGGTGCATTTGTAGTTCTCTACACATTTCAAAGTGTCGTTTCTCACAGTCTTGCATGTCAAATGTTAGTCATTTACATTTTAAATTACCTTCTATTACCTGGTCTTTCATGTGTGTTTCATTTTAATCAGTGTCTGCTGCCCTCTGCAATAACCCCCTGACCTTCCTTAAGCAGGATGGGATCCCATTGATTGTTCACACACAAGACAAAGACGCAGGAGTTCATCACAGATACACAGAACATGCCTCACTTTGGCACTTGAAACTTGGACTAACATAACAAATATATAGTGTGAGAGAAAAAAAAAATAAAACAGCTCCTATATGCATTATTTGTCTGTTCTTCTTTCTTTCTTTCTTTCTTTCTTTCTTTCTTTCTTTCTTTCTTTCTTTCTTTCTTTCTTTCTTTCTTTCTTTCTTTTTCTTTCTTTCTTTCTTTCTTTCAAACTGGGAAGTGCTTGAGGGACTAAATAGCAGAGTTTTACCACTAACCTATTCCCGGTGCGATCAGAATACAGAGCTGCTTGCACTTCAGTCTCTGTCCCTGCAGGTCTGTGTTAGCATCAGTAAAGGTGGAGGTTGCTTATTTTTCATTTATTCACTTTCCACTGCCTTGCTCTAGTCTAGTTGCGGATTACTAGGGCCTATCCCACTACATTTGGGTTTTAGGCACGGGAACACTCTGGACAGTCGCCAACTCACCGCAGGGTTAACACATACAGACACAGAGACATTAATTCTCTCATTCAGTCTTTCATTTATTCACCAGGAGAATTTACCAACTGACCTATACATGCATGTTTTTGGAGGTGGGAGGAGTTTGAAGTACTCCACGGTAATACGAAGTACTTCGTACTCCACCCAGAGAGGTCATGGTATCTTGATTTGGTCCAACCCCAGATTTTAAAGTTGTCCTATTATGTAAGACTTAGTATTCAAAGATTTTAACCTTGTTATAATGACCTCCCGTCATAATAAGTTTACTCAAAGTTATTTAAATTGATTCATGCATGTTTGAGTAATCTTGTATTGTTCTTCAGCAGGAGCTCAAGTGCTGAGAAAACCCCTGTTCTCACCTACCACCTTTCCCCCTCCCACTTGCTTGTATTAAATATGAATTCTCAAAGTGAAGCAGATATGGTTCAAAACTGTCCCAGACTCACTTTACAACAATAATAATTAGTTATTTAAAATCCGGTGCATCTTACAGTTAAATTTACAATGAAGAGGCGGGGCTTATCAGTTCTGCATTTTTGAACACGAAGTTAATAGAGTTGTTTCTATTTGTAAGACGTTTTAGTTCAATTTTACATTAAACAAAAAGTATACTACTGATCTGCATATGTTATAGTTTTTTACAAAATATTTGGAAAAAACACAATAGGTCACCTTCTTCATCAACTCACAGCCTCTTCGTAAGGCTCAGAAAATATAACAGTTGCCATGGAAATTATGGCAAATTTGCTGTGTTTGTTTTTAGGTTTGCAGAACTTCCTAAGGAATACCTTAGCCAAAACAATCTTAAAAAAGCCTTGGAGCAACATAAAATAATAAAAAAAAAAAAAAAAAAACTCCTGTGTCACTACTAGTACATTTATCTATCACTCTGTATTGTTAGAAAATGCTTTATAAATGCTATTTTCAGTAGCAGTTTAACATTTCCATTAAACATAAGACCAACTGAACTTTCTACTGAGCCAGAGCTCTAACCACTCTACTACCATTTATTTATTTATTCTTTAGATAATCAGAAATTTTTGTTGAGATTTAGAATTTCATTTCTGGTGAGTCCTGGCCCCTTTTAGCTAATGCTGCGTTCATGTGGTCCTCGGGTGCTCTTGTTTCCGAGAGGAGAGGTAGGTGTTCTGACCTAGTTTGCATTCATGTGCTTTTTACTTCAGAAAATCGGGATGTTGTTGTTAACCATAATAAATAAATGACACAGCACTTTTAACAGCGGTTAATAGACCTAACAGTGAGATCTGATGCTAGCCTGTCCAAAAACAACGTTAAAGGTTGTTAGTATTTATTTTCTAACTGATTTTCATCAGTCTCCATGTGTCAGTGACGTCAGGTGCAGAGCTCGGGCAGCTCCGTTTGTCCCGAGTTACCGAGCAGTTGTTCCGAGCTGCTTGAGCGTTCATGTGCATTTTTCAACTCGGAACAACTTTTTCCCGAGGACCACATGAACGCGGCATAAAACTGGGGGAAAAAAAACAGTCAAATTGCAAAAAGCACATAAAGACAAAATGAGTTTTGAGGGTGGAAAAAAAAGTTACATTTTAACACTGCTTAACCATTCTTGACTGTTTCAAATTAAGAGACTAAACGTTGTCTTAAAAATAACTGAGTCCATATACAGTATATTTTGCCAATAATAATCATTTCTAACTTTGAGTAACTTCCTGTGCCCGTGCAGACATCTCATCTCCTCAAGGAAATGACTCATAATGTGAGTTAAAAGCTGCCTTGATGGGGCATATTTCAGAACTAATTTATAAAGCACTCTTATTAAAATCAGATAAAGGGATGTGGCGCTTTGAGGTTTTGTTTTTATAAATGCCTCACAAAAGCACAGAATAAAACAAAACAAAAAAACACATGCCCTAATTAGGTGGCAACTAATGGTATATTTGTATTTGAAATGAAATCATAATTAGTCTGCATAATTGTCTCTACTCAACATAAAAAAGTCTTAATTTAATTAGAATGTCATAGAAAGGATGAGTCTCTCCGGACATCTTTTTTTCTTTTTTTTGCCATTTTGGAATATCTGGAATATACAGTATTGAACTTGCTTTAGCAAATGCTCAAGCTCCTAAATGGGGAAATGGAGAGTGCAGAAGAAGTAGCTGGTGGTCTGATTCCCCACTGTGAATTGATGTTAACTTCAGGCTCAAACCAAAAATCTGCTGCTGAGTAAAACAAGTGCAGCTACAAGAGAGCTCGTCTACGAGCGGCTAACAGATCAAACTGTAGTTTTTTTTACGGCTCAGTTCAACAAGCATCCGGCATTCTAACACTGGACAAGTTCTAACTGCCTTCTCCGAAAGACAATTTGTTCTCTTGTTTCGCAAACTCATAGTTAAGCAAAAGACAGAAGGTCTTCTATGGCAACGCATTTGAAGTTTGGGGATTGCTCATTGGAGTATGACATACATTAAAATGCAAACAAAGCACAGATGATCACAGGGGAAACAAAACAGCAAATGATCTAATTAAAAACATACAGAGAAGCCTGTGGCTGTTGAGCTCTTGTAAGTTTAAGCATATGGTGCTTATACATAATCAAAAAAGACTTCTAATCCATAAAGAATATTAATTATATCATTTTCCGATCTGTATTTAGGTCCATGGCTTAAAATTCGTAGAGACGTACACTCCAGTATTACATGTTGCTATGATATTTTGATAATGAGTGTGGTCTAACATGACTCAACCAAATAGATTCTCACAATGTTTGTTATTTTTACTAAATCTCGAGAGACCTTTACTGTATGGTTACGACGGTCACGGTGAGCGGACCAATCACAATGCACCATTGTGATTTGGGTGGAAGCACATGTTCGAGCCAAAACAAACATGGCGACACGATGGTTCTGGCAGCAGAATTACAGATTATTTTGACTTTTGAAAAATGCACATGAAAGAGGAGATTTGTGCCTTTTTGGATGGGAAAAACGTGTCTGTATTTAATCCCAAAAAATTACCTCTCAGCTAGTTTGAGATGCTTTGACGAATCAAATTCAAATATTGCTGTGACAATCTATTTTTTTTTTTTTTTTTTTTTTTTTTTGGTTTTTAGCGACAGCCTATCTTAATAATGTGTACTCAAGTTGTACTCTAGTTTGTTGTTGCCTTTTACAAATGTGTTTTGTTGTTGCCTTTTACAAATGTGTTTTGTTGTTGCCTTTTATGAATGTGTTTTGTTGTTGCCTTTTATGAATGTGTTTTGTTGTTGCCTTTTATGAATGTTTTGTTGTTGCCTTTTATGAATGTGTTTTGTGTTGCTTTTATGAATGTGTGTTGTTCAATTGAGATTATGATTTTGAGGCTAAAAAATAACTTGCAAATGTTGAATCCAACAATCTAAATGATCTAGTAAAGGAAGGAGTTTGAAAACACAGTGGGGCACCTGGAAACATCACTGTGTTGAACAGCGTTTTTTTCAATTCAAGAACACTAAGTTGCAATGGTGTTTAATAATGTGTGAATGAAATAAAACACAAATCTGAGCATCTTTGAAGTAACAACATGAATCAAAACTGATTATATGAGCACATGAGCTCTTCCTGAGTGCTAGGAGTCTAAACCTCATCCCAGAGCTTGGTGGCATGACTTGTGGCAGTGGCAGGTCTGGTTGACAGATGGAGCGTTCACAGCAGCACGGAGAACTGCCCTGATTGGACGCAGAACACAGACCTGCTGGACACCTTCACACAAAGTTCAGCGTTCCCTCCACAAGAGTCCCCTGATGAAAATGACAAGCACCAAATGTGTTCGGGTCTGACTCGGGTCAAGGCTGATTGTAAGGAGTGCAGAATATGTACCAGTTCTGTGTGAATATGATCAGAAGTGACATGGGTAAAAACACACTGTTTGATAAATAAATATTCATACATACATACATACGAAAATTGTTTAATCACATGATGATTAATAAGCGCCTTTATTTTCTCTAACGCAGTTATGCCACTACTCGGTTTGCATACCTTTCCAAAAATCCCTAAATTTAACCAAATTAACTTAACCTAAACCTAACCCTAATCCCTGAAGTAAATATAAACTATTTTATAAACTTTTACTAGCATAGCCACCAATGCAAAGTGATGGTGAAGGTCATAACTGGGTTGGAGAAAAAAATCAGCCAATTAATAAATGCTTTTATTAATGCTATTGTATTCAAATGATGTTTAAGCTCAGGGAAAGTAGGTACAGTCTTAGAGGATCAAGTTTGTTTCAAAAACCAAACGTAAGAACATGTCTCTGTTAAAGGAGTCAATATATGGAATAACCTGGGTGACTCACTAAAGAATTCCCAAACATTTTATACATTTAAATATATTTACAAGTCCAATAAAATAGGAAACTATAGATCGATAGAATAGATAAGGTTGATTTTATGTAAAGAAAAATGCAAAACTTACATAAACATATGAAATGTAACTGTTACGGGTGTATGAATGTGAAGTGGCATGTATGCATCTGTATGAATGTATGACTTGAGCATAATGATTTGTGTGTGTGAGTGCAATTAGAAAATTTACTTTATTTTGACATATACAGTATAAGGTATGATATGATATGCTTGCAGTGTAGTACCATCTTATATGCTTTACTTTATGTTAAAAGGGCTAGGCATTATTATAAGTGTTAAACTTCTGCCTTAACCCTTTCGGTCTGTAGTATTCTGCTTTTTGTTAATCATGTTTTACAATATTTGTCTATTTGACAATGGCTACTGACTGAAGAATAAATAAACTAACTAACTAACTAACTAACTAACTAACTAACTAACTAAATTAACTAACTAATCTAGTTGCCACTGGATAGGAGAGTGGCCAGAAAGCACATAGGCAGCAGAGGACTCAATTGACCTGAATAATGAAAGGTTGGTGTGAGGAAGAAAGCACATGGCCTAGTAAGTAAAAAGCATATCCTGTTGGTAAATATGACATTACCAAACCATCAACAGATGCATTGTTGTTTAAATACCGCAGATTAAATAAAACCACATCTATTTTGTTAAAAAAATCCAGGGAGAGGACACTGAGACCCCCAACTTTTTAGACTTGTTTAAAATGACTTGGAATGCAAATTTTAATCCAGATTTGAGCTGTTTTAATTGGATAAGATTTAATTTCTTGTAATGTAGACAATGTCACTGCTTTCAACAATAGAAATAAGAGGCAATGTCTTGAAATCAGTTTAAAACACTTTGAAATAAGGAAACTAGTCTATGTCTCTACAATAAATCCAGGTTAATTAGTACAAATGCTTGAAATTAGATTCAAATACTAGAATCAAGCAACTTTAGCTTGTCTTGATATCTATTATTTTTATTTATTTATTGCAGTGTATCTATCTAATTGCACTAAAAGACAACATTACAACAGAATATAATGGCTTTTATACATTTGATTAGGCATGTTTATTTTTTTATAAGCCTGCAAAAGTATATTTCCCTTTCAACCTGATATTTTCCATCTGGTTGATGAGATGAAACAACACCACTGACTTAATTTGCATGGACGCTTCAATGAGTCAGCTACACAATGGAACAGGTGCATCTACTGTTTTTGTCCCAACAATCATTTGTGCTGTTTATGCATATTGCTTGCATTGTGCATGCCTCTTAAGCTACCATGAGAAACGGGGGGTTCCAGCTTATTCTTTTTTTAAGCCTGACATTGTTGACATAGCTGCTGACTAACATAAGTTATTATAGCGCTGGCCATTTTTTGTCTCTCAGTATAAATGTCACAAAGTAAGATTTAATTTACAGAAATGAATGTCAAGATCAGGTCTGAATTAAAAATGCATGTGTTCATTTATTTGTTTATGCTTTTTAAAAGAATCTAAAGTGTTGCCTAGACCAGTACCCAGAAATTAAACTCTTACCTATGAGTAATTAGACATTCTTTGAATCAGTTAAACTAAATTTATGTTACCTGATATTTCAGATTAGACTTTATCATATTTTGGATCCAATAATTGAAGTGTTATGAACAATTTTCCAACCCCTTCGATGTGCTGTGTTGAGATGTGCTATAGTTAATAACGTATAAAAATAAAAACAATCATGTAATGTGCGTTTATTTAACCAGTTATAAACTCAAAGAACTAATGGTTTCTGATACTCTCTTTCACTCCCCATACATATGGAATCTGTGGGTAGAGAGAGATCAACAAGAAAGAGAACTCAAGTGTCTCGCTTATCTTGGACTTGTTTGTGTAATATAGAGCTGTAGTCCACTAAAGAAATTCTTGATCGACTAAAATCCCATCAACGGATTAATCGAATAAAAGGGGTGTGGCCAATGCTCTGAAGCTAAAAGTATGTTTTCATCTGACTCTGTATTTAACCCAAACTGTGCAAAAGGACTAAAATTGGTTTTGAAGTTCACGAAAAGCCAACAATTTAAACATAAAATGAATTGGCTGTGTGTTTATGTAAAGAAAGACCAATGATTTGGTCCTAAAATCTTCAGCTAATTAACTACTTTTATTGTTCAACATATTCACAAGTCAGAAAGGTTGAAATTAATGGTATGAGAATATTTTAACATTTGCCAAAAGAACACGTAAAATTAGTTCTTATTCCAAGAACAGAAGAACTACACATAGTAATGTCATTAATGCACTTATTTAAATGAAATAATGCATTCCAGTGATTTCTTACGTGTCAAACTAAACATACATGTGGTTATGACTGATGAAAGACATGTTGCTGCAGCAGACGAGTGTACAGCAGTGTCTGTGATGGATGGTGTTGATGTGTGAAAAAAATCTTGGACCACACAGTTGTATGGTTCTGGCTGCGTTTAGCATGCCACTGTATCTTTTAGACACGGCTGTTTATCTGGTGCGGAGAATCTCTCGGTGGTCAAAAAGAAGGCATTCCGGCAGCGGTGGACTCATGAGCCAACCATGAGAATGATTAAGTATCCTGACAGCACACTGAATAGGCTAGGATACACACCGTCTTGCTGTACAGTGCAATCTTCATCGCCGCGAGGTACAGCAATAAGTGGAATGGTCGGTGAGAAAAAAGTGAACAGTCAGCACCGGAGATTTGTTCAACCATGATGTGTTTTTGTCGGATGTTGGGTCACAAGATTACCTACAAAGTTCATGCATTTTTCCTTGATGAGGTCCAGGAGAATTTTTCCTGCTAGTACTGATAAAGTATGACAAAAAGTACAAATCATATCTAATTATCTCGCCCTCACCTTTTCTTAAGGTGCTTTATTCTGTCAATCTCCACATTTACTCTTCAGTATGCATCGACCACAATCAGAAACATGCTCAAATACCACATTCAAACATGGATACAATTTCCAGAATGAAACAGCAATGGATCTGAGTGCAAATTGTTAAAAATGGTGTGTCACTCATTTACAGGTCACAAAAATATACTTTTTTTTTTTTTTTTTTTTTAAGAATTTGTCATGAAAGGGACACAGTGTGTATTAGTCAGAGCTCTAAAACATACATTAACAATTAAAAAAAACAACAACAACATTGTGACTTGAGATATTTATTATGGCATTTAAATGTTTCAAAGGCTTTGGGTTCATGCTCATTTCTGATTTGTTACAGATTTTTCTCAAGCAGCCCTGCTTTGATTTTCAAATAGCTGGGACAGAATTTGTGCTTGCCCATGTAACAAAATTTAAAATTATGACTTTTTAGATTGATGATTGCTAATCAGCATAGGCTGATCGGCAGAAACGGACAGCTAATTACTTGTTTAGCATTCTATTTACCAAATCAGTCACATTGTGCAAAATTGGTCAATTTACCTGCCACAGCAATACAGTGAATATGCAAATTCTGATATTATATGCTAGAGAGAGAAAAAAAAAAAGCATCAGCTTTTGATTTCCATGCAGCTAATAAAAATGCATAAATGTATTTGTAGTGTGTGGCAGACGGATGGGAGTGTAAGAAAAGGTGAGGGGGAGGCTGAGGAGACTTTGCAGTGAGAATGGATAGCCTTGAAAGAGCCGCGTTAACAGAAAAGAGCCAGGGAGATGCATCATAGCTCTGGAACTGGATGCTTCAGTGCAGTGGGGCCTGAACTGTGATTGGCTCGGCCTGTTATGTCATTTGTTAACTTCATCCGACACCAGCACCAACCCTACAAAAACCCAGCAGCAGAAGAGATAATTGTTGACAAGACCCTTCTGGGGACATTTTGTCAACTCTTAAGTGCATGTGCTTTTCTGTGATTAAAGTACATCGACACCTTTATATGGAATATTTATAAATGGGGATTTTTTTTTTTTTTTTTTTAGTGACCCATGGTTATGAAATGTTTTGATGAGGAAATGCCTCAGTAACATCAATGCTCATCCAAGACAGTTATTCCATACTGCCATTGTATCTATTGTGCAAAAAAAGTATTTAGTTGTATAAAGAACAGCACTGTCTGCAAGTGTAAAAGTCGGTTTCTTATAGTGGGTGCAAAAATGTCAGTCCAGTCTCCAAGAAAATGTAGATATACGATGGAATGACAAAAACGTACATCAAGTACGTTTTCACTTTTTTTACATCAATATGCTACAAAAAGCCAAAATCCTAAATAAGTACAAATTTTGGTTGAAGCCACGTGGTGACATGCTTATCGTTTTTTATATATGTTTCTTGTGAGACTGCGTTGGAAACTTTACTTCAATCACTAAGGGTCAATTGTACCTAGACCGTAAGCCTTACTGCTCTACAAATAATAGTCTGTCCACTTTCATTATATTTACTGAAGATACTAAAGACCTGTTTGTGGTTAAGGCACCTACATTACTCCTGTGCTATTATGAGATAACAGATCTTGAGACCTTGCATACACTGATTGTAAGGCTGTGTGGGTCCTTTCTCTGTATTGTGTGTTTTTATTACTTTTTTCTTTCGTGACTGATTGTGTTTCATGCATTTTAATCCTCTGTAAAGTGTCCTTGAGTGTCTAGAAAGGCGCTGTTAATTAAAATAAATAATTATAATTATTATTAGTAGTAGTAGTATTAATAATAATAATAATAATAATAATAATAATAATAATAAATAATAATAAAAAAAAAAAAAAAAAAAAAATAAAAAAAATAATAATAACAACAATAATAATAACAATAATTAATTATTTATTATTATTGTTATTATTATGTGTTTGACAATTGTGGTGTATGTCTTGTAAGAGTGCATTAGTAATTTTAGTGGTCATGTTTGCTAGACTGCAATGGGACAACAAGAGAAGAAACTGTTCTTAGGCAAGACATGCCTAGTATGGATTTGGTTGGTGGAGCGATGAAACAAAATGGCGGCCTTGCTTTATCCAAACCACCCGAGAGCAGGTGTGCATGGGTGCAATATAGTAGTAGCTCACCACCACCAAGTGTGGAGTGAATGAATAAGGCAAAAATGTAAAATGTCTTAAAGAGTCATGAAAAGTGCTGTATAAATCCAATGCATTACTTTTTTTTAACAACTGCTGTTGTATCAAATCTGGATTTCCGTGTTGGCCTGATTCTTATGGAGTCCGTCCTAACCTGCCATGCCTTTGCATATTCTAAGGAGTCTAGTCTAGAGGTCCCTGGATCCCCTTGATAATACTGGAAACACACATTTTGGATCCTGACCCCTATCACTGGTACATAAAGCAGATCACGTATTGACCCGCTGAGCTTGTCTGTTTTTCTTTTTTACATTGATATTTACAATCTGTGTCTTGGGAAAAGCTTTTAGTATTAGCTATTGAAGTGACTGCACATGTGGATGTATTAGTCCAGGTGGAGGATCAGATGAACCACAAACGTTGCTTGAAAGGGGAAATGAAGGAGAGTGGGATACTCACTTGGGAGCAGTATATTGAGCTGGACCAGGAGGGGCAGTGAAGATCAACGCGGCTTTGACCCCAGGGGCTAATCACAATTTTAAAGCATCCCTGCGCCCCGGCTGCAGCTGACCTCTGGGCAGGCTGCAGGCCGCTCCCACGAGAACACCCCCCCTCTCCCCCAGACTCATTAGAAGAGGAGCCAGAGCTTCCATCATACAGACTCAGCACAGGTTTCATCAACTCTGCTAAAGGACACACTTTAGTACTTGGCTTGGATCATCAGCACCTGAACTCAGAAACAAACAAAATGCCTCATAAAACTTTCATACAGGGGAACAAAATATTAAGCTAGAAGACAAAGACAATTGGAACTTTCTTTCTTGATTCTTCTTTGTAACTATGTGTCAAATATGTCTCTGAGCACCACCATGTTTGTTCCGTCTTGCTCAGTGTTCTACCCAAACCACAAAGCCTTATTGTCTTTTGTCCAGACTCACAGTGGCCATCCTTAACCATAAGAAAATTAATTTGGTAGAGCAAGGATAATTTACACCAATTGTATTTGCTCTGCTTAGCGGTGCTCTTAAAATACTGTTTAGTGCATCATGTTTTTGTCATGCATTCTTAACAGCAGATGTTCAGCAAATCATGTCACATCATCTCTCTAGTGCTGGTCTGATATTACATATTAATAAGAGCTCAGAGCAGTGAGCTTTCATTGCCACCGTAGTCACCCTGAGTTCAACACCAAGCTCCGTCTGGCCAACTTTGCTATCTAGCTGTGATTATACTCCCCTTTTTAGCGTTTAAGACGAAGCATCTTGCCATCCCCACGAAGGTTAATACTGCAGGTCATTCCATTCTCTGAGGAGGAAATTAAACATTGGGTATAAGCCATGAAAGATCTGGGTGCCTGGCTCCATTACTTATATCCCATAATACATCTTTGTACTTCATTATAGCTTCACGCCTGCTGTGTCCCAGTAAGCAGTCCAAGAGTCAAATACAAAGATATCAGCTACTAAGCAAATAGGCCCCAATGCAGTGGCTTTTCATTCCAGCCCTTTTTATTTTCCTCACTCAACCAATCGCAGTGAGAGTGCACGAGAGCATCCTCTTTTCTCCCCCAAGGGATAAAAGTCACCTTCTCCAAATCTCATTGAACAAAAGTCACAAGGAAAATAGAAAGCTAAACTCTACACCGTGGAGCCCGAGCTTAGAGAGGACATGGTTGCCTCTTTTCTTTACTTATCTCTTTGTCAGCAGCAATAGAAAGGGAAGTAGAGTGATGACTGGAGGTGGGACAAAGTCACTGTTAATCACCGCGCAGGTAGGGAAGGTGGTAGGGCTGCAAGGATCAAGAGAAAACGCCAGTCATGACCACATGCGATCTGAAGCAAGACTTTTCAAACTCACTTCCATTACACTTCAATACAAGGTGGTTTGGGTGTTTTGCCCAAGCATTCTCTAAGTACCGTCATGCTAGACCAGCTTAATATTTTTGGTTTGTGAACACAAGCCCACAAGAAATATAGACAATTGTATAATTGCCTTTTAAAACTATATTGGACTTCAAATTGAAATACTGATTGGCCCAAAGCAAACATCACAACCAGACACATGATGAGATACAGTTTGTCAATTTATTCTATAATTATTCACTGGCTTACACTGAACCTTGCTAGTGTAAGCTGACCTTGGATAAGCTTTAAAGTCTTTAGGTAAACAAAGCTCGAAAAGTGAAAAGGAATGACAAATTGAAGTAGTGACTATAGTGAGCTGTGCATAGAATTTGTGCCACATTCTTATGCAATCAGTGGCTTATCAAACACGTCAAGTACAGGGCATGACCGCACTGCAGGACCTTTGGATCAACCGAGTAATATTTGCAATAACCCGCCGGAAGATCATTTTACAAACATTAGGTTTATTTTTTATGATTTGACTGATCTTGAACCACACTGATGCAATATATCAACATAGCAGAGTTTGACTTTGAAGCTGAGGCCGCTCTATCTTCCGTGCATGTTCTCATTAAATACACATGCCCAAAGAATATCTAATTTGATTTTCTTTTCTCCTAGTAGCAAATCAGTTTTATCAACCATTTACATATATATTTTGTTAAACTTTAATTTTATATGGATTCAGTAGCATTACAGTCTAATATAAGTATTATATAGGTGTATTAATATTAATATTTATTATTTAGATTTAAACAATTGTTGTGCCAAGCATTTATAATCATGTTTGTTAATATCTCTGTTACTTGTTTCTATCAGACTTATCCAATCTAAAAACTTCAAGTGCAGCTTTCACGTTTATTTCCATACTTATGAAATCTGACAGATGTGTGCAAACGATTACAGTTCAAAAGTGCCTTTGTGACTTTTATAAATGCATTTATTTATTTAAGATTTATTTTTCTTGATCTGTACGGATTTAGCTTGCCAAATGGAAAATCTACTAGAACAAGATATTTTTATTGACGCCGGCAACAAAAATTATTATTGCTTTAAATTTTTATTTTTTTTAATCAGTAGAACAAGAATCTTAGTTGTGTTCCATTAGTAAATAATAAGCTTGACAAGTGAAAACTTCCTAAGAAAATGTGTTCTTAATCTATCTGGTATTGCAATGGTTACTAAGTGCAAAAAAATAAAAAAAACATAATGCTATGTGCTTGTGTTTGTATTTTAGTAGAGCTATTCAACATGAATCAGTCAGATGAGGCTTTCCATAGACATTAAATTAGTAGACGCGCAATCAGCATCTCTGTTCTGTTGCTTCAACTTGAATAGTGTGACGCCATATTCCTCCGGTAGAGGTGACGACGTAAATCAATTGAACTCATGGGCAGAAATTGCACTTTTATGGATAAAACGAGCTTAAACAAGCATTTCAGCAAAACATGAGCAAAACGGACTGATTTGTGTCTTATAAAGCTTTTTAAATAACTTTGGCATTGTGAAATTATATTTCTCAAACTACTATATTCTTAGGCTGGAAATGCTCCATCACTTGCCGATGCGACAGACGCGCCTCCACAGATAAGTGAAGCTAGACTTTGGTGTTATTTATGTAATTTCTCTAGTAACATGTAAAAGCAGATGTTTGGTAGTCACTAGAACCCTAAAGATGCATAAGTTTTCTAGCCGTTAGCAATTTAATACACATTTTTTATCTAAAATAAATTACTAAAAGATTTGTAAACTAACCATAATTAACAAGGCTCTGACCTTTGCTAAATGTGGTCGGCCGGTTTGTACCAGCTGACACGCTCTGGATCTTTATAACTTGCGTTTTTTGCGAGCTACGCTATAAATAAACAGTAGAACGCTCCGGACTAGCTTAAATCTTACCGGACTAGCTCGGATGCTAAGTGTTTGATAGCATCAGATAGCATCACTAATTATATGTCTATGAGGCTTTCCAACAACCTAAATCCAACTTAGATTGCATTTACAATATACTTTTGATTCCGATCAGGTTTGTTTGCCTAGGGCTCATTGAAACATCTGTCCTTTTGGAAAATAAAAATGAATAGATCTGCTATAGCACATACTGATATGAATAAAATATAACTTAAAATGTACTTTGAGGTTGTTAAGCATGCACAATAAGTGTGATATGCCCACTAACATAATCAGTCACATCTAAAGCGTAAGACTTTCATTGATTAATTTATTTTTAATTATGAATGAACAAATGATCAAGAATGAAAAACCATGATTCCCACACAAATTGAAAAACACTTTCCATTTGTAGTTCTTCTCGCCTACTTTACATTTCTCCTTCACTTTCTCTCCTCTGTGCATTGTGTCTTGAATGAAGCTTGCGTGGAGTGAATCAGGTCACCTAAATCATTGATGGCACACGAGAGGCATGAAAATTTGAATCTAAAAAGAGGATCTGTAATAAGCTCCCCTTACCGCTGCTGCTGATGTGTTTCGATTGACAGGTATTTATTTCTCAAGGGCTTCTCGGGAAATGATCATGAATTATTTTTTTGACAAGACAGGTCCCATCTGCTTTCAAAACGCTCTCCTTTAGTTCTAATTCCCATCACTCCGGTAACGTAATTGCATTGTAAAACGTCATGCAAACTCCCCATTCAGCTACTCAGCCCTTATTTATCGACCTCAAACTTGATTTACTTTCTTAATTAACATCCGGGACCTTTAAGACCGCAAGGTAAAAATGTCAGAAATGCCAATAGACACTTATTCGAGGTTGAAGGTGTCCCAATGATGTCTGGGTTACCTTGGAAACTGTACCCCTGACTGACAAGTGGCATGATTTGATGTTCGTCACCTTTTAAGATCGAGGTCCTGCTTCTCATTGAGTCTTTCAGAATGAGAAATAACAACCCAGTTAACGTCAATGTCAATTTAAAGAACATATTTGGCGACCGGCTTGCTAATCGCCAACATTGGAGAGTGCATTTTTTTATCAGTTTTAACATCCTGGGAATAGACCTAATGGATTTTCACTTTGTTTTGTCGTGCCGCATACAAGCTCTACTGGCTGGTGCTTTCCATTGTATTTTCTGTATTGTTCCTATGTTGTTTCTTTTCAAATCACTTTTTTATACGCATGTTGGAAGCTAAACTGAATATCACTTAGTTTAGTCAGTCTAGTCACTAGAAGTCACCAGATAAAAAAAAAATGTTGATAATATTGTCAAAGCTGCTACAGTGCAAAACAACAAGTACTGTATATGTTTAATTGTGGACTGTACATTTGCTTGTGGACAAATTGTGCTCTAACTTATATTTAGCTCAGAATGAAGATGGGTTGAATATAGTTCCTTTAAATTATACAGTACAAACCCCCTAGAGAGCCGATAGTCAAGTAAAGAGGGAAGTTTTGAAGAGTCGCAAGTAATTTTGAAATATTGAAGGTCACTCAGCAAAAGCACAACTCTCTTTGGATTTTTTTTCCCTTTTGGTTTCACGGATAAAGACAGAATGTGAAAAATGAAAAGTTGCAAAAAGATTTAGCATTTTTATTTTTTTTTTTCCTTGTTGAATGGTAGTACTGTGGTTATTTAATGTTCATGATTCATTTGGACTTGATTCTAAACTGACTTTGAAAGCAAGTGTTCCCAATGAAATTTTTCTCAGAGGTCCAGTCTTTCAGTCAGTGCTTCTCCACATCTTCAAGCAGGGTCTTGGTTGCAAGAATATTAACCTTTTGTAGAAAGGGGAAACTCAGTCTGACACTGAAAGAGCCTTATTGTGGAGCTCACACTTTGACACTGTGCCAGGCTTACTACAGACCATATTAAGGTGAGTTTGCAATGCACAGTTCAAAGTTCTGTTACAAAAACTATTGGTTTGCCTGAATGCCATTCAGACAACACAATTATCCGACATTTAAAACAAAGACAATTATAAAAGTAATTAAACCAAGTATCATTAGTGAGTTGAATAATCAAAACAATATTGTTTGTTGCTGTCCCTTCTTCCTATAGCCACGTCTGCAGTCTGCTCATGCTCACACTAAATGTGTGGTGGACTGATTAGACTCGCAGACACTCTGTTTACAGTTGTACATTTGACTCTGTAATGAGCTGACACTAACTACAATATTGTCCACTTAATGAGCTCATAAAAGCAATATGCCAATGTTCTTGAGGCTGCATGGAATTGATTGGGACGGAACTGGAAGTGTGGAGAGAGTCTGCAGGCCAACTGAGAAGAAACCAACAGAGACATGTTTGGAAGTGCTTTCTCATTATTAATTTGTCAACATCTGAAATTAAATAACTTAAGCAATTACATAATATTGGTATCACAAGGAGAGCAAATCTTAGGAATATTTTGGTATTCAATTGTGTATTATTTTACCTTAAGTGCACTATGTAAAAAGGTTACATTGTTTTTGCTTGCATTTACCTTGACATGGCTTATTCCAGTTGCGTCTTTTCTTGCTCCCTGGCCTAAAATGTCTTCACAGCTTTATTTCCAGTCCCAGACATCCTGCCTCCAGCATGGCCTGGATCTGCGCAGGCCTCCTCCCAGTGGGACAGGCTCCCAACAGAGGCATCTGCTCGGCACTGGTTGTTTTATATTGTGGAGTGACAGAGCATTTATCACACAGATTAAATGGTCAACTGTGGCAAACTGGTCTTTTCTGTCTTGACTTTACCTCGACTGCTGCCACTACTTATCGATTGTCTGCTCTGTATCAAGGTTGAATTGTGTGAACACTTAAACGTGAACATTCTGATCTGTTCAGTGAACCATATTTCACCAAATCAGTATAATGTGTGTCATCTTCTGTAATCTTCTAAACCTACAATGGTGAATCATCTTTGGTTACTTTTCACAGTTGTTCAAGATGGGACTTATTGACTTCACATTCACTGTGTTCACGTTCGATATGGGATGAGATTCTATGGGCCTAAAAAGCTGTGATCAAGCATCTTCAGGTTCCTTTGCTGCTGGTTCTCTTAAACCCTTTAAAGACACCACAAGTAGAGCATTTACATCTATTACAATTATACTTTTTACAACCTACCTTCCTCTCTTCCCCTGCCTGCATCGTCATTCACAAGCACCAGCTGATTCAGTAAAATGAAAGCCTTGTTGATATTTCTAACAGTTGATGGGTTAATCTCCCCATACCCAATAACCCACTCTCCTGGCGTCTTATCTGCTCACCCAGGTGTAGACGAATGGCCCCACTGGTCCAATTGTAATGGGAGACCGTGTTGTGTTCTGTCACCTTGCAAGTTAACAGATGCCGTCCTTTATCTCAGACAGACTATAGTTGAGTCTCTTCATAAAACTGTATGGTGGAGGACACTAGCAGTCACTGACAAACTCTGTCATTGTTTTTTCTCTGCAGACCCCCTATTCTGATGTGTGCATTCCTGACTGACATTTATACTGTAGACTGTTATTGTAAATATTTTTTTAGAGCTGTAAAGGAAGTAGTAAGATCCCTCACTGATAGATCACAATTCATAGATCGCATTGGTAAAACTGTGTTGCTTTTCTAATACTGAGACCTTTTATGTCTGCATTTGACCCATTCTTCACTGCCTCTGGGGTAACACATCTAGAGCAGTGAGCACCACAGTGCAGCGCTTGAGGACCCATCTCCAGATCATCTCAGGTTAACAATAACTCTATTAGTTTAATTAATTTAGTTTTTTGTTTGTTTGTTTTTTTGTTTTTTTTTACACCGGATTTAGCTAAATGCTCATCCATAGTTCAAACATAGAACAAGGAGGCTACAACACAAGGAACAAAACATGAAATGACAAACAAGACATTGCAACTTAATGCAATACAGGAGACACAGTAGACAGAGTCAGACAAGACATCCCACAGCACTATAAACATTCACTTTATTCACACACGAAGTAGGTCTATTACTTATGTGCTTTGTCTGTGTGTATGACTTATAACATTGCTATTCCTGTGCTCACTCACTGACTACTCTAACTTGCACACACATTCTATCATAAATAAATAATTTCCAGTGAGCACATGCTTGGTCAATAAGTATCCATTCTTTAAGTTGTTTTTTTTAGATAAATCAAAAGTAGTGGTGTCTCTGATTGTGAGAAGCAGTGGGTTCCACTTTAGGCAGCCATTGACGCATTCTGAGTGACAGTGCACTTTCTATACCAGACTTCACACACAGTGTCTCTAAACACAAGGGAGAAACATGCAAACTCTACACAGAGTCACCCTTGAGTGTAACCTGTCATCTTCTGTGATATGCTGCCAGAGGAATAAGAAGGACCACATTTGGATCCACAAAGTTCTGACAAGGACATTCAAGCTTTTCCATCATGCTAAAGCTAACAACATATGATGCCCACAGCACACAAAGAAGTACATTCATAATCAAAATAGGCAAATGTCTATAGTACTGGGTGAATCAAAAAAAATGTAAATTCAAATCACCCACAACAAAAAAAAGCTGCAGAAACCACAAGAATGATAATATTCTCGCCTTTAACACTGCATATCCTTGTCTTCCCACACAAAGCTCTACAGTGAACATTTCTGAAGCTGTGAGGTTACTGTGCATTCTGTGGAGGGCGACGGCTTGTTATTAAATGAGATCCAGTTTAGGCCTCTGTGCGCCTGAAAGCCCAGAAGGAATGCGTCCAACATCCTGGGGGAGACACGAAAACGTTTTCTGCTGTTTTTCTCTACTTGTACTTTTTTCTTGGGCTGAAGTACTGACAATAGCCTTCTTGTCCTACACCCTTCACAAACATGTAAGAAAATAGTGAAGATGCACTGCTATGCCCAGATGAATCCATCACTTTGAGCTATTATTCTGCTCCTGCTGCTGGAAAGAATTAGACGCCCCATCTTTCATCTTCTGACTAAAAATAAACAACTACAAACAAATATGGCACTTTTCTCATACACTCCGGTGAGACAAAAGGAAGTTTGCCTTGCGTATTCAGCATATTCAGTCAATCTTATTGGCTTCTTCACGGGTCAATTTGATTTTTCAGAGAGCTGCTTTATTTGTCCTTTCATTAAGTCTCATTTGAGCAATACTTGAGAGTATAACACTAAATTGAGTTTAAAACATGAGGTTATATGACAAATGGTATTTAATTTAAATGACACAGCGGCCTGATCAAAATCAGATACCATCTGTCTTGTTTGGCTAAAGTCGCAGGGGAGCTTGAAAGAACTTTAGGATAACCTTGCATTTTTTTAATTATTTTACTTTAAAATCACATCACAATGATCTTTTTAATTGTTTAATAAAGAAAGTTTGGGTTTTTTTGGAAACATTATCCAGGAGACTGACATTCCAACTTGATGGATTCTTGCGGTATGTGTGAATTCACAAACTTGAGTAAATCCAAATGGACCCACACCAGCCGATTGGGTTTCAGTCTGAACCACTGGTTTAACGGCCTATTCACATTGGAGCATGGCCAAATGAGGAGGGTTGTTAGTAATGATGACAGCAAGTAGCCCTGCCTGAATCAAGTAACTGATTCTGTTTTGACGGAAATACTGCAGTTATTTCTTTGTGAGAGAAGAATAGACATGTTGTTGTGCATATGCATATTGGATACGTTATTACAACAATTTTTTTATGATTGGTTAAGCACAAATTAAGAGTGGTTGACACTACTTGAATAGTCACCCAATCAGCTTGAAGTATTTCATTATTAATTGTTTTTTTGCGACTGCTTTGAGCGGGGGAACTTCCAGATGGATAATATGAAAGAACTCAAATCAGAGTTCAACGTGTTGATACGTGCCAAGTTAGCGGTCTACGTTTCTCTAGTATTGTTATCATTATTAATATTGTTGTTAAGGTAATCCTGGTGATTTTTTATTTATTTTTATTATTATTATTGTTATTATTGTTATTGTTGTTGTTGTTGTTGTTATTGTTATTATTATTATTATTATTATTATTATTATTATTTGTTTTTGTTTTTTTTATGTTTTGGAACCATTTTACCTATATGCTTCTATTTCACAAAGCAGTGGGCTGTTATGAGACCACTGTTCAAGACATACAGTGGATGTCTCTAAACACATGTAATGTGAAGAATGTGTTCATTGTATGAATGAATATGATGAACATATGTTTGTCTTTTAAATTAAGTTTCAAATTACATTTTTATTCATACATGTATTTGTTTTGTTTTTGTTTTTTTTTCCAATCATTTCAAAAACAGCAGAAATGTTTCAATTTAAACTGGACATGCTGGAATGAAGACAAATGTGTTATAAGTGGTGTATTTTGTCTGAGGAAACTGGACTGTGCCTTTCTTTAGAACTCTCACAAGGTCAGAAACAAGTATCTATATAGAAAAGCCTCTCCCACCTCCAGCGCTTTATATCCTGACCTCTTTCCTATCTTTTCACTAACGGAGGATTTAGTTGCATAAAGGCAGCAGCTGCAAGCACCAAACCTGTTTATTCCTCCACTTCCTCCCTCACTTCCTCAGTCTGCCTTTTCTCGATACCAGCACCATGAAATCTACACAGCATTCCAATTTAAAGCAAATAAAAAAGAATGTTTCCTAAGGACTGCTGTGCACGATGGAGTCCGGAACCAAACACATCACTTGGGCCAGGAGCAGTGGCACAGCCCTGTATTTAGCTGCTTTGCCAGAGCTTACCGAATGTGTCAACAAGCAGCATTCAGATTGTCCTTCAACAAAAGGGGAAAAGCAAGTTTTGATGACAAAGATTATGTGGATTTCAAACTCTTAAGGGCTCATTTTTGCTCTCAGGCAAGCCAAGGTTAAGTTAGGACTAGAAACTTGCTTATTTGTATTTGTAGTAGTAGTAGTGGTAGCAGCAGAAATAGTAGTAGTAGTAGTAGTAGTAGAGGTAGTAGTAGTAGTATTACTAATAGTGGTTGTAGTATTACTAGTAGCAGTTGTAGTAGTAGTAGTAGTAGTGTTAGCAGCAGCAGTTGCAGTAGTGCTAGTAGTAGTAGTAGTAATAGTGTGGAGTTAGTAGTAATAGTAGTGGTTGAGGTAGCAGCTGTAGTAGTAAAGTTTCATTGAATTATACTGCACTCTAACTCCAGCAGAGTAAACAGTGTAATGTGTTCTATGTCAATTAATAATGTCACACATCAAATACTTTGACCTTAGTATGAAGGCAACATAAATATTTAATTGGTTTTGATAGGCCACATAGTCTATAATAAAAGTAATGACGTGTCAAAGCAACCAAGGTTGTTTATGTATAAGTCAGGAGCCGAGTGTTTTAATGAATGCCAACTATATATTTAAATGCCAATCTCATCTAAAGAGAAAGTCGGTTTTACAACCTCGAGATTGTTTGACAATTGAAACATGGATCACAGCAGTCAATTATAAATGCAACATACTGTTATAATGAAATCTGTAACCATATCTGGAAATGTTCAGGTGTCATGAAGTATAACTAATGTACGGTGCTCCACTTTAACAAATCAGTACAGCCACTACAGACCTCCTCCTTTTACAAACAAATAAAAAAACACATACACACATAAAATCTTAACTCTTAGAATATGATTTTTTTTCAAACTTGTGAAATAAAAAACTGAGGTGAGTAAATGTAAGAGAGTTTGAATATCTAGCACAGGAGACGTTTATTTTTGCCAAGACTGACCCTTTCTCTTTTACTAAAGAAAATGTTTGACATGAGACTTGGAACACTCTTACATTCATAAGCCAACAGAGCTAACACAGCTAATCATAGTCACCCTTAGTAACCATCATGGTGCAGTCAAACCAACTTTCCTGTATGTCTTAGATCTATATCAGTCAAATGTCTTGGAGTCAAATGCCAGAATTGAAAAACCTGAAAATGGTCTATTTTGCACATGGTCAGGGGTGCTATTGCTAATTGCTAATGCACCTTGCTTTTTTATGGGTTGTCCACTCTTCAACTAGCGTTGTTTTGTTTTTTTATGTGGTAGTGTCTTGTGATGTGATATGTGTGTAACTGCTCTGTGTGCCTTTTTAAATCACCCCTTGGGGATAAATAAAGTGTTTTGAATTGGATTGAATTGAATGGTGGTAAATTTGTTCAGCATCAACCAATCATAAATTTCTCAAAATACAAAAAATAACAACATCAGCATCTGTCCTCTCAAGCATGTGTTCAGTTGAGCTTAAAATTCAATTATTTATGTGAAAGACAATAGATAACAAATCTAAGTTTAACATTGCTTCCATCAAATGTTGCCTGGTTACGGGAGTCTGTCTGCTCGTCAGACCCACCAATTCTCAGAAGCACACTATTTAAAAAAACTGACATAGCTAAGTACCAAAAAACTGTCTCTATCTTCAGAGTCAGAGTATAGAAGCTGAAAAGAACGACCACCAAAGTTCTGCAACACAACAGCAATCAATCAAATATTACTTTGAGTAAACTAGTGATGAGAGAGCAACAATTTTACAGAGTAGTCCCTATTCAAATGTGATGGGCATACACCAAAACCCACCAGAAAATTTACTTTTATGCGAGTTTTGCAAGTTGTGACTGTTATTTATTTCCAAAAAGATGCCAACTTGTAGCTTTGCTTTAATGCTAAAGCCCAAATCTCTCCAAACATTGTTACTCCTGGGATTCAGCAAAGGGATTAAGCACAATCTTGGATTTCAGGATCGTTAGCCAATTAACTTAATCATCTGGTGCTCTGGACACAGCACATCAACAGTCCACATGGATTTTCTTTAGTTTGACTCTCTATCTCCCTCTGTCCATCTTACTTTCTGTTTCAGCTTGTTCTCATTGACAATTCCTCTGATGGTAAGCTATTGTCTCGTTCCAGTGATGATAAAGTGCCGTATTAAATACTCGAGGCTGCCATTGCTTTTCTCTGTAACCAAATGGCAAAGGGGATTTATAAGACCTGGACTGGGTTTGCTTGGCTGGTTTATATTAAAACTTTAAAGCCTACAAAGCCACATTGATTGATATCTGGATGTTGTAAGCAGTCTAATTATAATTCAAGTGTGTTAATTTACTGTCATGTTCCAAAACTGTACCGATTTATTGTACTTGAATTTGTGTAATTTTCCAATATTGTGCTCAGCTGATTTATGTAATTTATTATTTATTTTATTTTTGGAGAATTTGGAGGAGACATAGACACAAGGAGAGCATGTAAACTGTCGGTAGATAGAAAGACATGTGAGTTGAACCTTGCTGTAAGATGAGAGTGCTCACAACCTTGCTACTGCGCAACCCGTATGTTTAATGTCATCTCTGAGTTATTGCAACACATCACCGGACTCTTATATTTCAGTTCTAAAATAACTTTAGATAACCTTAACAAACAAGTCTGACTGCCGTGTGTGCTTTTTAACATTATTCTGGTGCAGTGGATTCTAAAATGGGGTGTTCAGAGCATGTTTGGAAAAGAGAAACGATGCAAGTAATGCATATTTGTCCTTTAACTGGTGGTTTAAAAAAAAAACTGTATTTTCATGGTTCCCCATTACAAGTCTGCCCAGTGTCTGCTCAGTATGAAAAAACTCTGTAGTCAAAATGTCCAATTTAGTTTATTAACTGAATACAAAAGCTGTTTTATTTCTCAATGATTACTTATCTGTGCTGCCTGACCGTAACAAAGCATGAGATATCGTTGTGAAAACAAAAACAACCAACAACCTTAAAATAGCCCTACAGTCTTGCCATCGTTTTATTTTGTACTAACAAACCAAGGTCCTCGTGTATTCTCCTGTAAATGTTCACTGTGCTAATTGCTCTGTTTTGCTGTATTGTAGGACAGGGCGGTCTGGCCTGATCTCTGTTGTACCTTCCAAGTGTTTACCTCTGCACACTGTGTTCAGATTGAGCCGGAGAGATAAATTAGACAGCATTAACTGCTGATGTATGTGATTTGTCATTTGTGTGTGAACATCTGCAGCACAAAACACATGAACAAAACTGCTCCAGGCACAGCTCTGCTGGGGCCCTGCCGGGCAAGTGCCCCAACAGAGCTATCAGCGAAGAAAACAGCCGTCAGAGGGCATACACACGTCTGGAGTGGGCCTTTGAGTCATTGATAGGGACCAGGGTACACTTCCAACAGCAGACTGGCCATAAAAACTCAAACTAGACACATGGCCTGGACCTTACCAAAATGCTCATTAGATCAGAGCTTGGAACACAATTTGAACACCATCATTTGATGTCAAAAAGTTGTCTTACTGCTGGATAGGGGCTTTGATAAATACTACACCACGTATAAAGTATGCAGTTGATATATTTTGTGTTAAATTAGTGAATTAATTGTGATTAATTAATTACAGACATATTAATCAAGTTAATTTTTTTAATCGCATTAGTCTTTTTTTGAAATCTTTAACTTCATTGTTTACATATGTGAGTTGCAAAGTGGACATAAGGGTTGTTCAACTTGACAACTTAGCAACAAAAGACTTAAATTGGATACAAACAAAACAAAAACACTTAGATGAGAAATTTTTAGATGAGATTAAAAATAGATTATTTTAATTAATTACAGATCATAATTAATTAATCTCTTACATTTTTTAATTGCTTGACAGCACTAAATATATTTAATGACAATGAATTTGACAGCTAAAATTGGTGACTGAGACTTTTTCATTCTAAATCCAGTCCAGTAAATATAGAAACTATAATCATGGAGTAGCCTATATCTCTCAATGTTATTTTAAAGAACAACTGATATAAGTTGAATTATGAATTTTCCAATCTACTGAAACATATCAAAAAATGAGAATTAGTCTGGAGGTACAGTTACATTTACAGTATATATATAGAGTATTTCCATTACATTCCATTGTACGTGAGGAAACATTTGATTTAACAAAGGGACAGTTTGAGTTTGTGCAGTGTGCATAGAGTGAACATTGTTTGATTTGAAAATAGCTAAATAACTCTCTTCAAAGAGCACCAGCCATTATTATCACGTTTCCATCGCCATAAGTATGGACAATGTATTTGAAAGGGCATCAGCAAAGACCACAGTGACCCCTGCTGGCCAGGTCAAACTGCTGATCAGCACAGAGACTTGAGAGGAGAGCAGTGATGGTGCACTTTTCAGATGGTGTTTGTGGAAGGGGTCAGCCAGGTCAGAAATACTTTATTGGAATCAGGGAACTGCTCTTTAATGTGCTGTATTGATTTATGAAGCAGTGTGATTCATTCTGGGAAAGTTGACATTTGCTCTGTCTTGTGTGGGAAATGAATGTAAACACAATCATAATTTCAAATCAACCACAATTAAGTTATTATCTTGCATATGCATTGGCACTAAATATCTATTTGTATTGTGTGTATAAAGAGAATTCGTCCTCTGACTTGACTTCATCTTCACACTTACAGCATGTAGGCCTAATGGATTTACACTCACACCTAACAGATGTAAAAGGGCCAACGTCTTGTTTTTCTCGTTATGAATGTGAAAGCTGAACCTGCCAGTCAAGCGTATAATTACTTCAATGCAGTACTTTCCCTTTACTTACTTTACTCTTTAAAGGCAAAACGTTTGGTTTCTAATCCCGGATGGCACTTACAGAGGTAAAAGTTTTCTTTAGTTTTGGCCCACTCTTCAGTGCTGATCTTGTCTGTCATGTTTTTGTACTGTCGATGGGATTTTCTATCGGGTTGAGGCTGGACACTGCTACAGGACCTTGAAATGTTCCTTATTGTGTGGTTTAGATTGTAGAATTTTTAAATTCTTTATAATGAAGGTTTGGCCCAATTTATGGATGAGCCCTACTGCTGTTATGTTGACAAAGCACTTTCTTCTTCTTCTTCTTCAATAATCATTTTCACAGCAGTGCTTCTGTGCTTTGTTTTTTCCCTTTTTTCGCAATAGGCTGGTTAATGTCCTGTCCAATTATAAAAACACCCTGCAATCATCCCATACTATTTGTTGTTGGGTCAGATTTGACGTAACTCCATGACAGTCGTAAATGCACAGCAAGAAAAGATAATGTCAAGAAAATGGAACATCTTTGGCTAAACGTCCTTTTATGAATGCAGCTGTTGTCAGGCCATGTAAAAACGTGCACACAACAGCTTTCAGTGTTGTTCCATGCCTTTGTGCTATGTGAGCTGTTTGTTTTTGTCTAAAATATCTGCACTTTTGAACTCTGGAGAAGGCTGGGATATTATTTAAAAACATCAACTCCTGTCTTAGCTCTTGTGCGTGCTTCAATTACATCTATTTGTATTCAGAAAAGCACTGCATTTAAATCAAAGAGGTCAAACCTGAATGGGGCGATAATTACTTCTGACACCACCCGCCAGTTATTGCCGACTTTATAGAAAAAGGAGCATCTTTCAACTTTCACTCCAGCTTTGAAAGAAGATTATTTAAAAATGACTGGCTTTGACATTTTAAGCACAAACCACGCTAAGATATTCTTTGCTGTCAACTGCACTATACTAAGTGACTTATCATTACACAGGGGTTAGAAGCTCTCACTTAGGGGCTATATGTCATTTTAGCAGAGACAGAAGACTGAAGTTATTTCAAGTGTCACAGTGGAGTGAGGGAATCACCTAGTCTTCTGTCCTTTTCTTTGTGCAACTGGCCAGCCTTAAGTGTGACACACGGACTTTCTCTTTTAGTTCAGCATAAGAGCTATAGATTCAGAGCTTGTCAGTAAGATCAAAATTGTGGACAGTTATCAATGTCATGTTTTTCACAACCTTGCATCAGTTGTCTTTCCTTATTTGGTCAATGGCTTTGTACAATTATACCATACAAAAAGGATTTTTAATATTGGATTTTGGAAAAAATGATAACTTAGAAACCCGTGATTTTCTAATGCCTTTTTTGTATTTGATAGGGGAAACCAAAGTGCCCAGTGGAAACTGGGGAGAAACACGCAAAGCAAACTCCATACAGACAAACACAACCCTAAAACTAGTTGCTGTGAGACCATCACCACTGTTAGTAAAGTTATTTAGAGCTGACGTCACACTATCCCAGCCAGCACTGCGTATTCTCGGGTCAGCAGTGACTATTGGGTTCAACAGTGGCAGCAGGATTATTAATTTTATCACTTTTGTGCACTATAGGTCTCACAAATTATCGAAGACAGAAGAAATCTAGGCCATTTCAGCAAACTGACAGACTGCTGTTTTGATGAAAAAAGTGGATTTGTGCAGCTAAACCAACCAGAAGTGAGTCGACTTAATGAAGCTGCAGATGTATTGATTTGTGTTTTGTTTGGTTAATGACTTAACTTATCGTCTTAAAACTATTAAAATCTTTGTTCTGATTTTGTATTGGCGATTCCATGTTTCATTTGTTTATTAAATAAACAGAGAGAAAACAATTGCAAATGCCTTTCACATCAGTCTTTGAATTATTTATGCTTTAATAAAAGCACAAACTAAAGCTAAACCACTTAACCAATGTTGAACCAGAATGAGCTTCAGATGTTTATCACAATGACATGAGACAATCTGCCACGTACAAAATCTTCGGAGCACATGTTTTCACTATTGTCGCAAGATCATATTGTTTAAATCATCAATATGAGTAGATATCCACAGGTGTTTAAAGTGCAATATATTTAACACAAACATCATCATGGAAACGCTTTAATGGACAACACAGTGGCTCAGTGGTTAGTGCTCTGGCCTCATAGCAACGAGGTCCTGGGTTCAACTCCCAGGCGACCCAGGGCCTTTCTCTGTGGAGTTTGCATGTTCTCCTCGTGTCTGCGTAGGTTTCCTCTGGATACTCCGGTTTCCTACAACTAAAAACATGCCCAATGTGCCTCCCCTCTTCAGGACTACAGATGGAAATTAGCTGTAAGCTACAATCTGGTACAAGCATCTCTGCCTTTGTGCTTAATGTAATTGTACACTGTCCTTCATAAACATTACCTTACCTTACAGGAAGGTAAAAAGTGAATCAGATGTCCAGAAATGGCAGATTCAGTGCATGATTTCTGCTATACTGACCATACAGCTTGTCAAAGCCTGATCCCATCAGATTTCAGTGAAAAGCAAATTCAGCTAACCAAAAGCAAAATTTCAGACTTCTTCCTATTAGATTCCATATCCATGCCTCATTTTGTCTGTGGTGCAGGAGCGCTAAAGTGTATTTAATGATGCACTACTGTTCTGTAACTTGCTTGAATATGTTGTCCTTCCTTTGTCCTGAATGTCCCACAGTATTAAAACAAATTAACAAAAATGACAAAATAGAGAAAGCATATGGCCATTTCACTTTATCACTTGCTGTTCAGATGAAGTTGTTTACATTTGCATTGATTACCTCTGTGTTTCAATGGATTACACTCGTATTATTTACCCTTTGTAACCACACCACTCGTCTCTCATTTAATTTGCTGTCATGTATCCCTCATTTAGCTGAACGGCCTAACGAGACTCTCACAATGAGGACAGATGTATCTTCTGCCCTTGGACAATCTTTTCTGGACAGTTGTGTCAGCTCACGTCCGCACATAGAGTCATGAGGTGCTCGCTCATTCGGTTTTATTGAAAAAGCAACATCACAGGACCATTAAATATCCTCAGCGTCCTATCAGCATGCAGCAGATGGCACATGACGGAACAAGTCACACTGCAGCTACACACAGGTCTTGAAAAAGGACTGACTGCTGCAATAATTGGTAATATTCGCTTGGAAAGAAATAAAAGCTCTTCTTAATAGATAAAAACGTTGGTAACTGAAGTCAATAACAAATAATTAAAATGATTCAAATGTCAGATTACTTTTGGTAATTATATTCAAAAGTTGACCATCTTTGAATATTATATTTTACAAAGAAGTGAGTTACTGCTTTTATTAGACGTAGACATTATTTCAAAGTAAAATCTTTGATCTGTCTGTGTGGGTCTTCCAAATTATCATACACCATTAATGAATAGAGACGCAATAACTGCTTGTTTCAGAGACTCACATGTTGATACTTAAAGGCACTCCAAAACAAGAGGAAAATGAGGTGGCTGAGCGGGTGAAGTGGGTCACAGCAGCTGCAGTTTCAGTTTGGTATAAATCAGAGCAAAAACATAACAAGCTTGTGTGAGCTTGTACATACAACATTTTGTATTTCTATTTTAGAGTCAGTTTGAATAAAACCTACACCTTTTTTGACCTACATGGACAAACAGTGCAGTGTAAAGTGGAGAATCAAATAGTTTTTGCTTGTTTGTTTTGTTGTGACTTGAAAATTGTACTAAAAGGTGTAAATAGTGTTTGAACTGTCTCTTGAAGTCTTTTGCTCTTTAGTGCAAACTAGCGAGGCTATGAGCTGATGGAAGTTGCACTGTCATTTCTACTTTGTATGGTTAAAACCAAAAATGTACAGTAGTAATTTAACGGCAACATGATGATGTCATCTCAATATAAAAGTCAGATAGGTGGATTAACAGCATTTGAGTGAATTAGAAACACACCTGTGGATGTATTTTAATATTTTACATCTGAAACACAACAATTCTTTGTGAATCATGATGGGAAAATTAATAAATCAGTCAAAATCTCAGGAAGAGAATATGCACAAGTCATCCTTGGGTACAATTTCCAGATGCCTGAAGGTGTCACGTTAATTTGTTTAGACAATTTGCAAGTTTAAACATCATGGGAATGTCCAGCATTGCTCAGGAAGGAGACAGGTTCTGGGTCCCAGAGATGAACATGCTTTGGTCTGAAATGTCCAGAACAACCCAAAGACACAAGCAAGACCTTGTGAAGGTGTTGGCTGAAAATGGTATAAATGTGTTTTAATCGACAGTGAAACGAGCACTGTACATACATGGGCTGAAAGGACACTTTGACTGGTAGAAGCCATAACTACTTCAAAGGAAACATGAAGATGCATATAAGGATAAAAACTTTATTTTCTGGGGACATATAGTTTAAAGGCATTGCACATGATATACTTTGAAAAGCTTTGAAAGGGATTTAAAAGAAAAAAGAAGAAAAAACTTCATTGCAAATGCAGATAATTTTGTGAAAAGGTGTATTTTTATTCTATGTCTAACAGTGAGAAAAAAAAATTGATGAAAAGCATCTGCTGTTAAAGCAATTGTGCTCCTCTCCACTCTCGCCCCCTTCTTTCATATTCTCTTTTACTTTTTAGTTTAGCATTATATAAAGGAAACAGCCGTTGCTAATGTATTGCTTTGTTTTGCTCAGCTTGCTAGCCAAGCACTGTTACCAACCTTGAATTTAATTATTCTTCATGATATTTATTTATTTATTTTTATTTATTTATTATTATTTATTTATTTATTTATTTATTTATTTATTTATAGTGACCAAGACTACATTATGAGCCTTCATCATGTTGCTCTAATCATGGAATCTATTTCCTGCACCTTCCCTATAACAAGCACTATGCCTGAGATTATCACTGCCGTTCTCAATCTCATAAACAACAGAGGTAATTAAACCAAAGAGCAGAGTGTTTCATCCCAATGTGAATGCTCCATGTATATATGACAGCATCCTCTTGTAAAGTGTGGTAAGCAGAAACAGAGGCAGCTCACCCATAAAGCAGCCACCCTCCCCAGCACCACAGTATTTATGGGACCAAAAACAACATGCCTTAAATCAGCGCTCAAGAGCCAGTGAATGCGGCTGGGATTGGAGCTGAAGAGGCCGCTTCGTGATGAGTACTTCAAGCTCCTTCCTCATGACTTCATTACACTTGATTTAGTGAGAACTTGGGGAGTAGGACTTGGTTATGCAGACACGTGCATATGGCTCCCCTCACGTACATTTTCTGATTAGACAGTCTCCTCATTCAGATTAAATGTACTTTATTTGCTGGGTTGAATGACATAGACACGGATGGCTAATAGGTTCTATTCATGTGATATCACAATATTCTAGGCTGGTAATATTTAATATAGATGGAGGGCAGTACAAATGTGCTTAAATGCAGTTATTTTAGTAATACAAAACATGAAATAAATCACCAGATTGATAAATAATGTTATATCATAGCAAGTACAATGCTTTAAAAAAAAAAAAAAAAACTTTCTTAAACTTTCCAAGCCCATCTAAATTTAAATTTGATCTATAACCAGACTATTCCTGATCTAAACTAATCTAAACAAACCACTGAGTAGGAACTGCCATAAATATAAAAATGTGAATACAATTGACACTAAATGAAGAAGCACTAAAATTGAATGAGTTCAAGTAACTCTAGAAGAGGAAATGCCACCAGTGGTACATGCACTACATTTTGGGAAGCACTGCCCTACAATGTTGGGTCTTAATACAAAGATGGAGTTTTGTCACGTCATTACAAAATGAAGTCCACTGTTTTAAGCCTCTTTGTAATTCAAAAAGGCTTTTTTAATTCCTATTGAAAGAGCAGTAATAAATCCACTTATTTTTAGTTGTGGCATTTTCTAAGATGAGGGTTTAGATAAGTTATAAATCAAGAAATACTATATCCAAGATTACCAACCGTAACTGAAACCAATGAACTGATAAACACTTGAGCAGCAGTGATCCTTGAGAAGATTGCCTGTAAGAGTATCTATGGGAACCATAAAAAGATACACCATAAAAATCTTGTAGGGAAGATTGGAAACTAAAATCAAAAGCAGCCCAGAGAGACAGTAGGTTCACTACTGTCCAGAAAGTTGGAATGAAAACGTACCCAAGACAACCTGTGCATATCTGAAGCACAGGAAACTGGAGGCTCAACCCCTTTAAGATGTTTTAGAAAGAAAGTAAAGCCAGGTAGATAAAGAGGGTGTTCAAAACAATATACCTTTGGGATCGCAATTATATCATTGATATAACTCTGACTAAAAGTACGCAGGGACAAAACTTCACTCAGGTAGAAAAACAATAATCACACTTGTACAAGTAATTTTCTCATGATCACAGCTGAGAAAAAACGTGCAAATGTCCTGCCCTTAACAGTCTATTCACATCAGACAATGCAAAGGAATGAGATTTAACTGAGTGAGTTGATGACACAAGCAAGAAAGTAAAAGAGCAGACGAGAGGATTTTGACTTCATAAACATACTTAGATCTGATCATTTAGAGAACAGATAAGACTTCTTTTATTTCACATGCGCAGGGCAGTGACCGGATGTCCAGACTGGAGATGTGTGTAAGTTAGCATCACTTCCAGCCCTAATATAGCCTACATCTGATAAGCCACGTATTGTAAGCTGTTAATTTCTTGTATCACATTAAAATATACTGCACATTTTTACTCTAGTCGCTATATAGTTGGGAGGAGATTGGCAAAGCTTCAGAGACACAGCAGGCGGTTGGCTTAAAGAGAGGAGAAACCTAGTTACAACCAACCCTGAACCAAATGTAAAGGCTTTGTATGAAAAAAAATGCTCACGTTTTGTGTGCTTATGTTTTGTAGATGTGTGCGTGAATTATAATATGCAATAAAATGTATCACCACACAGATTAAATTTACAGAACAAGACACATGGCTTGCCTGATGTGATTCAGTGTAGGTGTATTTATGGTTTATCTAATTAAAGTTTCATGCCATTTAATAATGTGGGCGGTAGCTCGGGCTTCACACAGCAGCACCAAGTGTTCAGTGGTGTGCTATAGCATTAAGCTTATAAAGTAATCCTCTTAAATTACAGGTATGTGTAGGAACCAGTTAAACTGTAAACCCAGATGCTCACACAAGCCAAAATGATTCTACCTTACTTGAAATTGTCTAAAACGTTCTGCTCACTAAATAAGAACAAGTTAGTTGAACTTTTGTAATTTTTTTTTATTTCACTTTTTTTTTTTGGAGAAAGTAATAGACTAAGCATGCCTATACAAAAAACTCAACATTTTCAAGATAAATTGTTGCCATAATTATACTATACATTGCTAAGTAAAATATATTTGTATATAGAGTGAACATCGACAACTTTAAGCAAATGTTATTAAAATCTGGATAAAAAATAATTTCAACTGCATCTAATAATGCCAGTTAAAAGAAACAAGGCAAAAATGATCAAATTCACTTTTAGTTTCTTCAAAAATTATAAATTGATAACATGCAAACCCCCACCTAACTTTGCTTATATATTTGCTTATGCCTACATTTTGGAGTAGTATAAGATATTTTGAGTAGAAGTAGATATGCTCAGGTTAATGAGCTTAAATGAGCTATCTATGAGACATATTTCCACTTATTTCATGGTAAAGAGCATAAGGGGCCCACAGCTCACCTGCCCACTGCATTGTTCCATTGGAGAGGATTTGTGGCTAAATGAGTATAATTAAAGTCAGCTCAGACTGGACGCCCACCTCGCCCCGTCTATAATTAATTTGCTCTCAGGACCGTACCATCTGCTTCATGTGTGAGTGCTGCTCCTGTAATAGGTTCACCTTACATTCACAAGGCCTTGTCATGGTATTAATCACCAGGTGTGGCCTCACAATTAGTTTAATATGTCACGTTTCATAAATCTACATGAGCTTTTATTGACTTAAGAACTCTCAACTCTTTTGTTAGTGTAAGCAATGTGCATAGTCCTGGTTTTATTGTTGTCAAACTTTCCTTTTTTCAAAGTAAAAATACTAGCTCAAGTAGTCCATCCATTCAATAGGTTCAACAATTTCACAACAACACGCACAATGTTTATGGTAAAAAGCAGAAGTTAATGGAAAACAATCACACATCCACATGTTATCTTTTTGTGTAGCTCTTTAAGCTGATTGGTTCTGCACACAACGGTTAGCATGCTTCACTTTTGTGAAAAACTACAAGCTCATGCTGCCGGAATGCAGAAAGAGCCGCCGCTGATTGACACAATCTGTGGCAACAACACAAGCCAGCACTGTTGTCAGCTAAGTACAAGAGTTTATCACTGTGCAAAAACAAAAGCCATGCTGCTAAATCAACATTTATGAAGGAAGTTTGACCCTACGACCCTTAAAAGTTACATTCAGGTGAGTGAAAAAACGACAAAAAACATTGTCTCAAGCTTCAGGAGCCAGACATCTGTCAGACCGGTTCAGACTTGATCCAAAACAGCTAGCTCTGTCCTGTTTTGTTTTTTTCCCCAGCCAAAAACAGACTCTTTCTGCATGGGGAATGCACAGCAGTGTGGATAGTGACGTCGACCAATTATCCCTCTATAGCAGGGGTGCTCAATACGTCGATCGCGAGCTACCAGTAGCTCTCGGAGGCAGGAGGAGTCGATTGCGAAGCCCTGCCCAGTTATGTGAAGTGAAGTGTCTTTTACACAAATAATGCACTGAACACCGCAAGCTACAATAGTGCGAGTCTGTTTATTGGCAGCTTCAACGAGACTGCTTTGAGGTGCTATACGTTTTCGTCTGCTCTGCTTTTGCCACAGTACCAGTTGCGCACTCCACATCCGGAGTGCACAGGCTCCGGAGCCGAGCCTAACGAAACACACATGCTCTGTAATGTTTTGAACTCTAGCGAAGTTACAACGCCCTCTACGTGACTGTACAGGCGTGAAATACAAGCGCCCCAAACCAGACAGGCTCAGTATACGCGCGCTGCTCCGCCAACAATGGAAAACAAAGCTTAAGCCCAGAACCCACTGCACGCTACAGCGTTTACGCACGTATAGCAGACAGACAGACCTCACGCATTCCGTGGCCAACAGCGGAGACACCGACAGCATGTGCTTGAAACAGGGACAAAGAAAAGCCGCAGGAGAGCCATAACAAATCCTCACTTAAGAGTTTGTTTTTGATGTGAACCAAAGCTGACTTTCTCAAAGTCTCAAGTCATGGTAATCACCAAAACCGAGTTTATTAGAAGACACAATTGAGGTCAGAATGAGGTTAAACACTAGAAAACAGCTAGATTTAAATTTTTTTGAATATTTAGCTACATTGCTTTCTTCCAGATTACTTTACAGGTTTAAAAATTCTACATGACAATTGTTTAATTCTTCTAATGAATGTATTCAAAATTAGGTGTTTGTATTATATAACTGATGTTGAATTTATTAAACAAAATCTTATAACTTAAATTGACAAAAACAAAAAAACAAACATACAAAAATCGATAGGTAGATCTTTGGGCTTTGCCTCAACTAGGATCGCGAGCTGGAAAAGTGTGAAATAGCTCTTCCAGAATACAGCTGATGCTCGAGTCATTAAAATTCCTAGTATATTCTTTGACCACAAATACACCACTACTCATATTCTCAGCGCTTCAAGCCACTGAAACAGAGAAAGTTTGGCAACTACACCAACCACACCAGTACGAGCTAAACTATCACATTTGAAATGAGTCATATGCCAAACACACTTATATCAGAACAAAACACGTGCACTAAACAACAATTGTCTTTGATCGTGTACATGTGGCTTGTACACCTCTATTAAACGCTTGCAAAGCTGAAGAAGCAGAGAAAGAACAGCTAAATGAAACCAGTAGCTGCTTACGCTAAAGTCTGTACTAAGGTCCGGACCTACAACCTTCAAAGTGGTCATACTGTAAGTATAACGATTGCGATTGATCAGCAGAGACATAGCTTAAGCCTATCTGACTAGTGTTGTGATAAACCTCCAACACCAATTTCTAAAACTCCAGTTAATTATTTTCATTGTGCAATTTCAATTTTGGATAGGTCTTTGTAAATAGTCTAATTACATAACGCTTTTCTAGCTTTTAAGGCACTACTCTCAAAGCACTTAACAATCTAGGATCCACTCCCATTCATGTACTAACCAGGCTTTGATAAGCAGGATGTGCAATCTACCACATTTGGAATTGACAAATACCAATTTAAACCAGTCTATTATACACACGTAAACATTATTTTACATAGCTGATAACTGATCTCCATGTGACACTAATATTTAAGCCCCTGTGTATAGTTCTCTCGATGCTTTGAGGAGGACATATGGTTATCCTTTAGTGATGGGTGCATCATTACATCCATACCAGCTCAGTAAATGTCAGTAAATGTTGATACTCATACGCTTACATGTGGCCATACCAGCATGCCAAAACCTGATCCCGTCAGATCTCAGAAGCTAAGCAGGGTTAAGCCTGGGCAGTACTCAGATGGGAGACCGCGGAGGAACCTCAAGTGGGGCAACAGAGGAGAAACACATTGCTGTGTCCTTAGGCAAGACACTTCACCAACATTGCCTAGTGTGGTGTGTGTAATGGTTGGTAGAGGTCGGAGGGGCTGATAGCGCAAAATGGCAGCCTCGCTTCCGTCAGTCTGCCCCAAGGCAGCTGTGGCTACAATAGTAGCTTACCACTACCCAGTGTGGGATGAATGAATAATGCATAATGTGAAGCATCTTTGGGTGTCTTGAAAAGCGCTGTATAAATCCAATGCATTATTATTTTTATTACATGTATTTGCAATTGTTAAGGCGATTCATTGATTTTAGATACAAGGGGCAATTTTTTTTTCTTTTTTTTGGAAAACACTAGGACAGATACTTGTCTGCTGATCTGTATGGAAGGATCTTTATATTTACTGGAATACCTAAGGTGGAACCAGTTTCAAATATTGGTATGCATGTCAGAAAGAAAATCCCATTGTACTTGGTATTGTATCAATACCAAACATTTTATCACCCATCACAATTCAATGCTGTGAAAACTTTTTACCTTCTTCACCCCAGTGAGTGTGTCAGACCTCTAATTTACTTATGTTATCTGGTAAAGTTTGTATGTATAGAATTATAGTATAACACTTCCTGTTTCCAAAGAGTTCACTTGTTGGCTAGTCATGCACTGCATAACTACATTTGAGAAGCAATAATGTTAGGCCTTTCAATTTCTAAAGTCTTGTTTGTCATACACAGATGATATTAAGTATGCCACAGGGGGGCAAGAGAGGAAGCCATTTAGCAGTCATATTGGGGAATTTTATTTCTGTGAAAAATAAGTGGAGGTAATCCGTTTAGCATTGAGACAGGAGCACTGCCTATGGGGAACAGTGAATCTTCAGCAGTGTGTTCTCATCATGGCCTCACAGTGCAGTGTTCAGTCTCATTACCGCTTTACGGCCATATTAAAGTCCTGCTCCAGAGCCCTTACATGACATCGGATGTGTCCCACTTAATGCAGACATCTTGTACAAACTTGTAGGGCCCATTACAACCTTACAAAAGACACAAAAGTGGGGAAAAACCTACTTACTCTCCTTCTAATTCTGCGGCTTCATTTAGAAAATTGAATAAGTCTGAGCTAATTGTGTTAAGCTTAGCATTGAATACCTCCCTCGAGACGTCTCCTAGTGTACTTCCCACATGATCATTAACCATAAATATCACAGTCTCTTGACCCAGCGTTTGTGGTATAGCACAGCTAATGCTGCTTAATTAGAATCCTCTTAAGAATGACTGTATCTGACCTCAGGAATACGCACAGCCCTGGAACACTTCTCTCATTTTGGCTCAGTATCATCCCACATAGCACATCTTCAGCAGAGGGTCACACTTGCAGATGTATTGTTTATTCATCCCTACACAAAGTGAAATGAAACCGGCTGATACATCAGGCTAATGCAAGCCTAGTTAAAGTGAAAACAGATTGTTATCATGTATTGGTGCAAGGATGACATATAAATGACAACAACTTCCTTTTGTTCAAGTCTAATTTTGATCAAAAGCAACACATTGCACAATGAAAGAATGTCTTCAAATATTAAAAGCAATGATTCTATTTCGAATGTGTGAATTCACAAATATTGCAAGATAATCTATCTGGCTGGCCAGGTTGAGTTTGTTTATTTATTTATTGGTAATTGTGTAAGACAGTTACATGTTTACACCAAAACAATCAATCAATCAATGTGAAGTCCCTCCTAGTAACATGTGCATCTGGATATATGACATACACTGACATAATGGCATCTTTAAACTGAAATCATCACACAATTACATTTTGACTGCAATAGATAACGTTGAACTACTCATTTCATCTTAAGCATCCTTTCATTTTAAAGTGCATTAGTACATTATATAGTAATGGCATAATTATGTAGATTGAAGTCATAATTATTATAATCTCACAGATAATTAAAGACATACATTGAAAGCCCTAACCGGTCACAGCAGATGCAAAACATGTCTGAAATCAGGATGTGCTAACTCGTCAAATGGAGAATATGAAAGTGATTTTTAAGAGCAGCATGAAAAACAAGCTATTTAAAAATTGTCAAACTGGATCTGCTTGGTTCTGTAATTAATGTCAAATGATGCCTGTGGAAAGTCTCCCCATACTTGTGATGAAAATAGATGTTTTTATTGTGCTATTCTACTCCCGGTCAGAAACTGCTAAATGCTAAAAGTCACTTTGAAGGACAGTGACAAAGAAGAATAGTGTTGTTTACTCTGGAGGACTTGTGGATAAAGACGGTTTTATGTGCATTTTCAAGCTAGCTGAATATTTACTGGTTTTAAGGCTTTTGCTATCTGAAAGCATGCAGATAAATTTCTTCTTAGGCTGTCAAAACAACTTTTTCATGTCTCCAAGCTTATTTGACTTTAAAAGGAGAATCATTTGTTTTGTGTGATCATATTGGTCTTTACCTCAAGCTACAGCTCGTCTTCCAAAGCTCCTTCAGCACTGACCTTCAGTCAGATTTCAGAACTCATTTCTGTTTCAAGGTACAAATGTGCTGTGCAACTTCGTATTTATTTTTTTCTCTTTTTTCACCAAACACACATTAGTCATTTGGAGTGGGAGCGCCATCGTGAAGCTACTCCAGCCATATATCAATAGTAGTCATGACATTTAAATGTCACACAAGATTAGAAATGTCCATGGCATGCACACCTGCAGTCGGTCCCTACACACCTATGAGTAAAAACATCAAATTTCTCTCTTGTACATCCACATAATGGTCAGAATAACCAGTCAAATTGGTATGCAGCTTTGGGAATAGTGCAGAATAGTTCAAATTCAGTCTTGAATGAATGTTGTGCCTGTTTTGTTTGTTTGTTGGTGAATTTGTTTTTCATACAAAAAAGCAGTTTGGCACTTGGATTGAAAATGTGGGTTTGCCAACAATTTCTGAGTTCATTCCAGTAATGTACTGGAATTGCATTGTTTGTGAAACGTGACCAACTGCTTAGACTCTGCAGAGGCTAAACATAAATGTGGAAAAAGGGTCAGAGCTATGGGTCAAATGGTCTGTATACAACTTTTAAGGCAAATGCTAATTTTCAACCCCTGTCTGTGATTGTGTTTTTCCACACATACTACATTGACACTGGGAACAGTCAGTCACACTGCACACCCGGGTTTCCAACATTTGGGCCAAGAATTTGGGATTGTCTAGCTTCAGGATTAACCTTCTTTGCCTGTTTCATCTTTTTGGCACACTATTCTACAGTAATACGTTGTCCTATGTACTGTAATCAATATCCACAGCTGGGTGTGTCCTATTTTTACCCTGGCAAAACCCTCTGAAAAAAAGAGTAAAATGAGAGTTGAGGAGAGCCCCCAAAGACCTCCATCCTGCCTGCCTGCTTGCCGCTCCTCCTGGCGAATGTTTTGGAGAGGTTCTGTGTCACGGCAAGCCAAAGCCCAGCGTTCTGGCAGCCGATCACACAGATGGGCCAGACTGAAGCAGGCAGCTGAACCCACAGGCAGCTGGGAGAGATGATGCACAGGATGGTTCCTATCAACAGGATGTACCCAAGCTCATACTCTGCACAGACTGAGAGCAGACAGAGGCGCGGCAGGAGGAGGCCCGGCAAGTCTGAGATCCAGCCAAAACCTGCCAAATCTGTCATGAGATAAGAGTGGATGGGTCAAGCGCAGGAGAGTAAACTGCTGTTAAGGTTTGAACGCAGCAGTCTGAGTTCGCTGGCAAAAGTATGATGATGTTATATAAAGCAGAACAAGCACAAATAAAATAATATTACGTAAAACATTGTGATTGCTTTCTACCATCTTCAAAAAAAAATACAATTTTTTCACCTCTTGCTACAGTCTATAATGTAGAGCTGTTAAGTAAAAACAAAAACATTTACAAAATCTTTTTTTTTTACTTTTCAGATACTTTAAATACTCACGCATACGTTGCCTGTGCTTGAACTTTGCCAGGAAATGTCTTGAACCAGGAAAAATGTGTTGTTTTTCTTTGAATCTGCAGAGATTGTGCTTCTTAATCCGATGGGGTCAAAGCAGGTTTCACACTTTCAAAAGCCACAGAGAGTTGTGTAGCCATGGCAAAGCTTGCAAACATTAGCATGCCAACAGCACATGTTCTGTTTGGCATGCATACAAAGAATACAATTAGATGCTAATGCGAACTTAATTGTATACTTGAATAGATGCAAAACAGATTTTATCTTACAAGGCTTTATGCTGAAGTTCTACCATTGACTATTTCCATGGAGACAACGATTCACACAGGGAAGTCTGCACCAAGGTCCGGACTTAGAACCTTCAAAAGTGTTCACTTTAGTTTGAGTTCCATAGTTTGATTTCACACTGCCTCCAGAAAGTCCGGACTTTCAGACGTCAACATGACCAAAACTGGGCTTATGTGATGGTGATTGGCTAAGGGCTCAGTCTTACAGGATATTTGACCAATCAGAAGCAGCATTTGGCAGGCGTATCATTTCATTGGTTTACCTGTTACATGCGGCGTCGGTTATGTTTTCAGTAAAAAAAAGTGCTGTCTGCGTGTGGAGTTTATTTTAGTACAGCCAGCGCAAGTAGTACCGTGTTTCAGTTAGCGGTTCATTCTCTGCTTCTTCAAACTGTACAAAGGTTTATAGATGTGTACAAGCCACACATAGCCTACTTGATAAATGACAACTATCTTTACTGCTTTGTAATAGTCTGATATTAGCGTGCGTTTAGCACAAAATGCTTTTTCAAACGTTACAGTTTAACATGTGTTGTTGTGGTTGTTGATGTGACCAAACATTTCCTGATTCAGTGTCTTTGCGCTCTGAGTATCTGATATAGTGGTGATTGTTGGTGTATTTATGATTAAAGGCCGTGCAAGGAAACATTATTAATGGCTCGAGTAGTCGCTGCATTCTGGAGTTCTGTTCAGTTCTGACACTTGATGAAAGCAGAAATGCTTAACTTCTCTACGGTTGCAAAAAAGCCTTGACTTCAGTTTTCAGGCTCCGTCTCTCCCTTTTCTCCTCACGTTTGAGTCTGTCATCTTCACGTTTTGAAGGTTCTAAGTCCGGAACTTGTTGTGGACTTTCCCGGTTTGAATCGGCCCTTAGGTTGTGTCCGAATGTGCACCCTGACTACCTTATGGTGCACTTTACAGGGGTCACGTCGTTTTGTAGTGGTGTCTGAATGTCCAGCAGGTCAGAAAATAGTGCACTCAAAATTTCCCATAATGCATCTGGAAAAGTAGTGAGCATTGATATTTTTAATAATGTTGTTTTGCTTTTTATTGTAAATTTAATGCATCTTTTCCTGCTTAGTAAAGCACTATGCTGTGCAATGCAAATAAATTTGCCTTGCCTTGCCCATAGTTCCTAGACGGTTCAATATAAATCACAACATTGCCAGTTGCCAAAAAGATCCAGAAAAACACAGAAGTGGAGGATCGCTCAAACTTAGGCTATACGGCACGTACTCAGATTTCGTACGACTTGTAAGTTCGTACGACATTTATTCGTACGGTCATTGTGACCGTAGCTTTAGTTTGAGCTGTAAAAGTTGAATTATCCAGTCTGTTTGCAGTTTAATGTGGGTCCAGTTAAACCAAACTTGTATTATGATTAGTAGTCATAAATATCTGTGTCTCATGTATTTATTACAAAGTGCCATTTTACATTTTCCGACTGTCAGATGTGAGAGTCACGTGACCACTGTTAGGGCAGGACTAGTGATTGAGTAGTTAGGGAACGAGTGGGGACATCGGACACAGGGCATACTGTGGATCAAAACAATGCCATAGAGATAACTCAACAGTTGAAAGAATCACATAGTTTAAGCCATCTTCGGAATGTGTTGATGTGCTTATAATATAAATATAATTAGTGAGTAAAAAAAATGCAATATGTTAAAATTGCTACACATGTATTCATGAGAATGATGACGGTCATTTTGTGGAAAGTTCTTACGACACATTTACACAGATTATGGCCACTTCTAAATGCTTCCGCACCAACAGAAATTACAGAAGCATCTTTTTATTGTCGTAGTAGCTATTCAAGGTTCTACTTGTGTATTTAAATTGCCCATCAAGGCTAAATAACTTTATTTGTGTGTTTGTGTTTTTCTTTGAATTGCCTCTTCACCTCACATGATTATAAATTATCATTAATTTAATTAGGAAAAGCCCAATATTTGATGGCTGTTGTGCTTACTATAAAATAAAAAAACATTACAAAAAATTCAGATTTCTGCAAACATTGCCATTTAAATGTGTTTTAGCCATCATTTAGTCTTCAGTGTAATATGCAGTGACGTTAGAAATGTGTAATTATGTGTAATGTTCAATTTGAGGCTGGATTGTTGCTGGCTTTTTATTTAATTCTCTACTTGGCAACATGATTTCAAGTCTCTGGCTTTGCATAATATAATGAAGCTTTAATGAACCAAATGCACATGGCTAACTGCAAATGAGAGAAGTAATCATCAGTGGTTTCTTCATTAAGTGCCAGTATCTCTTGTGTTTTCCTTCCTATGACATTCCCTTTTCCTCCCGGTTGTCTCATTTTGTCAGTGGTAAGAATTGGGTTTGCTGTGTTGTTCCAGTCTGAACCAGTTTTATCAGATTTAGTTAGGACTGATCTTGGAGTTCTTTCATGTGGCAAATACAGTATATACAAAGTTTACTATAATCTATTACAAACTTAGTCATGTGGATTTGGAAATGTGAATCGTGCTTGTCTTGTTTACATTTGTGAATAACTGGCTGCTTATCCGCAAACCTAAAGTTGAACTCACTTTTACAACTTGTACGTGTTGTAGAGGTATGCTAACCTGACCAGCCAGAGGAATTATCTTGCAATATATTTATGAATTCACAAACTCGAAGGTTGGTTGCAATGACAACAGGAAGTACCGCCTGAATCAAACAAAACAAAGATGGCGGCTCCCATGGATGTTTCTGCTGCTTTTGATTTTGTTTTAGAAGAAATACAGAGTATTTTCTTTTTGAAAGGAGAGCAGAGAACTGTCTGTGATACTTCTATCAAACAGACATTGGATACGCCATTACAATTTGTGGCTGGGATTTGTTAAGAGCAAATAACGTTGGCCACACACCCAATCAGCTTGATGTATTTCATTAAACGTCCCACCTTTTCCCAAACAATTTCATGAAAGTAAAGTGAGCCAGGTTATAGGTATGGTCTTTATTTTTTAGCACCTTTTCACATTTCACCCCACCTAAATCACATTCACAGCCAACGATTGAGGTATATTGCTTCAAAATAATTAAACCTGAATAAATAAATAAAAATCTTTGGTTCCCACCCAGGACTCCTGAGGGTATGTGGACATTTACCACAAGGTACTTGGGATGCATAAAGACTCTTTTACAATTAAGAGATTAACCCAGTCTGAAGTGGTAATACTTATTTGGAGAATAGTGTAGATATAGTGTGTTTTGCCAATGAGCAGTGCGATGTTGAGTGGAGCTTCACTATCTTCACACGTTTTGTGTTTGTTTTTTGTTTGTTTGTTTTTTGTTTAAGACTCAATTATCAACCCCTAACACAAAGGTTTGTGCACCTTTGGCTAAAACCTGTAATTTGTCTTGTCACTGGAACATAAGTGTCATTCAGAACTATATAGTAACAATTATATGTTAGTAATGAACAAGTTCAGTTTAGTCACAAAAGTCTGTATCTACTTGCGCTTGATGTTGTGGCACAAATATATTATGTTCAGGGTTGCCAGATTTTCAGAGAGCAACAAGCGACCAAACCGTGGAAATAAACCTCAGCCCCTAAAAAAAAGTCATTCAAATAATCAATTAATTTAACATGATTATAATATTATTATGTGTCACAACAAAGCAAGGGTTAAGATTTTGTCATATTCTAATAGTATTTTATCTTTAATATGCAAACAGTCCATATTTTTGTCATTAGTGGGTATATTTTAGTAAATCAGACCTGGAAAAACTGCATAAGATGACATTTCCCAAGTTGCTATAAAGAAGCAGACTTGGGAACTTTGATTATGTTGTTGGTATTGCAGTGAGAAAGAAAGAATATTTATACAAGGATGTCAAGAAACAAGCTGTCGCATTGATGTATGTATATCTTTGAGAAGAAGAAAATTTTAAACTATATATTGCAGATGACATGCGCCTGAAGACGTAGGCCTACTTGTACCAATGATAAAGAATGAAGCCCTTCCTTTGGGTATTGAGACAAAAAAAAAATGTAGCTGACCTTATGGCCACAGCGCACAAGTGACAGGTACAGCCAGAGCGCTAAAAGCTTTCAGGTATAGACACGTAGACAAAACAAACAATTCCCAGCATGAATTTCAGCTCCACACTGCATCATCATCTGGCAATAATAGCTACATTCAAGGAGTTTATTATGATTAGAGCTTTAATTTACTTTGTGTGTGTGTGCCCACATCACGCAGTCCTGTTCTCTGGTTTCCAGCATTTTGGGAACAGTCTCTGGAGGAATGCAGGAGGAGCTGTTGGCCATGTTTTGGCTGGTGAGTAGGAGGGAATGACAAGAATGATGTACACACAAACTCTTAATGATCCTTTAGACAAAGAATGAAAGGTTAACATGTGCATTTCAAGCATTTAATGAATGCAAGGTAATAGTGGTTTAGATGCATTCTCAATGTCTGATTTTTCTTTTTTTAGATTTTGTTATTTATTTGTCAGCAATTATGCAGAACTAAAGTAGTGTGAAAATATTTTATTCTCATATTTTATTTCTGCTTTTCACACACTGAATGACAGTTAGTATTTACATGGGCCTATATGTTGGCAGCATGTCATTACTACTATATAATCATGCCATGCAGACCCACAGGGTGAAGTGCTGATGGATCTGAAGGATTAGCATAGTGAACACAGCTCTATACATAATAACATCTAAATCATGTTTGAGATTGAACTGGAAATGACAGTTTAAGTATTTAGTTTACATGATTTCTTGGTTCTTCCAGAAATATGTTACATTATTAATTTGTCCTTTGTTTAATGTGAAGGCCCTTTCACAATCCTCCCAGTGGATTTAATAGCAGAGGTAAAGCACTTTATCATTTACCAACAAAAAATGAAAACCACCCAGTAACCTACTGCAAAAGGAGCAGACTAGACGAATAAAAAAAAACACTCCTAAAGGTTGGAGCTCAACAAGGGAATTGTGGGGATGTGCTGTACAAAATGATTATAGGACAGAAATGTAATGGGAAGAGGAGACAAATAAATTATGGACATGGGAAAACCTGGGACCACAGCCTCCCAAAGGGTTTCTTTTATGAGCGAGTGCAGGGAATACCTGATCCAATAAGTCCGACTTACAAGTTCTATACACAAAGTGAATTGGTTTCATATCAGTGGATATACAGTATAATCTTGCAGATTGTTGAGGTGTCTGTGCACTGGCCTAAACTATGAAGCAGCATAGCTCCAAAGGATTTCCAGGTTATAATGGAACAGTGAAAAAGGGAACTGTTATATCTCTATCAATGGGAAGCATATTGAAGTTAAATGAAGTTAAAGTCGCAGCATGGTAAAATAATAATAATAATAATAATAATATAATAATAATATAATAATAATAATAATATAATAATAACAATAATAATATATGTCTCCAGTAGTCTATAGCCTTTGGAAGCCTATGTACACTTGCAAACCAATCATTTATGTTTACATCAACATTGTAGTACTTGTAAACATAAACATATTCAGTGTACACGTGATAAGACCCATGACCACTTCAAATACACATGTATTAGTTGTATAAAAATAGGGGTATCAAATTAGTGCATTAATTGTGATTAATTAATTACAGACATATTAATCGAGTTAATTTTTTAATCGCATTCATCTATTTTGAAATCTTTAACTTCATTGTTTCCATATGCGAGTTACAAGGTGGACATAAGGGTTGTTCACCTTGACTGTCTGCACATGCCAGTTGACCTGAGGGACGGGGGGCAAAGGTCACGAGGAGACTTCCTAAAGTCTTCATTTTTTGCAATATATTAATATTTCCCATTTGCAACAATAATGTAATTATTTAAATTGGATTAAAAAAAAACTAAACAAAAACACTATAAATTAATTAATTACAGATCATAATTAATTAATCTTTTTAATCGCTTGACAGCACTAATAAAACCTATTAGAAATGTGCAATAACATTTTCTGCACTGCTTAAATGTGTAATGTTCTCCTTTTGTGTTCTTATATTTACATCGATGAATAAAAGCAGCACATAAGACTGAAGCAGCTTCAAAATGGCCTTGAATTACACATTCAGACATGAAATTTTTGCCATGAGACTTGAATTGTATGCAAATATAAAGTGCACTCTATTCAAAAGAAAAGGCTACATCCATCTTAGCGTTCTTGGTTCTCTGAATTGAAAAAGGGGCCAGAGATTGATGCTGATTAAACTGTGAAATTGTAAAGGATTGCAATACAATCCAACAAAGGCATACATTATGTAAGCAGCATGTCACCATGTTTCCTGCGGGAAAGAAACAACATTAACTGAATTCAAACATGAATGCATATATAGTGAATATATATTTATACTGTAGATGTGAAACATTAAACACTAGCTTGAAGCAATCTGCCATGCAGTACTTTTTATCACAACTATTTCCATTTATCATTCAGTTGTTTGTCTTGTCATGTAGATGCTATCAACTAGGTGCCTTTATACATATTTTGATGGCTGTATGAAAAAAAAAAAAAGTCATAATGACATACATGAAAACAAAAAATCTTCTTTTGAATGTTTAAAACACTCAGACACCAATGTGTTTTTCTCCACATAATAGACTCAATGCATTTAATTCTGACAATTATTTATGTCTAATGAATTCATATAATATACAATTTACCAGCTCTTAAAAGAACATTACTCTGTAAAGACATTTATTGTGTGAAATTCAAATTGATTAAAGAAATAAATGCAAACTTTATGACTATCCTGGGGGCGAGCAGATTTAGCAAGCGCACACTTATTGTCTGCTTTCAATGAAGCATGCATTAAACAGCACCTGAATACATCATATGGTGCATTAAGTGTTTGCTGTGAAAGCTTACTGTATAATGTGTTTAGACAATATTTAGTAATAAAAGCCGTGCAGGTTTGAGTAATGAATTAATTTATTCTACTAACCTCAATATACTTATAAAACATTCATCTTTATTACCGAAAAAGCTCCACATTACACCTCAGAGACACATTAGGCTCACTCACTGCTTTATTAAATTGTAATGAAACACTGAAGAATGACCTCAAACAATGGCTCTAGCTGCTGTTTCACACAGTATGAGCTGCCCTGTTGCTTCAATGTGTTTTCAAAGAACTGATAATAAATCCACATCTAATGATTTGTAGATTCTGTGTTGTCTTTAACTTACATGTAGAAATAGTTCACTGTGTAATTGTTATGTGTCATGTAAGTAATAGATTGGAGCTGCCCAAAGACGCTATGACAACATGCAGTGTGTCATCGATTAAACTACTAACTTTTGAGTATTTTCACTGCAAAGTTCAGTAATAAAGAAGTAGGTGTAATTTCCTTTCCAAAGTTAACTTGAGCCCACAGCGGCAGTGAAATGCATCATGGATTTTGGAGTCTTTTCTTGTAAAGTGAGCATGCCTTGTAACCTTGTCAATCCACACTTTTGGATGTGGCCCCATCATGGGAATAGAAGTAGACAGAGTGGTGTAAGGGTTGTGAGTGAACTGTGTGCCAGCCACACTGGCCTGAGAGCTGAGCGGGTGCTCTGGTCTCCCAGTGGAGCTCTCCTGATGAAATGCAGGTGAATTCATTCCCCTGCATCAGCCTGCAGGACTGCCTGGGCTGCAGGCTCATTATGAGATATTTATGTCTGTTTCAAGCTGCCCAACACAAGGATTTCACCCTCCAACCGGTCTGTACGGCACTTCTCTACACTTGTCCACACACACTGGAGTTTGTGACTGTCATTTGGTGATTCGACATTCAATATACTAAAGGATAATATATTTTCCACCAGACTTCAGTGCAATACAAATTTATAAATTGAGTTACATTAGTTTTGGTGGCAAAGAATTCTCTCAGTATGACAGTATAGGTTACTGTAAATATTACAGAAAGCCAATTCATACACGCAGCCCCAAACAGCTATTGTCTGGACATTTTCCAGACAATTTACTAGTTCTGGGAAAGTTCAGGAAAATATCTTGAAATGATCCACCAGCGGTTGTTTGTGTGTGTGTGCGTGAATTTGCTTAAAGACAATTTGCTCTGGCGTTTTAAAGAAATACACTACACTACACTAGAGTTCCAAGTTTGTTCTTTTTTTTTTTTTTCAGTTTTTCAAAGTTAAACATTTCAGAATAACTTCAAAGCTTTTGCCTGCCAAGCAAACATGATCTACCCTTGTTACCTATTATGGGCTAATATGGCATACTATTGGGTCTCAGCTGACAACAAAATTGATGTGATGTTGCCCTCTAAAGTTCATGTTGCTAAAAATAATTTAAAAATAAAATACAATCTAGTGGAAGGTAGAAGGTGTCCACAGAAATATATATATTACATCAGTATACATTGTTTTATCTGAATAATACGTCTCTGTTTGTTTGCAGAATAATCTTTGTGCATGTCATGCCCAGGATATTAAAAAGAAAAGCATTAGAAGTAGGTAAACAACAACTTAGTGACATGAGATGACAGACATATCTGTATAATTATATGTAACATTAAAACCTATAATAAAACTGCAAAAGGTCTTGTATTAATGAACAAGTCTGAAGCATAAAACAGTGATTGCTGCCGCTAAAAGCCAGCTTTATCCACTAGAGAAATTTGGGAGCTACGCGTCACTAATCTGCTCGGCATCATGCGTGGGTGGCGGCAGGTGCTTGGCTCTCTTTGATGAATGCAAATTGACAGTGAACCAGAAAAAAACATAGAGCATAGAGCGAACGGCAGACCTTGATGATTATGTGTGAAAAATTGGTATTTAATCTTTAATACTGTGGAAAATTTTGTGAGATGTTGTTTGAAATATTTAATTAGCTGAAAAAGCTATGCACTTGGATTGGCCTCTGAAATGAAAGACTTGAATATTTTGTGATGGTATTTATGCACTTCACAAATCAAATATCCAGTCTTTGTTATAAAGAAAGGCTGAGGTCACCTTGTGAGTTGAACGCACATAGTCTTACTGTGAATAGTGGATGTAAGTGCATTTTTTACTCACTTCACTTTTTTGAAGTGTTGACTGTGTCCAGTTTACTTGAATTTCTACTCACCTAATGAAACAAGTAACCCTAACTTTAGTCATTTTAGATTAGGTACATTACTCATTTTTTCAAAGCTTTTATGAGAAAAACTTCAAAGTTCAACATTTTCTAAGTAATGTCTTTCTGTAATATTTCAAGTAACAATTTGCCAAGTAGCAGGACTAGTTAGAGCTCTGCTTCCCAATAAGAAAATCGAGGTCCCAAGATGGACCATATCAACATCAATACTGAATCAAAAATCCAACACAGTCTCCAACCAAAATGTAAATATTGATGAAAATACTTCTTCCATGTAAGGAGTCTGAGGTGCTCTTTCCTAAACTACAACCGCCACACATTCTTGGTTGAATTCTGGCGACAGCTTGAAGTTCACGCTGAGGTTTTCCCTGTGCCCTTTCCTGCACAGTCCACTCTGCACAGTGATACATGCTCACACCGGCGCTGTGGAGGTGATGAGACTCTGGGATGAGAGTGCTGGAGAAGGGGGGTGGGGGGGCATCTGTGTACAAACAAATCCCTCTTTAGAATTCTACACACACTCCGCTGCAGCGTGTTTGGTTTCCTGGCAGCGCTGCATTATTAATGCACCCATGTCTTACGTCCTCCGCCTCCAAGGCGCTCGGAACAAGGCGGGGTCTCTGAGAGGAGGGGAACAACATGGAGGGGAGGGGTTTAGAACCAATCTAAGAATGATAGTAAATAAACACAAAGATTTAGATTAAAGTTTGAGTTATGCATAAACAAGTGCTTATGACTAGCTCAAAGGTTTTTGCTTTTCTTTATGGAAATTTGTATGACTTTTAGCCACAGATGCCCTGGGGCTGACTGACATAGACAATACATCAGTGCACAGTTATTGAAGCTGCGATCAAACCTTTATTCCTCAAGGCTGCCTGGATCTCCTTATGAGCTTTAGAGACATGACTGACACAAAGTAAGATCACCCAATCTTAAATTAAACTATTATTATTATTATTATTTTTTGCTATTATTATTATTATTTATTATTATTTTGAAAGCTTGCTTTGATTTGTCATGACAAGCGTTGATTAAAAAATTGATTCATTGATATGCCCTTGAATAAAATAATAACAAGTTTTTGCAGTCAAAGTGATTAAGTAATACTAATCCCACAGACTATGAGGTAGAGCTTCCTCTGCAGTGCATAACACTGGCAATAATAAAAACGCAAAGATCATTAACTGATTTAATCTAGCTTTATAAAACAATATTGTGTTTTATGAAGATGCAATCTCTGAAGAGATAAGTCCTTTTCACTGTCCCTAATTATGAACCGAGAGACTTGGAATGTCTAAACCTTGGCGCAGTCTGAAAGGCAGAAAAATGAAGAGCGCAGAAGAGATAACAATTCCAATTTCCCGAATGGCTCACATCAGAAGGAACATTGTTCCTGCTCAAAGATCAGGTCAGTGAATAGCAGCATGTTGAGGCCACAGTTGGAACAGAGACTTTAGGCTGAGTCCAACTTACAGTGGATGAAATTCTCTGTTGCTTGACAATAACTCTGCCTTCACCTGGAGAGAGCTCGGACAAACCACCAACTACAAGCCTAAGCAAAAACAGCAACAACCTGGAACTCGATGCACAGAAAACAGTGGAAATTATAAGGGACTTCAGAACAGTCACAGCTCCCCTTGTCCATTTGCCCTGACTTTTTCTCTCATCACCCCTGTGAACTTTTCCTCGGCACAACCATCACACAGGACCTAAAGTGGGAGCCGTCCAGCTCGCGCATCATTAAGGCCCAGCAGCTATGGCAGCTGAGGAAGTAATGCTGCTAACCCAGACGATGGTGCAGTTCTACATGGTCATCACTGAGTACATCCTCACCTCCTCCATGATAGTGTGGTACGACATGACAAATATAGGCTGCAATGCATTGTGCTCTAGAAAGAAAGACTGTAGCCTCCCATCTTTCCAGGACCTGTACATCTCCAGAACTCGAGGACGACCAGGTAACCAGCTAATCGCTCTCACCCTGAACATGGACTGTTTAAGTCACTCCTCAGACAAGAGGCTACGGTCCATTCAGACCAGAACTTTTTTTTTTTGCCACTTTTTGAATCATGACTAAATGACTAAATCAGACTCTTGCACACTTCACATTGTAACTTTAGACCTGTCACTTCGTCAAATAATCTCTAAATCATCTTATCTAATTGCAAAAACACTTTGCTTTATTGTTCTGATCACTGTATTTCTTAAACATTTTCACATGTGCTTTTTTCTTTTTGCAATATATATCATAGCCTATTTTTATTGTTACTATCAGTGTTCTATGTTGCACATTAACAACAAGTGCAACATGTTTTGATCTCTCAATTTCTAGATGGTAAAATAGTTTTTATGCTGTAACATAGTTTTGTGATGTAAATGTAGGAAATAAAGGTATAAATATTCCAGGATATTTTTCCAGTACAAAATTTCTGCCTAATTTTTGAACATTCAAATCCAACTTTGCAAATTTACCAAGTATCTGCCAGTACAAAAAAAGTAATTCAAGTTGACGTTGGAATCCTTTTCAAGCTTGCCATTTTTAACAATTTTTAATTCCTCCTTTAGACACCTAATTTGCTATTCAAGGTAACAAGGCCGGCGGTAATGAATTCTTTCAGAGCCCAACTGTGTTCCTCTGGTGACCTCCAGTCTGTAAACAAAATAGTCAGCAGTATACTATAACATTCTCCAACTGCATCATACCACAGGGAACATTCAGCCTGTCCATCACGTCTTAAACACCTCTTCTCAACCTGTGTTTTCTCTCCAACTCGTTTCAGTATCCAGCACAATTTGTTCTTTAGTTTTCTTGGCAATGAAATTCAGAGGCAATCCACCGAGGATGTCAATACCCATTATCTTTTGTCTTTTTATTCGCTATGAGCAAACAAAAGCAAAACAAAAGCAGCGTTGAGCCCTGAGACGGACTATTGCGCGGTGTCTCTGATGTGCTACTTGACCAATCAAGCCGTTAAGCCTCTGCTGTCTCCCTCTTGTGCGAGCGCCTGGAGAGGAGTGCTGAGTGCTTGTGCCACATCACCTTGTCAAAGCAGTCAACCTGGATTTGCCTGCATAAGGAATGTATTGGCTTTTAGATTCCCTAAGAAACAGCGAGTGCAAATACTGTGTCTCAAAGTGCACCTCTGAGACACTGCTTTTTTGTTTTGTCTTGTTTTGTTGTCCTAAAAAAACTTGAATGGGCTTGCATATTCCCAAAATGGACTCTTTTATAGCCTGGAAGAAGGCATTCCTTTGCGTGTTTTAGACGTTAGTCCTTTAAACTTTAACAGTGAAAACTGATTAAGCTGAGAAATTATCCAAAGTATAGTTTTACCTTTGTACTTTAATGGGATTTTGTTTTTTCATGTCCACACTTTTAAGACCAGTTTTGTACTAGTACAAATATAATGAAATATTCACTTCCCTTAGCTTAGGAAGAATGCTTGCTGTTGTTATTGTAACTTAGGAATAGTTGACATCAGCTTAACTGACTCAGGCTTCTTCTAAACTCATTGTGGTGAAGAATTAAGACACCCACAGGTAAGTAAGCAAACAAAAACATGCTTCTAAAAGGAAACCTTTGTATAAACTAATTTAGTCAAAATGGTGAAATGTTCACTTTATCAAATGCAAATGAAAACTGTATTTTCCAACTACCACCAGTCACTCACCACCACATAGGGTGACCACCTGTCCCGCTTTTGGTTGTACCGTCCCACTTTTTAGGCTTGTTTCCCGCGTCCCGCATATCACAGCCGTGTCTCGCTTTTTCATTGGTGATCGAACATACCAAATATAACATTTACAGCGCCGTGTTTAAACGTGAGTTCGGGCATCTGTCTGATCTCTGTTTGTGAGCGTCCGTGTGATAAGCAGCACCGCACGTCAATTAACAGTCTGCGCGCCGCTCGTCCCGCCCAGCATTTGCGAGGAAAACTCAAGCGGCGAAGGAGAAAGGCAAACGCGTGTGAGGAGACGAAACTATCGCCAGCGAGGCTGTAACGCCGTGATAGCAACCTTAACGGTTTAAGGAGGATAGAGCAGAGCTGAGTCGAAGTTTTGTGCAGAATCCCAGTGACATTTTTATTTACATATTTACATGAAGAACAGGAGCAGCAACATGTCCACACAGCACCAACCAACTTGCAAATGCCTTGATGCACCTTTTATAGGCCTCAGTCTAATTGGACAATCTCATCAATTTTCACAGGTAAGTCCAAATTACCATTCAATATAAACAAAAGATAAAAACCACAGTAGAAAAACAGTGTAACGTTCACAGATTCAATCATAGTACAAAAATAGGCTCTGATGTTAAATTAGCAGTAAAATGTTCTAAGTAAATATAAATTTTAAAACTGCTAAAAAACAAACACCCCTCCTCCTACATTGACAATGGTCTGCCCCGGAACCATTTAAAGGTGCTCCAGCTCCCCGGGGACTCTTTTGGCTGGCGCACCTGAGGCAGACAAAGAGGTGAGTAAACCTTTATTTTACAGGTAAATTTACTTTGTACTTATCCTTTTTCCTTTTATCTTCTTTACAGGTAATTCTGCACAATTATATGTTCAAATAACTTTATTTAATAAACGTTTAAAACATTCTTGTTTTTTGTCATTTTTAATATATTTAAAACATGGAGCCTATGTAATGGCTAGCAACATTACATTTCCTCCCCCCTCTTTTAAGGGAACAGTACCTCTTCTTCGTACACTCTAGACAGGGAATCTGCACTATGTTGGATTTTCCAGGTTTGTAGTAGACTGTAAAGTTGAACGGTTGTAGGGCCAGGTACCAACCCGCAATTCTTGTGTTGGAGTCCTTCATTTTATGGAGCCACTGGAGAGCGCGATGATCAGTTTCCAGGCTGAAATGACGCCCCAGCAGGTAATACCTCAGTGACTCGATTGCCCACTTCATAGCCAAACATTCTTTTTCGACAGTCGAATACCTGGTCTCCCTGTCCAGAAGTTTTCTGCTCAAAAAGACCACTGGCTTTCTCTCTCCATCCACCTCCTGCAACAGAACTCCACCTAGGCCGACTCCAGATGCATCAGTCTGCAGAATGAATGGTTTGTTGAAGTCTGGGGTCTGCAGAACGGTGTGTTTGTTGAGAGCCTCCTTTAGATCTCTGAAAGCGTAGTCACATTGCTCTGTCCATTTGACTCTCCTTGGTGCTGAAGATTTGGTGAGGTCATTCAGCACTGCTGAGCGGTCTGCAAAGTAGGGAATGAATTTTCTGTACCAGCCCACAAGACCTAGGAAACTCTTCACTTTCTTCTTAGTGACTGGAATGGGGAAAGAATGAATAGGCCTCCATTTTTCCCACCTGGGGTCTGAGTTTGCCATGACCAATCACAAAACCCAGGTACTCCACCTGTCTCTGAGCCAGACAGCATTTTTGAGGGTTAATGGTTAGGCCAGCAGACTTGATGCACTCCAGGACTTGTTTCAGGTGAGCCATGTTTCTTCCCAGGTTTGGCTGTAGATGACAACGTCATCCAGGTATGCAGCGGCAAAGTCTGAAACATCTCTCAGAACATAGTCCATTAGTCTTTGAAACGTGGCTGGTGCCCCCTGGACTCGAAACTGGTACATACCAAAAGGAGTTTTGAATGCTGTCAGCTCTTTGACCTCTGGAGCCAGCGCCACTTGCCAATAGCCTTTGCTCAGGTCTAAGTAGTGATGTATTTGGCCTGCCCCACTCGCTCCACCAGCTCGTCGATTCTAGGCATTGGGTAAGGGTCACACAAAGACACAGCATTCAGGTAACGAAAGTCTATGCAAACTCTCAGTGAGCCATCTTTCTTTGGCACTAGCACCACTGGACTGCACCATCTCACTGTTTGAGACTTCAATTATGCCCAATTCCAACATCAATTTGATCTCCTTTTTTAATGTTTGCACCAACCGCTCTGGGATTCTGTAGCTCTTTTGGCGGGGAGGTGCCTCTTTTCTTCAGCCGAATGTTGTGCTGGACCAGGTCAGTGTAACCAGGAGTGTCTCTGATAGCTCTGGGTCAATGAGAGGAGTCACTTGTTCCTGCTGAAAGATAGACAAATGTGAAATGTCCATAACTGGTGACTCACTCAGACTTCCAGGCATAAACTTCTCCGGAGTTTCTTCATCCTGAACAGCACAGATCAGCAGCTGAGGGACAGGTTCTGGGCGAGACTGAAATTCTTTTAACAAGTTCACATGAAACGTTTGGTGTTTTTTGGTTCTGTCGGGCATAAACAATTCATATGTGACCTTACCCCACTCTTTTGGTGATTTCGTAGGGACCATGCCATTTGGAGAGAAGTTTGCTGTCGGAGGTGGGAGGAGGAGAAGCACTTTTTGACCAGGTTCAAAGCTTCTTTCTCTGGCTTTGCGATCATACCAGGTCTTTTGGTTTTGTTGAGCGGTTTTCATTGTCTCTTGTGCCAGTGCAGACATTTCTTCCAGGCGTTGCCTCATTTTTACCACATAGGCAACCACATTCTCTTCAGAGGGGTTTTGGGTTCTCCCAGTAGTCTTTGAGGAGGTCAAGTGGCCCTCTTACTTGGCGTCCATAGAGTAACTCAAATGGTGAGAAGCCAGTTGAGGCCTGTGGCACTTCACGATATGCAAACAGCAAGTACGGCAACCACTGGTCCCAGTCTGCTCCTGTGTGAGACACAAACTTACGCAGCATGTTTTTCAAAGTTTGGTTGTACCGCTCAACTAGCCCGTCCGTCTGGGGGTGGTTATGGGGTGGTCCTAATACCCTTAATACCTAGGAGCTTGTAAACCTGCTGTAATAACTTAGACATAAAATTTGTCCCACAATCAGTCAAAACCTCCCTCGGGATTCCCACTCTAGAAAATAGCTGTAATAAACAGTTAGCAACATTTCTGGCCTTAATTGTTTTTAAAGGGAAGGCTTCTGGATACCTTGTTGCATAATCACAGATAACTAAAATGAACTTGTTCCCTGTACTGCTGCGTTCTAGTGGGCCCAACTATGTCCATTCCTATTCTTTCAAAAGGAGTTTCAATGATGGGTAGAGGCTGCAACATAGCTCTTGGGGCTTTACGGGACGAGGTAAGTTGACATATTTCACATGAATTACAACATTTTGAAAACATCATTGTACATGCCCGGTCCAAACAAATCTGCTTGCAATTCTACACAAAGTTTTTTGGAAAGCCATGTGTCCCGCCCATGGCACTGAATGTCCGAGCTCCATAACTTTGGTTCTGATTGGTTTGGGTAATGCTAAGGCTTCAACCGTGCCCTTGCATTGATAAAGAATGCCAGCTTTAATAATATATGTTGCCCTCATCTAAACATCCTGGGCTGCCCTGTTTTAACCCCTTCAATTTCTGAAACTTTTTGAAACCAAGGTTTAAGGGTTACATCCTCTTTTTGTAGAGTGGCTACATCTGGTGGGAGTTCAAAATCTATTTGGTGAGAAGGTTTGGCTGTTTTTTCAGCAAATTTGTTCACAGTTACTTTGAATTTTTCATGCCTTTTCTGCGCTTTGGATTTAACAGTTTTTTCTTTTCCAGGCTCAAGATCTACCCCCCAGAATGGTAACTCTTGCAAAGACTCATTTGCTGTCTGAGCCCTTGTCATAACCATGTTATAACTTTTGGTTGGCTCTGCTTTCTTTGTCACATTTATAGGTGGACTCACAGGTAAGTTTTTAGGTAGATTAGGATTTTCTGGTAAGTATTAGGTAGATTAGGATTTTCATGTGAATTTTCTGATTCTTGCACCAAATCCAGCAAAATTGGCACATCATTACCAAGAATCACATCAAATGGTAAATTTGGAGCTAATGCCACTGGCATTAGAAAAGTTTGACCTCCAACTGTTAAATAAATCTCAGCTGTAGGATACTGATGTTCATCACCATGAATGCAGCTAATGCTAGTTTGTCTTCACTCCATTTCTCCCTTGACACCAGGCTGGACAAAACCACAGACTGAAACCCACCCGTATCTAAAAGTGCTGTAGTACGGTGGCCATTAATCAGTACAGGTGAGGTACGAGCTTTCTGAGTAGTAAGAAAATGACTGGGCACAGCTGGTCTGGGCACTGCACAATAAAGAGGAGGCTTGGATTTATTAGTTAATGGGCAGGAGTATTGGGTGTGGCCTAAGCCATTACACAAGTAACACCTGAGCTCTTTATTAGGCCTATGAGAACTTTGGGCAGGACTTTGCTTTTGAGGGTAGCTAGGTGTAAATTGCCTGGGTCTAGACATAGCCCTATTCTGACCAAAACCCCTTTCACCCCCATAGGACTTACTTTGGGCTTTGTCTCTGTGTCCATGTTCTCTGTCTCGCCTCTCTGGTCTTGGAAAGAGTTGTGCCATAGGTGGCGTTGTGACGTCCTTTTCTCGCAGCTAGGAAGACCTCTGCCAGCTCTGCTGCTTGTTCTGCCGTTTTCGGGTCCCGTTCACGGATCCACACCTCGAGCTCCGGTTGCACCATCCGCAGGAACTGCTCCAGTATTAAAGTCTCTGACATCTCTTGTTTGTAGATTTTTCAGGTTTGACCCATTTTGCGAATAGGTCCTTCAGTCGCACATACAACTCCTTTGGGGTTTCGTCTTGGAGGATTTCTGTCGACCGGAATCTTTTACGGTAAGTCTCTGATGTTATTTCATATTTTGTCAATATTGCTGCTTTCACTTTTTCATAATTTTTCAGCGTCAGCAAAGTCCATTTGTACATATGCACTGCGAGCCNACGTTAGTCCTTTAAACTTTAACAGTGAAAACTGATTAAGCTGAGAAATTATCCAAAGTTTTACCTTTGTACTTTAATGGATTTTGTTTTTTCATGTCCACACTTTTAAGACCAGTTTTGTACTAGTACAAATATAATGAAATATTCACTTCCCTTAGCTTAGGAAGAATGCTTGCTGTTGTTATTGTAACTTAGGAATAGTTGACATCATCTTAACTGACTCAGGCTTCTTCTAAACTCATTGTGGTGAAGAATTAAGACACCCACAGGTAAGTAAGCAAACAAAAACATGCTGCTAAAGGGAAACCTTTGTATAAACTAATTTAGTCAAAATGGTGAAATGTTCACTTTATCAAATGCAAATGAAAAACTGTATTTTCCAACTACCACCAGTCACTCACCACCACATAGGGTGACCACCTGTCCCGCTTTTGGTTGTACCGTCCCACTTTTTAGGCTTGTTTCCCGCGTCCCGCATATCACAGGCCGTGTCTCGCTTTTTCATTGGTGATCGAACATACCAAATATAACACTTACAGCGCCGTGTTTAAACGTGAGTTCGGGCATCTGTCTGATCTCTGTTTGTGCGCGTCCGTGTGATAAGCAGCACCGCACGTCAATTAACAGTCTGCGCGCCGCTCGTCCCGCCCAACATTTGCGAGGAAAACTCAAGCGGCGAAGGAGAAAGGCAAACGCGTGTGAGGAGACGAAACTATTGCCAGCGAGGCATAGAAAAGGAGAGTTTGCAGGTACAATCACTGAAACACTCATGAGTCTGAACACTGAAGGAGACGCTGAAAGAGCGCAGTGCTGTGCCGTTTGTCCATCCACCACGAAGGGAAATATGACTAAAACAACAGTCCACACGCAAAGCTCATCAAATAGGCTAAACATCAAGAAACTTCTTAATCAATGCAAACAATCAGGCCAATCTTAAATCAAAAAAACACTATCTGTTCTAAATAGCCTAATATATTTCAACAAATACGACTATTATCTATGTAGGCTAATAATTTATTACACTGCAAAAAAGGAAAATGTAACTTAGATAAAAGAACTTAAATTAAGCATATTTATCTTAAAAGACAAAATTTAAGATGTTTTCACCAAGTCTTACTCAGATTAGTTGACTTGTTTTAATATGTAATGATATTGTATTCTCTATTCTATTCTATTCTATTCTATTCTATTCTATTCTATTCTATTCTATTCCTTATCTAGATATAAAAACTTTTTTAAGCAAATTTGTATCTGTATTAAGTCATAATTGCTTGAATCAAGAAACAAATTGCTTAAAAATTCTGTCAAGAGAACTAAGTAAAATTTTCTTAGTGCACTGGCAGACTATTTAACTTGAAATACTAAGAAAACATTTCTTATTTTTTGAATAGCCTTTTTTGGAGTGCAGAAAACGTGTTATAGAGTTTAAAATATCCTATATGCATCTGTATATTATCTGTTTAGTTCAAAACAGGCTTAGTATAAAAAATATATTATTTGTCTAGTCCGTCCCACCATGTCCCACCAAATGCCTGAACCTGTCCCACTTGTTGGAGTTTTTAAGGTGGTCACCCTACCACTGCATCACGCTTCAGTCATAGACAAGCAAAGTGAAGTGTGGTGTCCAAAGAGACAGATGGAGCTGAGATTGAACTTCACACATTTCGGTTATTAACTTTACCCCTTGTGAACAGGTATCCTTGTCACTGAATTTGGGTGGCATTTTTATAAAGAAAGAAATGCCATAATTGTAGGTCCTGTGAGTCTTGTGATTCCTGGGTGTCTTTTTACAATGCTGTCCAAATTATTTATTCTGAAAAATGCTGATAAAAGAATGAAAAGCATAGTCAGTTACTGGATTTTTTAGCACACACTGTAACATAATAACTTTCTGCAATGAGTCAGAAAGAGGAGTGAGAGTTCTATGAAATGCTGACATGCCATTACTTAGAAAAGTTAACAGAATGTTCTGTTAATGTGAGAATACAACTTTTTCCATTGTGTTTTTAAATACAGGTAATTGATACAATAAGTTAGAGATGTGTTTATTCATTAACCCTTATTTAGTCCTTATTTAGAGTCCTGTTAAGATCATAAACTTTTTTTCAGGGGAGTTCTGGTGAAGTGGAGGTGTATACATGTTTTAATAGAAGAAACTGCAGCAACCAAAGGAAACACTACGAACAACATACAAAATCTACCTCTAATAATGAGTTTTTTTTTTATTTTTTTGTCCATGCAATTTCAACTTGTAAGCACATTTCCAATAAAATATTCAATAACAAACAGTTACAATTGAAAAAAAAATCTATTGATGAACTGTAAAGAACTCTCATAGGTATTGTGGGGTTCAAGCTTTATGACTTGATAAATAGAATCAAAATACAAACTCAACTTTTGTTCAAACACCACTCAACACACTGAGAAATAATAGATTATTTTAATCTGAAGGTTGTAAGATCTTTTTAGATTTTCACTGACTCCGCTCTGAAAACTTAAATAAATCTGTTTTTTATCAACCAGCTATTTACATACAGTCTGCAGATGAGTTTCCTTAAATGCACAATAAGAGTTTCGACTGTTATCTAAACCTGTGACAGATTTCATTTCATATGACCAGAGCTGAATATTGCTGCTGTCCTTCTTTGTCTCAAGATTGTAAAGGTCATGCTGTGAGGAGATGGGCTGCTGGTGGACAGACGTCGCTGCGTGGACAGTGGCTGAAGTTGCAAAATGTTCATTTGCTTGAGTTTGCCTGAATCAATGTTCATAACTCCAAAAGAGTAAAGAGAGGAAGTTTAGGACGTGGGTTCAGAGTCCTCTTTGTCCTTCTTCTGGGGTGAAAGTTGTTCAGGCTTTCCTGAAGATTCTCAGAAAGAAGCGTTAGGCTAGGGATGCACCGATCCAGCTTTTTTAGTTCCGACACTGATTCCAATACTTTGTCTTTAAGTATCTGTCCGATATCTACCGATACCAGTGTAAGGACTGAAATTGCTTTCTTTGTTATATTTCAGCTGAACCGATATCCTAGAGCCAGTACCCGATTCAGCAAAATTTCCTGGATGAGCAGCGATATTCAATCCCAGTATCGGATCGGTGCACCCTGTGTCTTTTTGGCTCTTTGTGTGGCTTATGAGAACCATGAGTCCAAAAGATTTGGTCCATGGGCCAAGAGGTAGGTGTTGTCCTTCAGGTTCATTGTCTTCACCAAGGTCATCGGCCTAAGCCCTGTTTCTTAGGTTCAGCGTTAACAAAGGAACTCCAAATGAGAACTGCCTGTTAGACTCTACAGAGAACTTTCTGAAAGCATTCAAATGAGAACAAAACAGAGACTGAATTGAAACTGAGTACAGAACTGAGTGAGTTGGCTTCTACTGGGCAAAAGTTCCTCCCACTTTGGCAGGAAATGTATCTAACCATCTGAAGCTTGTGCGTGCTCTGGGTAATATCAGACCAGAGCTGTTGGGGGTTGCATACATGAGGCCTGATATTCTCAGATCTGACTGTAGTTCCCTCAGCTTCCTCACAGAAGTCTGAGCAGTTCATGAGACATTTTACACATGTACATTATGTGTAAGCTGTATGCCAAAACATGGTTAAAAGTGCACATTTGTTCACGCTGCTGTTGCTCACTTTGTACATATTATCAGTCTTGAGGTTTAACAACCATCATTTTTATAATGCAGAATTAAACAGCCTTGCTTTGCCTAGTGCATCATTCATAGAGTACACTACATTCAGTAAGTGGGGCCTTATCTCCAGCAGTGAGTTGTGCTAATAGGCTTGTGTTGTTTCTCCAGCTCAATACACCTGGAGGCAAACATAACAACCTTGTGTTTTCTACCTCACATTTTAAATGTGCTTCACATCTCAGTAAAGTTCAGTTATTTCAAATGATCAGAAAATAAAATCTTTGTAATCACCAACTTTTTGATCATTAACAGAGATCAAATTAATTTATATTAAATACAATTTCATGGAAAAACAAAAACAACATAAGCACACACTTAGTCAAACACAAAAGTGAAACACAAAAAATAATTTCTTGGCTGTTATATGATGTTTATTGTAGTCCCTATTATCACTGCAAAGGCCAGTGTCATATCTAGCCTTGTTTATTGTTGATTAGATCCCCATTAGTATCAACAGTGTAGTGGCTGAGGCAGCTACTGTTCCTGGGGTCAGTTTAAATTTTAAATAGTATGATTAACAAATGTGAGCAAATTTCTGCAACACAAATATTAAAACAGTTTAGATTTCCTAAAAAACACTAATATTGCTACTTGTTTTTGGACCAAAAAAAAAAATATTGCAAAACATTATACTAACAGTAACATGGCGGTTTCACGTGAGATCATAGTTGATGATGATATATTTTTAGTTGTTTTTTTGGTTTTTGAAGCTATTGCACTACTTAGTTCTCGTATGTCCTGTGGTAAATGATTCCATACTTGTCTGGCTCCAAACATCACTGTATGTTGTTTCTGTCTAGTTTTACACTTTGGTAACTTAAGCACTGTCTTTCTAAATGTTGCGTAGAATAATCATGTATATTATAGCACTGATGTGACATCAGATCAAGTTGTCCACACAAAACTCTGTACTGATCACAAACACTTGCTGTCAAACCAATCTACTGCTCTCCACTCTCAACCCCTCTTATACTTTTCCACTAGCAAGCTCCTGAAATGTGTTTGTGAGGGGTTAGCTTCTCTTTGAAGGACATACTGCATTATGTAAAAATCCACCAATTTAACCATGTTATTTAGATTGATTCAAGCATGTTTGATTCTGCCTTGTATTGTCCTGCCACTGATGCTGCGTTATTGTAATAAGGGAATGCATTGTTTGTGAAATGACTCCTAATAACACTGTAGCATTTGCATACTATTGCCTAGCCACGACTTGTGTGCATTTCCAGTTTGAATACCTGCCTAAGTGCAGTTCAACATGGCTGGGATATAGTCTTTTTACTTAAAAGAACATCAGAGAGTTTCCAAGTCCAAACTATAGCCCTGACTTTCTCATACTCCCGATGGGGATAGGGCATATTCAGGATGAAGTGAGTTTTTAAAGCCATAATGCGGTGGGTATGTCCCTGTAGACGACTTCTTGACTTTGCCAGTGAGGATGGGACTCTGAAGATGTCGATGTTACCTCAGCTCAGTTTTAAAGCGCCTATATTTCATGATTGTCTGAGCTTCATCCATTTTCAAAAACAATACTTTTAGTAACACTTACTAAAAGGATATGTGACAACCTGTATTTTCAACAAGCCTGACACTAAGTAAAATCTAAGTGCATATTATGACACCTTCAAAAATACTTTGTCTACAGGGTAAAACCTAACATTTGTTTGTTTGCACTCCAAAATTAAATTAAGCAAATAGCCTTGCTTAAAATGACTTGGATTCAAAGTTTGGAGTTGTATTACCATCAGGATAAGATATAATAGCTCATGTGATAGCATTTTTCACTGGTTTATGCATTTGTATAAGAAAATTTAGTTATGCATTTGCCATGAGGGTAAATAAAATCTTAATCCATTGGGAAATTTTGGTTGAAAGTAAGATGCAATGTCTCAAAATAAAATAATCTTTGTCTATCAAATAAATAGATCTGGATAGATAGATAAAGTGTAGTGTTTTATTTCTCTCCAGTATTAAAACACAAATATATTAACTTTGGAATGTATTAAAAATGGGGAAAAAAATAACAGCACTTGATATGATTTACAGTATTGCAAATGCAATACAGTTGCCAAACATCCACCCAGAATAACTGACAAAGTTCACATGAGGAAACAGAGATACTATCTGCAAGTTTGCCTCACTGATCCCAAAGTGTGGCGTGCTCCGTGAGTGTGGAAGTCTCTTGAAAACATGTGACAAATGACAATCAGCCCCACCACAGCGCACTCACACAACAGCTAATGAATACAACTGTTTTGCCCGAGAGCTTAGCTATAGTGACACAAACTCCTAATGATCAAGTGTGGTGAATACACAGAAAGATCAAATTAGACAGGCAGTGAGTGTGAGTGGGCTGACAGACAAGACTGGATGAAACTGTAAGCAAGAGAATGACTAAATTAATCCTGTTTTATGTGTGATGGAAAAGTTTGCATTTAAGGTAGAGACAAGGGCAAGGTTCAACTTGTAATTATAGATTTGGTCAACTTCACTAGCAAGAACCACGACCTTTGAACTTGTATGCAAAAACTGTACTGAATCAATAAGCACAAATGATATTTTGTTAAGGTACTTTTATTTGGCCCAAATGCATTTGAAACAAACAGAACAACACAGTCTCACAGAAATGTGCATCTATGCTACAACATGTTATTAGCTTGTGTACCCCCTTTTGTTTATTTTCTGAGCATCTTATGGACAGGTGGTTGGTTGATAACATGGCAGCCAGATTTATCTCGCGATATTTGTGAATTCACAAACACAAGATAAACCATCTGGCCTTCCAACCTCCCGATTGGTTTGAGGGTCCTAAACGGCGGTGTTTCGGCTCACTCACATCACAGCAGCGTGGTTTTAGGCCCAATCACATTGTAGCAGGGCGGGCTAACACGGACTGTTACGCCCTGGTGCTGCCGCAGAGTCTGATTCAAGCTAAACAAAGATGGCGGCTCTCGTGGATGTACGTGTTGTCTGCTGCTTTTGATGCGGTTTTAGCAGAAATACAGAGTAATTTCTTTTTGAAAGAAGAGCGGTATGTGTGACACTTACTTGTTCTATCCCACATGGACATTGGATACACCATTACGAGTTGTTGCTGTGTATAATAATTTGCAAAAAAAGGAGAAATTCCGTGGTTTACATATGCATTCAATTTCTGTGGTATAGATCAGTATTTCAGAGAGAATGGGTTGAACAGAAATACAACTAAAAATCAACATTATCGCCCTAATTTTTTCCACACTCATTTTGTATGTATTTTTGCTAATTCAAATATAGTTTGCACATCACTAATTATGATTATAAAAACAAGTTTAATTATGCTATAGGGAACACAGTAGCAGAGTAGTTAGAGCTCTGGCTTCCCAATAAGGAGACGGTTGGTTCGACTCCCGGGTTGGACCATATCAACATCTCAGGATCTCTCTAGGTGGAGTTTGCATGTTCTCCTCATGTCAACGTGAGTTTTCTCCAGGTACTCTGGAGTGATTTATTGTCTGTCGAAGCCTGCGATGAGTTAGCCACTGTCCAGGGTGTTTCCCCGCCTAAGTCTCTGGTATAGGCTTCAATCACCCGTGACCCTTAACAAGAACAAGTGATAGAAAACGAATGAATGAATTATGCTTTAAGATTTTGCCACACTATAATCAATTCTGAATTTGTAAAAAGGTCACATTTTCACATTTACAATGGTAGTTTCTTTGCTCAGATTTAATTTTTCTTCCTGTTTTTTGCACATATAAAATGCTGACTCTCCCGATGTGCAGCTTATGTTTACAGTGTTTGTGAGAAGTAACATAAAGTGTTGATGCTGTCTTGATCTTGTCTTTTTGACTGCCTCTGTGGGTGCCCGCTGTGTAAGCTCTTCACCTTGACAGAATTACAAAAAAGTTGTTCAATTTGAAATTCTAGAAACTCCTCAAACGTGCGGATACTCATTGTATTTATTCATTTTTTGTACTTGTTTTAAAAGAGAATTGCGGGGAATTCAAATTCACTGACTTGGAAATAGATTCTCAGAAATAGCTTGTTTATTGATGCCTTGTTATCACTGAAAAATTGTGATTTGTAATTAAAGATATTAAACAAAAACTAATTGGAGGTCTCTTTCATGTTTCTTAACCAAAAACATTCTTCTGCATTACATTCTCATTTCCTGATGTGACATTGTGTGTCAACAAGAACATGGACTATTTACTATCCATTTTAACCAATCAGCACAAAGGTTTCCTGTGGAGTGTCAAACCCTTCTAACCAATCAGCTTCCAGTGGAGTATCAGACACTTTGAGACTTTGAAAAGGATTACTAAAGTCATTCTGTAAAAACTTGATGCACGAATGTATTTAACAAACCAAAGTGCATCAAACAAGATTTGTTAAAATACATTGGTGCTCAATATGTGTCCACTAACCAAACGGCTACAAGGCAGATCTATCTTTGATCCATGTATCACTTACTCAATAATACACATGCTCATCCATATTACAGACCTACCATAACAGATGCAATAAAGATATGCTACTGTACGATGCCTGGCTGTTGAGAACTGATGTTTGGTGAACTTTTGTGAAAGCAAACTTGTCTTTAAAGGTGCTCTGTGTTACTTCATGTCATGGTCATGTTATTGCTTTGTCTTGAATGGATGTCCTCTAAAACTAACGTCATGATAGGTGTTGTATTGCTTAAAAATATATTGAAAAACTTTGTGTTTGTTTTTTTTTTACAATCAGTGGGCATGACTTTCCACAGATCTGATTTTTAGCTTGGCCTAGTAATGCTGCAATAGTCTCCATGGAGATAATATTAAAACAGAACTACTACAGCTGTAGTGCTCCTCCTACAGCTCTCTTGTGTAATGAAATTAGCCAACTGAATAAAAAACATCATAGAGCCAAGATTCTCAGAAGAAAAAATCGAGTCGGGAATGTATCAGGAAGGGGGAGGGGGACTTACCGTATTTCCCATGGGAGACAATTGAGAGAGTCAACACATGCTTCAAATGCCCTAAAATCCACCTGTCATCCTCATAGAGACTTACAGAGGCATTTAGCTAGGTAAAATGTTACTTAGTTCTGCTTTAAAGTCAAAACATCCTATACACAAAGTGAAATCATCCCAATGGAGAACATGTGACTGTAGATCTTCCAACAAACATCTCACACAGTGCATCTTTAGAAGAGCCAAGGACAGATTTATTGGGCTCCGACAAGCAGATGATATAGTCTGCTGTAACTTACATTATAGACAATTGCCTTTTCTACAATTGTTCAAAAGTTTAGTTTGAAATACTAAATGGGATATTTTCTACTGTGTTAACTTTTGGTTTTGATTGCATTGACTGATTGCACCGAGAGGTCGAACTTTTGCAGTGCTTAAAAAGAGTTTTAATCGCTTTAAATGAGCACTCCTTTGTCCTTTGGAATAACTGGTGTGTGAAAAGCCACTCTTGTATCAAAGCACTGATATAATTTTGTCCAGAGCAATGGCCAAGTTACAAAGCAAGTTGATTAAAAGAAGTAACTGGGGCAAAAATGATATTAATATTTATACAGTGGTCTGTTGCTGATGACATTCAAGCACTCCCATGCTATGGTCACCTTTTTAAGTTTAGTTCTGAATAGTTTTTTACAACTGGTCTTGGCGTTCTGTCCTGAATATCAACTAAGCTCTCTAAAACCAAACTCCGTCATCTTCGTAATCAACCTAAGCCCTGGGATCAATAGCCTGCGAAGGACAATCCAATCAGCCACTCATAACAATAGACCAATTAAAACATAATCCATTTATCCATCACCTTTAATAAGCATATTTAATTTCCAATGTGGTTGTCCTTCCATCCCCGCAATCCATAATGAGAGTAGAACTGTTTCAAGGACACATTGCATGTTACTAACAGCACCCAAATCTCTAGTAAAGGTCATAGTTTGCCTTCTCATTATGAACCCAACCGTGCAGTCTTGACCGTTTGACAGAAAAGGCCTCATTGAGATGCTAGGAGCAGCCACCTTCTAGATAGCAGGTCTGTCGGCCATGTTAGGGCAATGAGGAAGTGCCCGTCAAACAGCGCTATCTGCACTTTGACGTACTGCTATGGGACTGAATGCATCGCTAATGGCCTTTAGCAGATACAAAATAAATGTTTTGTTTTTTATCAAGAGAAGAAAGAAAATAAATAGTCTTTCAGTAAAAAAGGGTAGAACGCTTTTCAATTGCATTGCTTAAAGATTACCTTCAAATCATGGGAATGCAAAGGGCAATGAATGAAACATTATTGATGGTTGTGCAAAAATGACAGAGATAAATATGAGGTTGCGCCTGACAGAAGCTGTCACAAGCACTTGCCCTCACGCTTCTCAGCTCTGTGAATATTTGCTGCTTAAGCAGACATTAGAAGACAATTTACATCCTATTAACCTTACAACACCGAAGGTTTCTTAAGATGATAAAAGCATGTGGTGGCATAGTGTTTATGAAAAGCTACAAATGTTAGTTTGTAAAAGCTTGCATGCCTTTTCATCTTCAGTCCCCTGTTTGATGAATTGTGTTCATTTGCTTACATGTGAATAGGCAAAAGTTACAGCTATCAACAAAGTAATTTCCTGTAGTTTACACACACATTTTAAATGTAAGAAAAATCATGTTTTTATCATCATGTTTTCATGTAGAAATGATGCATTTCATGTGTGAAAGCAGCTAAACTATCACAAATTGGGGTAATGTCAAATCTGAAAAGTGGAAGGAGAAAAAAGTGCTTTAAAAATATTAATATTGTTTTGTACAGGTTGACTTTTGGGAATCAAATATGATTTATAATTAAACAAATCCTTCCATAAAACATTTCAATATCTTGTTCAGTCCAAGTATGTAAAGTTTGGGGTGTGCTACTTAATGAGCTGATCTTACCTGATCTTACTGCTCTGGTGGAAGAAAATACATTTTGAGAAAACAACTGCCATTCCAAATATTTAAATAAAGTGGACTAAAAGAAAACCATCACCTTCAGAATCCAATTGGATTATGTGTTCAAAATCTTATTTTGATAGAGAAAATCAACACTCAAAAAATATGTTGTTTTTTGTAGTGAGACACTAACACACTAGAATATATTAGCAAATTCATAATCTAATGTGGTCTGAGCACACCGACCAGTAAAACAGTGAATACAACTTAAAAATAAAATATATATATATATATATATATATATATATATTTATCTTGTTTGTTTATATAAAGGGGCCACATACAAAATGACTCTATCCTGCACAAGAGAAACTTTGGCAAAAGCACCACTAGCATCAAAGGTCTGGGAGCAGACACCTGGTCCCTCTGCTGCTCCTTCTGCCAAAGAGGTCCAGCGAGTGAGGAGCAGAAGGATCGCAAATCCTGCCACATTTTGGCTCAACCCCCAACACACGTGGTTAGGTTCATGGACATTAAAGGCTCACTTTCATTTCCTGGAATGTAACCTTTTACTTTAACCTGACTTGCTGTCACCTCCAACATAACCTGAGCTTCCTTTGATGCTCTATAGTGCATGCGCTTAGAACTGGCTTGAGCCCTCCTTTGTCTGTTCACTTCTCAAACAATACCAGGGTTCACTTGTGTCGGAAAAGTAATGTCTGTAATATTGTAAATGGATTCATTTGAGCTTGTTATCTTATCAAAGAGCTTCGTTTTATTTCATTCACAAATTTCAAATAATTTAAATACTCCTTTCTACCTAGTGACGCTACTTTTACAATACAAAGCTATCAGTGAGCAGTCACAAAAAAAGAGGCGATTATTTTACATTAAAGGAGACCTATTGTGTTGGGTTTTTTGTTTGTTTGTTTTGTTTTGTTCTGAACTATTTAATTTGAAATAAGTGATTATGCTGTGTGTTGCGATTAAACACAGCGTAGCACGTCTTGTAAAGTAATATTTGCATTGTTCTTTCTTTTTAGACCATCTTTTTTTATATTAGAACTTTTGAAAATATGAAAAGCATTTTTGACAGTTATGTATTTCAGGAATTGAGTAAATGAAAATTAACAAAGGGAAATAATCAAACCGATCTTTTGTAACCCGGGTAGCCTAATTCTGCAAAAAAAAATCTCAAAATGAGTCTGGATGTTTTATGGACTAAATAACATCGCAGAAGGTGTACACATGACGTCACAAATCTTTTGAAATTTAGAACAGTGTTTTCTGAGGCTCAGATGGGTAAGAATAGTTTCTGTTTTGATGAGAAAACATTGATAAGAGCAGGATTTGTTTGTGAAATATTTGCTAATGAAAGGCCATCAATGTTTTCATCAAGATACAATGTCATTTTGGTTACAGTGTCAAAGTATATTCAGGTTCCAGCTTTTTTTTTTTTTTTTTTTCAGTTTTAATGTTGTATTGTTATTTGTTATTTGAGTTGAATGTCTGTGAAAATTGAATATACTGCTTTTAGGGCCTTATTTTTGGCTGTCTATTTAATGAGTTATAATGCCTCGTGGAAACTCTGAATGTTTTGACACAAGACATGTTTTTGGCTATTCAACCCACTTCTGGCAAGTCCACTGTCCCCAGATCCCCCTCTTCTTTGTGCCTTCTTGTGGCTCGACATTGTTGCTTTCACACAGCCATTGTATTGCACACAGCCCATCTGATTTATGCATGTAGAAGCAAGTGCCAGACAGAGCACCCGTCACTGCTGCGATAGCACTGTGTACCTAATAGTGCTAAGTGAATGCTATGAAGGTCAGAGAGAGAACACCATTGGGTTTAGATCTTGCGTCTTGGAAATGTTTGCTGTTTTCTGCACTTGCAAATATGCTCTGGCTGCAAATCTCGCTTGACAAATATCTTGTGAAATGTGTGCTAAAACAAAAGCATTTTCCAAGCAATACGGTTGGAAGCTTAAAGTCTTGGCTGAGCTATTTAGGGCAAGTCACTCTAGGCTCCAAAAAGACAGCCAAGAAGTATGCAATGCGATCACGAGGAATGTTTACCTGACAAAGTAGAAGGGGTGGTTTCAAAAAAAAAAAAACATTAATGACTTAGTGTGAGCATAAAGTAACAGCACTCATAAACTGTCATCTTTTTCTCACAAGAAAGTATTTACCACGACATTACACAATATGTAAATTAGGTATGATTAGCACGAGTTCACGGCCGTCCTGCGTAATTATAGTACGCGTCACAGTCCCCATTCATTTCAATGGTGGTTGTTAAGAAGTGTTCCTATTTATGAATATTAATGAAATCCTGATTTTAATCTTAACCTGCCCCAAACCCCAGACCTAATCTTACCAATTTTAGTAACTTTATGCCTGAATTTACCCGTTTCACCTGAAGAAAACGTCCCCACGTGGCTGCAACCAAAACTCGTCCTATTTTGACGTTGTGAAATCTCGTGTAATTTTTACTCTTTTTCATATTGTGCTAAATGCGCGGCATAACATAAGTACTTTTTTGTGTCGTGGTAAAAGTAAGCCATCTAGTGAGACTGTGTTACTTTTTGCTACTCCCAAGCCTGTTGGAACTGAAAGGACATTTGGACATTTCATATGCATAAGTAAACTTTAGCAGATATTACCTTCTCTTATTCATGCACAGTATATTTGTGTGAATATTTACTGACACATTTCTCTCTCTCTCTCTCTCTCTCTCTCTCTCTCTCTAAAATCATATTCAACAAATTGCTTTCAAAGCTTTATACCTTAACATGTTATCTTCCTGAAGTCTATCCATAAATTTAATAGGATTATAGTAATTCCACATTGGCACACACTTCCCGTCATGTGTTGTATAGGTTCACGGTTTATCCCATGTAGTGTATGAAGACACAGCTTTAGCAGGTTATGAGTGCTTGATGCCTGGTGCCATTTATAGATGAACAGCTGGCTGATGAGGGCATCCCGCTGTGTCCCCCAAGCCATCCTTCTACCAGAGCTGCCTGAACTCCACTCCTGGCATAGCTTCCCCCAGCTATGCCATTTTTATGTTCTAGAAATGTCTATATATATGATCTACCGGCACATGTGATCTGTGAATAGTAATGAGGCATAGTGTTGAAAGAAAGTGTTCAGATAATAATAGTAGTTCTCTCATTTCCTCTTTAAAATGTGCCATGCAGACCCCAGCTGACATCTGTCCTATGGTTCTAAGTGTCTGTGGTGGTGTTGCCCATTAGAGTCTGTATCTGACTGAATGGACATTGTTTTATTTGTGTGTCAGAGTGTGTGGAATGATGATTGGAGGGGTTGTGATTCTCCTCTGGGCCTCTGCTCTCAGTTGTGGGGCTGGGCACTGGGCCTTCTCTCTGTGAGGCAGAGTATAGATGATCGCAGCGTTAATCTCTCATCTATAGAAGGCCAGCTGTTGTCCAGAATCCCAACTGTGGGCTTTAAATGCAGGATGCAGGGAGGACCTTTATTTTCACACACAAGTCCGGATTGCACATGTGTTAGAGTACCATGCTTTTTAGGGACATTATTGATTTATTTCCTGGAGACTTATTGTAACCTTATCGAAAACCTTAAAGTGAGGCCAAACACACTGTCAGAGACTTTCACCGCCCACAACCGAACTTCAAACAGGCTCGCAAAAGTAGGAGATGCCTGGAGGCCTTTTAAAAGATGCCCAGTGGGTGTGAACAGTTATTGATTGACAGCACGAAATATGGATAGCGAGCTTGGCGACTGATGTGAGTTTTGTGTTGGAGTGGTCCTGACATGTAAGATTTATAGCTGATGAGGCTGCAGCACAGGTCATATTACTTTCACTTGCTCCTTTTCAGTAACCTAGCAGGCATATGTATGAAACATTTCCTTCACATGAGTTCACGTGAGTCATGATTTTTGCACAAATAACTGCGAAATATGAAAGCCTGGAATAAGTAGATAATTCCATTTTGACTCCATTCACACAGTTTGACAGTGAAAAAAGTTGATTCTGCATTTAGTTTCACTTTAATGTGCACTGGCATAGCACAGATGTTGTATGACTACAGTTGTTAAGAAGTTGTCAGAAGTTGTTAACAATGTTTCTATAAAATTGTGTAGTTGACTTTTCACCTCCAAAAAATTACACAGTGCATCTTTAAAGGGGCACTGTGCAAGATTGAGAGGAATTAAAATTATCACATATAGTCCACATACATTTAAATCATATTTATTCTTTACAACATGTATACTTAAAGAGAGCACTGTTAATCAATCCACATCAATTGTGATACATTTATACGTATTCGAAATGTTTTATTACGGGCCGGAATGTAAATATTGATGCTAGATGTCACTATGGTAGTTAGGCAAACTGCACATTAAATGCGCACCTTGGTGTTCAAATTGGTCATTACTTGGATCACTTTATTTATTTATTTTCTTACGTGCCCCTTTAAGTTTTACCTATTTACCCCTAATCTGAACTTCAAATCAGATATGGCTTAAATAGGTAAGCGTTTGATTTTTTTTATTGAAAGATTTACATCTCAGCTATATACAACTGAAGCGAGATTGGAGTGCTCTTCTTAGAGGCAGTATTCTTATTGGATAGTGGTGACATCAGTCACTCCATCATGTTCATATGTTCATGCCCAGTCTCCCATCATGTTTCTTATCAGCAGGTCTAAATCTGACTTTGTTTGTAGCACTTATTGCATGTTTTTCGCGCTCAAAAAGACACACTTTTATCATTAGAGGTCGAATTGTGTACCCTTTAATAAACATCAACATTTAGATCCTGGTTTCTCAAGCCAGGTGTTACATTACGGGTGTAAACTGAAAAAAGAAAACGTGTATGCTGTTTGTTAGCATTTTGCACCAAAGTTAATATTGGAACATACACATATAACATAACATATTGCGCCAAAATCAATGTCAGCTATGTTAAGTTTTTGCACCCCATAACTTATTTTGCACATTTGCAAATGCTTGAAAATCCTTGCTGACATCTAATCAAATTATGTATTTAATTAGTTTTTTGCTTTTTTTAATAAACCTGTTGAATAAACCAGTTGAATGCATTATATGAGATTTGGTCTTATGGTTCTAAGTGTACAGGGTAGTCCAGTGTGTTGCCCACTAGAATGTGTATCTGACTGAATGGACATTGTTTTATTTGTGTGTCTGTGTGGAGTGATGGTTGGAGGGGTTGTGGTTCTCCTCTGGGCCTCTGCTCTCAGCTGTGGGGCTGGGCACTGGGTCTTCTCTCTGTGAGGCAGAGTATAGATGATCGCAGCGTTAATCTCTCATCTCTGCAGAGGGCCAGCTGTGGCCCAGAATCCCAACTGCGAGCTTTAAATGCAGGGTGCTGTGAGGCCCTCTATTGACACACAAGTCTGGATTACACATTTGCCGGTGTGCTATGCTTTTTGGGAACATTATTGACGAGTTTATTTCCTGGAGACTAGTCCTAACCTTAACCTAAATTGAACTGGTTTCATCAACATCTGAACTTTGAATCTTGTGTTTGGTATAATACTTAAGGATGTACAACATGTGGAAAGAAGTTTTTTGTTTCTTTAAAGGAGATTGGTCTCCCTCCACATACACTGCATCCATAGAAGTCAGAAGTTCTTATTTGATATACAGTAACTTAATTGAACCTTTGCACATGCAAAAGAGCATGAATGTTGCTTGCAATGTACGTTTGACTGGTAAAAGAAAAACTTCTCACTCAGCATGGATATATGTTATATATTATATACAAAAAATGTATAGATTACTTTTTCAAAAATTGATCAAATAGCTGAAAAACGTTGAGTCAAGGAGTGAAACACAAAACTCTTTTATTGTGAGGTGAGAGGCCATTTTCACATAAAGATTTCACCTTTATAGCTGAACTGGTTTTCATTACTGTCTTTATTAAGCCAACAGTTGATTCCCCTTTTAAATGCATAGAGTATCAATTTCACTTTTGATTTCATTTGTTTTGTCTGCTTGTTTCCTGTTTGTTTTTGGCTTGTGACCCTAAGTCACAAGCCTGTGGAAAGGCTGGTTGATTGTACAACCAGGGGTCACCAACTAGATCTTCCACATGGTTGGTAATTTTTCAGAGGTCGGTGGTCCAAGGGCTGGACTACAGAAAGACATCACATTTTTCTGCTTTATCTTTGCACCACTAAAAGTTCATTTTTGAAAAAGGAAATACAGATGCAGGCACACTTAGGTTAAAACACATTAGACAGTACACATGAACATGGCATAGAACTTTTAGTTTTGATGGGTCTGGTAAAAAGAGGCAGCAGACGTGAGAAAAGAGAAGGGAGGGCTGTGGGAGGAGTGTATGATGCATGTCTAAAGGTGATGCTATGAAAAGTGTGAGATATTTACAATTTAGTCCTGTGGCTTGACCTGGACAGGAAACAGTAACAGACTCAACTTTTCTCTTCAGTGCACAATGAGTAAGCACAGCTTTGCCACACATGTCTGTGCTCACCTTACAGCTGCAGGTTCATGCTCATTCATGATGAAGCACTAACAGTCCACACCTCTTTAAGTGTTACACATACATTCCGGGCAGAATTCACAACAGGAGCACAGAGCACATGATCCTTGTGCAGGTCACATGATTTTCTGGAGTGTTACACTGTTTGTACTTTGACAGAGCAGTGTTTTCAGGAACACCATAGTCCCTCTGGCCACCATGGAGCTGTCAGAATGTAGTACAAAGCAATGCAAATCTGATGTTCTGCAATAACAAATAAAAAAGATCTAGGATATTTTTAAGCATTGTGGAACAGGATGACCATGGTCCCTGAAATGGCATTCACTGCAGTACAGTCTCGAGAGCACAGAGGCAGTGCAGCTGAGCCCAAACACTACTTTCTTTTGACATACAGTAGATCTCAGATAATCAAGTCTTGCTCAAAAAATGACTGCAGATCTTAGAACACATTTTTGATGTTTGAAAATGAGGAAAATGTTGACACTGAAGGAGGAACAGGACATAAGATATAGTTGATTACTGGCATGAAGGTTGCTTTTCCATGACCCAAACGACTTTATTTCTTCATACATGGGTCACTGAATATCATCTGTGTAGAGGAACACCAAGTATAAAACAGAACAGATCAAGGTACAACAACCACTGGTTTCTTAAGTATGCGTATTTAGTATGCCTGTATTGGTTCACAACATACCTGCTGCAAATTATTTTTTATGGCACTGTGAAAATTAAAGACAATTCTGGCAGAACTAAGCTGGCAAGGAATTGTTAAGTGAGATGGTGATAACATTATCAGATTACTAACAAAAATATAAATATAAAAAGCTGAAGCATCCCTTGAGTGTGTCTAACATCCACAGCACAAAGTCACATCAGACAACAGAGCAGAATCCGGATCATGGCTCTGGTCTTCCATTGATCACTGTGCTGTTCTCTGTTTGTCCTCGCTGAAGGAGGTCAGCGCTGGATGGCTGCTACAGAAATGCAGACCTAAAACTGGCAGAGGCTGTGCATTTTTCCTGGCCAGCACTACAGTAAGACGGATGCTTGCCAGCACAAAGGGCTTGAACTTGTGTCCCTAGTTTGAATAATTGTCTCTCTTTTCCCAATGGCACCATCCAGCAGGCCTCGGCGGATACAGAAAGGTAATGTTACTGAGAAATAAGTGGATTTAGAGGACAAATGTTTGTAGAAATGCAAGGTAAAACTCTAGTCAGAATATTCTCTAATTTTGGAGCCAACAAACAGCACAAAACAGTCTGTCAGTTTTGCTAGAATTCTGTAACAGACTGCATTCCAAACAAATTATTCATTTTGCCAGAAAATGCTCAACCATTGCCCATTTTTCTCTCACGCGTTATACAGCAAAAAGACATCTAACTCCACCTTGTTAAACTAAGAAGTACCTTCACATGGTTAGTCCAAGTCTCACCAATAACATTTTGTGTTAAGTATACTGTAAATCAGGGGGGCAACCTTTTTTGGCCCGAGATCTACTTTTTAAGTCGGCAAGGCTCGAAGATCTACCAGTAGATTTGTATTATTGCGATGGCTGATACAGTATATTTTGGTTAATGGTCTGCCCTATTATTTCAACAAAGTATGTATTTACAAATTAATTTCATTTTTTATTCAGTATTAAATTTAATATATATATAGCAACAAAATGGTAAGGGGACATGTAGATAAATTTAGATTTATTTTTTTTTTAATTAATGCTCTCTGCAGCTACTTTCCTTTGTAGCTTGTATTTTGGTGATGGGCAGTAGCTCCATGGTAACGCGCAGAGGGGAGGGGCTTGTCCAACTTCACCTCAGTTCTGTTTAGCTCAGAAGTTTGGATTAACATAACAAGGATACTTTGTGAAGGATGAAGAGAGTAAGCAGGTAGGATTACGACACTCCTCCCCTGGCTCCTGTGCTCTCTCCTTTTACTCTCTCTTTCTCCCTTGAGTATAATATATAGGCTTACATCTCGTGTTTGCGAGCGGCAGCGGGTCAGACGCGTTTCGTGGAGGAGCTCCTGCTCTCTCTCTCTTCTGTTTTCCCCCTTTCTCTTGCTCTTCTCCTCGTCTACTCCTCCCTTGCGCGTTCACTATCGTGTGTGCAAGCGGCAACGATGAAGGGCGCTCCGAAGTAGCGGCGTTGCTGTCTCCGGTGCCGTGCGCCGTCTCCGGTGCCGTGCGTTCCCGTTTTAAAGACAAATTGGCCGCAAAAACACTAACCTCCGTTTATATGACTGTGGCTCGCGGTAGAACTCGCGTGTATTGCACTGTCTCCCGTGTGCATGCTGCAAGTAGTTCTTTGTGTAAATGAAAGTTGGCCCGGAGTTCGTAAGACCAGCCTTTGCATTGTGACGGGCAGGTCTCCGGGATCCACCCGTTTTGACGGCGCGAGCTACCAGTAGATCGCGATCGACTGGTTGCCCACCCCTGCTGTAAATTGTACATTGTTGGGATGTGGCTTGTGCTATGTAAAACATTTATTTCCTTTTAAGACATTTTGTTTGAATTGTGTTGGCTTAGAGAAATAAATAACTTTAGTCACTTTTGAGTGTCTTTTCCTGGTCCGCCAAAGCATTATTACTTGATTATAGAAACTGACAAAGTAAATACTTGGTTTTATCTGCAGTTTGTGCATAAAGACACAACCAGACTGTGTGGTATTCCTATTCTCACACAACATGTTGCTAACTACATTACTGTCGTCTGGCTGCATCTCCATAGGAAGATGAACCCCCTTATTCCTTGCCGATTCTATGATGATGTGATGAAGTTATTTTGTGAAAAATCTATTCACAGCTACTTGCACATTTACCTGCACAACTTGGTAAGTAAATGTAAGTAAGTAATCTTTATTTGTTTAGCGCATTTCACAGACACAGAGTCACAAAGCGCTTCACAGTGAGATGAACCCCTCCCCTCCCCACTCAGTGACAGTAAGCTGCCCTGGGGCAACTCAGCGGAGGCGATTCACCTAACACCTGGCGCCTCAACCTCCGACTAATGTATAGAAAAATATCTATCCATCCATTGATCCATCCATTTTCTTCCGCTTTATCCAAAGCCGGGTGACGGAGGCAGATGTCTGAGCAATAGTCTGAGCAGAGATGCTCATCTCTGTCTATGCACACCTCCTTCAGCTCTTCCAAGGAAATACTGAGGCATTCCTTGGCCAGTCAAAAGACATAATCCCTCCTGTACACCCTGGGTCTTCCTCAAAGTCTCCTCTGGTGGGACATGCTTGGATGACCTTCCCAGAGAGGCATTCAGGAGGCATTCGGAACAGATGCCTGAGCCACCTCAGCTCATGACCATAGGTGTTGAGTAGCAAAACAAGATTTTTCCCTTCAGTTTCAGCTCCTTTACCAGATATGTACCACTTTGATATTAACCGTATCACTAAATGCTCAGTGGAGCGCTTACAAAAGTACAAAAGTAGAGCTCAAACAGTACCTGTAAAAAAAATAAATAAATAAATATATATATATATATATATATATTTTCCATTCAATGGGGTTTTACAATATAGAACGTTTTCACACAAAATAAATAAAACTAAAAAACTATACATGTATAAATTTTTCCAAGTCAGACATAAAGGGACTCAAACTTCTTTTTAATTTGTTAGGAGTTTCCATATTTTGTTCTTGCTAATATTTTTTACTATGCAAATAGCGTCCACTCAAAACTGTTTTTTTTAATGCATTAGGTCTTTGAGGCCCAGAATGGCATGGTCTGAGAAAGGAACCCCTACATATCAACAAGTTCTCCACACTGGCCTCTCCATTTTCTCATTAGGCAGATAGATGGCTGATAGCTAACACCGCAAGAGGTGAAGGCGAGAACAGATTAGTCTCCGCTCACAAACAACCACATATCCTTGACTTTTAATTAAAAATGCCATCGCAATTAGATACGGTAGTTTAAAGAGGAGAACCGAAATAAAACGGGTGCAAGGAGCGAATGCCATAAAGGCAATCCGGGCTTCAGCACCATGGGGAATAAAGCTGTTTTCACTTTGTTCATTGTAGATGTGGATTTTTTTTTTCCTTTTTATTTTTATATGGAAACTAAAATCGGCTTAGGGGTTTTTCGTGAGGCGCGTTGCAGCAGGAGCCAAAAGTGGAGCCACAGCGAGCAGAAAATAGCACTCAAAGTCATCACAGTGGCTACAAAAGGACAGCAAAAATTGAGGTCATGAGGATGAAGAGAAAAGCAATAACTGCAATACATTGACAATATTAATCAACATTTAATGTGATCACACTGTTGGGCCATATAAACAGTAGTATCAGAGAAGAGCAAAAGCTAAAACATGATTTGCAATATCGATAGTGGCACTTAGTATTTCACAATATCATTTTAAGAATGTAAAATGGTGTTTCTAGCTTCCAATACCTGCATTGAAATAGTAACTCTGTCATGTTTACTTGAGGAAAAGAAATGTGTTCTGGAGAATGAAAGAAAACTACCAAAGAAATAGTCATGTTTCTTTAGTATTTGTGAATAATAAATTGTGATTTCTACATGAATCTGTTTTCTTTTTATAGGCATTTGAAATTCCTTGTTTTCATTAGAACAAATTTTATGTTAGCGTTATTTTCATCTGTTTTACTTTTGGTGAAAGAATATGAGTCACTACAATAAAATAATGTCTTTAGAATAAAAAATTTGAGGTTTACATAATTAAAACAATAAAAACGAGTGTCTTTTTCATCTTTAAACCAACAAAATCTGTGTTACAGACGAGGAGGCAGCAACGATTTTGACTTTTTGATGCTGATTACTTAGATTAAGCCTCCTTCATGGAGCATATAATATATTTAACCCTCCAAACATAAAGAAATACAGTAGTTTGACTTACTCTGAGCATTTTTGGATCGCTCATAAAAGAGGAAGTTTTGAGACTAGCTGCATGTGCTGTTCTCTTCAGAGTCCTAGTCCAGTAGGATTGTGCTTTTCTTCATATTAAAGATCAAATCTGCTATAAACTTATTCAACAATGTTTTTAGTCCAAGATGTTTTGCCTGTAATCTGTTTGAAAAGAAAGCCTACCCTTTAGAATCAGCTGATCACGTAAACACAGCCGGTGTTTTCTGGTGACTTCCTCTGGCTCTTTCTACTCACACTACACCTCTCTCTGGAAATGAAACTCTATGAAACTGCATCATGTTTTTGGTAATACACAATATCAGCACATGCATCAGAGAGCCCTCAATCACCGCATATATTAATAGGACTATGAAAAGAGAAAGAAAAGAGTTAATTATCGCAATGACCTGAGCTCTCACATCATAACAGTGGGTGAAAACATGAACAAAAGACTAGGTATCAGCCACAGAGATGGAAATGAACATAAAAGTGGTGTTTGGGCAAAATAAACTGTGGATATGAACACAATGATTATTAGTTCGTCACTTCATACGTCTCTTCGTCTCCCATTTTTTCCTGACTTGATTTCCGGCACTGCTTTAAAAGCAAAGTTGTGAATTAAACCATTATATCACGGGGCAGAAGACAGAGCAGCAGCACAGTGGCTGATGCAGGGATCCCACTACATGCAGATCTGCTCCGCCCCAGTCCGCCTCCGAAAGTGACCACGAGTAACGACAGCGCTTTGAGAGAGGAGAGATGCTGTAGGAGCGCTTATATTTGCGCATACAGATGAGTGGGTGCTTGAGCCCCACAGCACCCATGTGATCGGCGCCTATGCCTGTTGGCCCAAAAAAATAGATTAATTAGCTGCGTTGTTATATATGCCACAAGGTCTGAAGCTTGAGACAAAAGTATCGTCTCATAATACGGAAATTACGGTAATTTTATGACATTCTTGGCATTAGGATGAAATAATAACATCACCACTACTTTGATTGTCTGTTTGCATAAAGTTTTAACTGTTACATAAACCAGTAACTGCATACTTTTTAAGTCAATATCACTCAAATATATTCACTGAAAAAGTTTTAGTGTGTAAACATGCCCCTTTAGAGAGTTGTTAACGTCCATTATTCAGCATAGCAATGCCAAAATAAAGGCAAACTAAAGTGAGTTAATATACTTCAGGACATCTCGCTGCAGCAGTAAATGGGGGCACCTTGTCTGCTCTTATGCATTCACTGATAGTGTTCCCTTATTATGAAGTGCCTTTGGCCAATTCAAACTAGAGCTAAATGATGCATTTAATGTGGCTGGTGGTGGATGTAATGTCATAAAAGATACAGCTCTGCTAAAATGATTATACATTTTTGTAGATAAACTTGTAAAATTTAAGTTTACAATCAGCAGTCAACAACCGACTTTTTGTTCAGAATGATAATGATAGGTTTTAGTGTTTGTCTTTTGACTGCATAGGGTGCACAGTCCAAAATCATTCTTATTTCTATATTTCTATATATTATATATTTGAAATGTCATTGCACATTTTCCATGTTTTTAAGCCCGGTACTGGACTGTACATGAGTTAAATTGGTTACAAGGTTCTTTCAACAGACCAAAGTCGCCTGTGTCGACTGCTGACTCAGTCTTCCTCAGAGTATGTCTTGTTTTTGTTTATTTGTGCACCGTGGTCCAGTTCTCAGTGGCAGGAAAACGGTGTAAAACAGCTGACATGACACGTCCCATGAACATCATGTGACTCTCTGAGGAAGACTGTGAGTGGGCAGTGGAAATCGTCATTTAAACAATCAATACTGTGGTCTGTTGAAAGAATCTTTTATATAAATTATCAGAAGACTAGTTTAATCTAATTGGATTATGAGCTAAACATGCTCATAAAACTTCTGGATAGTCACATTTTTACCTAACCTATGTATTATGACTGTGTGAAGCATGCGTCTGCTGTCATTGCTGCCTCCAGGTGGAAAACTCAGTCTTGTATCTAGGCTCCACAGTTTGTGCATCGAGCTCTGAGAAACACTGGCTTTTTTAGTTTAATATTTTGCAGCATAAGAAAGTGTAATGACAGTCATGTATTCCCCACATAAGAAAACCAGTTAGAGTTCTATCTACAGACCGCACTGGGACTTATTTAGGGGAAATAATCAAACAATCTTGCCTGATTTTCAAAATAATTTTTTTAGATTTCTTTTTATCACAAATCTGAGACATTTGATAGATTTTTTCTGAGATTCAGAGAAGAAAGAATACTATCTTACAGGCAGAAGCAGTGCTAGAAAAGGATTAAAATCTTTGTCAATTTTTTCTTCTTTATTTCAATATATTTAAAAATAAAAAACATATTTTGATGTGTAAATGCTTGAGGTATTTCTATAACGCAAAAGATAAAACAATGTGTTTATCTCTATATTTTACCAACACAAAACACTTTTATCTGACACTTAATCTACCACCTCTTCTATACATACGGTTTTGAATAACTTCCAGCAAACCAATTCTGTATTTTCACTCGTGCTAATCCGCATTTGACACATTATTACTACAAGTGCTCACTTTTCACATCTCTCCATTGTACCACATCACCATTTTTCTGGTATTACCCATGTTAATGCATTTCCTTCACATGTAAACAAATGGAAACACATTCTCGCTCTTATCCTGCGTCGGCTCCCTTCTTGGGTAGAATAACAAATGGGTTTTGGTGATTTAGTATTCCCCTGGGTAATTGGTTTTTCTGCAGTGGTGACCATGTGGAGATGAAAAACAATCAGCAAAAGCTCTTAACAGATGCTGTAATTACCTGAGCAGGCTCTCACAAGTGCCGGAGTCGCCCTCTGTGATCGGGAGCTCACTCAAAAGAAGGGGACAATCCAGCGCACCGGCTCAGTCTTAACAAGCAATCTAATGCATCATCTCACCATAATGACTTGAGTTTACACAGGGGCTGTCTGAATGAGAACGGCACACATTCAATGCACTGCTTACAATGAAGTGTGTGTTTAATTGTACCATATTCACATTTGTAAATTAGAAAGACACATAAAAGATACAAATGTGCATGATGTGTGAATTCACAGTAAAGGCACTGAGACGCACTTAACAACAAAACTATGTACAATTTACAATGTATTCAGTGTTTCCGTCTTTGGTGAGTAAATATCTTTTAAATTTAGATCATAATGCATCTAAAATGTACCAGATTGCGGAATCAAAATTATTTATGCAAACTTTTCCAAATTTCTCTGTCTTTTTCATTTACGTATTTAATCAATCAAGCAAGCATAGCAGCTCTTTCTGAAAATAATTGTTATGAATTATATCAATATGGCTCTTTTGCGGTTAAAGAAACTATATTTTTACTTGCTTACAGTTGTGCTGTCCCAAAACACTTTTTTTCTCTCAATTTAAAGCAGATTTTTCTGATCTTGTGTGTTTATAGGTATGTTAATATTGGTGCCAGTTGAATTTAATTATTGACAGTTTATAGAAGAGTTTTAAGTTTGTCTACACAGTCTCAAAGTAAAGCTCATATTTACTACAACACATAAATAGTGCATGATGAGCACGAAATTGTGCTTTTTTTTTTTTTTTCACCTTTTTTTTTTTTTTTTTTGGCGTATACATGTTATATTTTACATAATATGAAAACAAAACACACAAAGTAAACACCTGAAATAAACAAGTTTTGGTTGGAGACACATAGGGATATTTTTATAGGTTTAAAGGGTAAGTTTAGGCTTCAAGTTACTAAAATGGGTAAGTTTAGAACTCAGGCTTGGGGTAGGTCAAATTAGTGGGTTAGGGTTGGAGTAGGGTTAGGGTTGTTGGAGGTTAAAATTAGGATAAGGATTTTGTAAAACATACATAAATATTAACACATCTTAACAACCAAATGCCACTCCAATTGTGCCAAGACATATTCCATTTTTTCATTTTTATAAGAGAAGCCTATGTGTGGACTACAAAACGTTTATTTTATTTGCCTGTAGCAGTTCACCTAAACGCAGACATTTACAAATAATGTTTAACTGTAATAGTACGTTTTTGTCAGTACGGAGAGTCCTGTGACATTGGCAATTCCTTTCTTAATAAAGGCTTATGTCAACTGCAATATTTTAGAGTAACCCAAATGAGGACTAATAATCACTTGCAACATCAATCGTATCCCTACTTTGAACCTATTCAGGGATATGTTCTCTGAGTACTTCACTGTACTCCGCAGTGGGATTTATCATTTTGTAGCAGTGTACATGATTAAAGGCTGAATAGCTTTGAGGCTCTTGAAGAAATGAAGACAGGACATGGTAGTGAGGAGTGCGCATTGGGAAGATGTTAGATTAATGTGGAGTCTTGCTGGGCGGACTTGTTTCTCCCCCTGAGTCAACTCTTCACGTAGTCTGAATGTTTTAACATTTAGAACAGCAAAGATCTGCTGGTGTACAAAAGTGACTGCTCAAAGATGTGTTAATTCTAGTGCGTTTTATATATTAATTAAAGCCAACTAAAGCCTACATACTTATGCCAGAACCAAATAAATATTATGACACCGTGGAAGCAAAGCCCAAACCTATGGCTATCATCCCACATGTTGCAGCTCCAGTGTGCACTAGATCTCTCTCTATTTACTTTTCAGCCCATGCATTGCTCCTCATTCATCCCTGAACACTCAACTTTGCAGTACCCATTCATATAAATATACAGTATTTCCAGCTTTTGCAATCACTATGTTCAGGCCAGACAAGTGCGAACAATCTACGTGTGCTTAGTGTGAATGAGCCTATCAGAGTTCAGGCAAGCTTCAATCAGGTCGTGGGGGATTTTTTTGGTTGTCATGGAAAAAACACCTTGTTCATCTTCAGAGTTTCAGTGGGTGTGATTGAGTATTGAGTTAGCCAATAAGGTATGCATGTTGTCTGTTGTATGACAACAATCATGACTGTTTCCGAGAAACAGCAAATTTCAAGAGGAAGGATTTCTGCAGAATTAATTAACGGAACAATAAACTAAATTAATGTGATGTAAGTGAAGTTAGATTTAGTTCTAAAAGACTGACAACTAAGGAACTTGTGCATCTTGAAAGAGTATAGATTTGGGACACACCAATGAAGTAGTGATTGGGCCCAGTGTTTGCATTTTTCTCCCAGCAAATAGCTTTTAGATGTGACAATAATGTACTGCAGTTAGCTTACCTTAATTTGAGCTTCGTGTAAATCCAAAGCCCCTCCTTCTTTGGCCAAAAGTGAAATCTTCAAGCTGTGGTAAGGAAAATATGTTCTCATAACAAACTTTTGGCATATTGTGGTAAATGCATGTATTCCATGAGAACATATTGAAGAGAAGAGCTTTTTGCAACTCACAATGGGAAACTACTGATGCTTTTAGAAGCTACGCTGCAAGCACTAATGATCTATAATTGCCACAAAATGTACTAAGGTTGCCTCTGTGACTTAGTTTTGTGAGGTTATGATTTTTACCCTTTAGGCGCTGGAGTTTTTCAGTTGAAATACAACTCACTAAATATAGTCTTAAAACTTTCATCTGAAGAATTAAAACTAATACTTGCCTATATTATTTATAAAATCGCTAATAGTATAGTATTAGTATAGTAATACTAAGTATATAGTAGTAATACTAATATAATAATAGTATAGTAATAGTAATACATAGTTGCGTTTGGTATTTTTCACTCTTCTGAACAAAGACCGGCTGAAATTGATTGGTGCAGAATTGCTACTTTGGCGCTAATAGATTAATGATGAAGTGCCACAGTAGAAACACGTACATTGTTGCTTCAGAACAGTTGTCTTTCATTAGAGCCTACTGAATTACACATGGCAATAATTAAATAAGAAGACCAACATTTTTTTATTTATTTTATTTACTGCAATCAAATTTGAAGTGATTTTTGTTCAGACTCCTGCACAAGATATGATACTGATTAAATAGAAAGTAGGTCCAAAAAATCTTTTTTTTTTTTTCTTTGGTTTGTTTTTCACTTACCCCAGTGCTTTTGCGAGGCGAGTTGTTCACCACTGCACCCTGAAGTCTGCTTTCTGCTTCGAGACATTATCCAAAAACTACTCCCGCATACACTGCTGCGACCGCACTGCACTGCACATTTCGCACTACAATACTAAACAAATAGGAGCCAGATTGTGTTCCGCTGTTGGAGACTGTCACATGTAGGGGTACTCTTTAATCACAGAGACGTCATGATGGCAGAGCAGTGTGCAGTTTAATAAAGCAACAGGAACAATAATGCTTCGCTTCGAGACAATCTTTCACACATAGCAAGGGTCTGAACAGAAAGTGTTATTACAATCTGTAAGTAGTAGGAGGTCCTTGTGGTTTCCAGTGGTAGCCTTGTTGAGCAACATCCCTTTTTTATACGTTTTTGCATTAATTTTATCCCTGTGGATTATGTGCCAGTAAAGGAATCCATATCTAAACAGTGAAAATCTGTAATTGTATTTAAGTTAATATTAAGCCTTTAAGTTGATCCGATGTTTTTATTATTTATTGTATTTTCCTTTTATAATGTAGGCCAGTCGTTTGCAGCACATGTTGACGCTGTTTATTTTATTGTAATCTAGATAAAACCCGATTAAAAGTCCTTTTGTGTCCCGTGGCTGTCCGAAGAATCGCACCACACAAACACAATGCAGAGCAGAAATATAGAAGGTTACATAACTTTCTGTAAAAAGTGAAGTTGGGCAAGTATTGTGTCTGAGGCTGGGCGTTGGAAACTTGCAGGGAGCAGCACAACAGGGCCACACCAAAGGCTCTTAAACAAATCTTATCACAACGAAGTGCTCAAATGAGATACCTTACCAAAGGGAATAATTATCTTCTGAACCAGGCTAATCTAAAGCTATCAAATAAAAACAAACAGACGGAGAATATGAGGAAATGCAATTATTCAAATGGGATTGAAATGCAAATGTCTGATCTTCTGTGGAGGAAACAAGAAGCCAGAAGCAAGCCAGACTCCCTACTGACTCATAATTCCCTGTAATAAATGTCAGTGTCCTCATGGACGCGAGCACTATTTTTACAGTCAGCTTGTCTTTAATCACACACTTCTAAACACATTTCAGTTGAAAAAAGATTAAATTTTTCTATTGTTGCTAGCTGACTGATAATTTTACCTGATGGTGTCCCTTGGGAGTGGGTTTAATGTGGCCTTTGACCTTCATGCTTATGTACTCAATACGATTCAAAAGAAGGCTGGAGAAAGAACTGGACTTGTAGTGTTGAAGATCAGGACTTGCCCCCCCAATCACTACACAATGCTTCAGAAAGAAACGGCTACTGCCATGCTGCTGTTGCCTTTGTTTTTACACTTGTGTAAAAACCTTTAGTTAAATCAGTCTGCAATAAACAGTTGATTTTTTTACATGAACACTCATGTATTTTATTTTGTAAATGACATTGTTTTTACTCTAAGTCTACTTTTTATTTTTGTCTGAACTCCTGGTACATTGCATAATTGTCCTCATAAGGTAAATGTAAATCTCCAATTTGTTACTAGCCACTGATATGTTTGGATTGATAAAAACAATCTTGATTTCTCAACCCATGAAATCAAGGTTTTTTTTTTTACTTTAAGGTGTAATCTGAGACTTTGTCTTCGAAGTCATTAATTCATTTTATTTATTTTTTTATTCATTCATTCATTTTCAACCGCTTAATCCTGGTAGGGGTCGCGGGTGACTAGAGCCTATCCCAGTAACTTCGGGCCTTAGGCAGGGGTACACCCTAGACAGTGGCCAACTCCTCGCAGGGATACAGACAAACATTCACTTTCTCATTCACTCTCTCATTCACTCACTAAGGGAAATTTAAAGTGATGCCCAATTAACCTAAAGATGCATGTTTTGGAGGTGGGAGTAAACTGGAGTACCTGGAGAAAACCCACGGCTACACGGTGAGAAAATGCAAACTTCACCCAGAATTCACCCAGGAATTTCTGCAAGTATATTTAGCTAAACTGAGCATCTGCCACACAAAACAGGCATTTTAGTAGTCTGAAAATGCCAACTTCTGAAGCCAGATGCAAAGATTTAAAACTTTGTAACTTTTGTTATGACATCACTCTTACAGTGCTATGTCTAATCTGCATAAAGTACTGACTTTATTGCATGATGTTTAAAGCAGAATCCTCACTCTATCCTTCACCACATAAAAAAAAAAAATCACTCAATGTAAAACTATTTATGTTTCTGTTAAATCAGTTTTAAAGCATTGTATTAAAAGCAAGTATTATTCCAAAGACATCTGAAGCATAAATACACTTTGTGTCTTCTTCAAGTTTCAGATTCATGTTGTTTATTCTGAATATTTTGTAAGTTTAAAATATATCTCTAAATGTTCTTCTAGTTTTGTGGCTCTCTGTGTCAGTGTTACAGCACCAAACAATGGACAGTTACAATGATTCATGTGGATGCTTATAAATACTCTATCAGCTCCATGAGCACATTTAGGAAGCCATGCAGTGCAGTGCTGAGGCTTTGCATGTTATCGAACCAGTCTTTAAGTGTCTTTAGGGCACATTCATGTTCATTGATTCAAGACTTTTAAATAAAATTGCTCTAGATGAGGTGGACACTATTTGTAACACATGCAACCATTATTACAGAACACACACAAAACGGCATTAACATGTTGCAAAGTAGATGAACAAGATTCACACTGCTTGTTAAACAAGCTTACAGAACTCTCTTCAGCTATCGTTGGAAATGCGATGAATTGCTTGGTTGTAATATTGATTGCTCCCATGTGTATTGCAGCTACAATCCATTGTCTTGTGTCATCATTATTTTATGCAGCCTGATTTAATAGCAACAAGAAAATATGCCAGAGCGCATTATTCTAACAAGAAAATAGACTTAAAACATGGCAGCCCTTCCTTGTGATTAGTCCAAATATTAAACAAATAGAGAAAATTAAATGAGGATCCAGTGGATTAGGGCAACAAGAAGGAACAGATGGTTTGGTGCAGAGCTGGTCTTCTGTTCCATTAAAATGTTGTAGTTTAAATGCATGTGTTATACACAATAGTAATGAGCCAATGCATCAATCCAATTCACATGCACAGTCCAATTCAGGGCAGTGTTTTACCCCACACATACCACCTGCGGAAGTGCTGCATCTGCACAATCTTTAATTGATTTCTATTGGTGGCAAGGTGGCTCTAATCAAGTTAGAGAGATTTGATTGGCCGCGGTGCCACTGCGGGAAGATAGGTTCACCCCCCTCTTCATATCCCGTGGTCCGTGCAACAGCAGGAATGGCAGCGAATGGCACAAGATGAGTATTAGTCTGCACACACACACACACACACACACACACACACAGAGAAAGCACTGTCAGCATGGTAGCACGTTAACCAGCCTTCTGCACTATGCTGTGCACTTTTGATCTTCTGCTCTCTTCTTCAGTAACCTTCCTCCATCTCACATTCATCACAAGCATTAACATGTATTCTCTCTACACATATATTTTCTTTCAAGATAAAAAAGTCAAATGCAAAGATCTATAAATATAGTATCTTGGCCCTCTCCACCATGTAAATAATTGATCACATAGACTCCGGGGCAACCGTGTGTGCGAACGTGTTGATTTCACACCCATTTTCTCACATATACAGCCCAGAGCTCTGTGTTTACTGTGCATAAAATTAACAGTGGACAGAAAGCCAGATCAAATGTAAAAATTACAAGCATGCTTCCACCACTTGTCAACCGAACCCAGGTCAGTAACTCTTCTATCATTACATTTTCTCACAATATTTTTGTTCACAATATTTTATGATTTATATTTTCTACATGCAAGCTATTCATTATTTTAGAATGATAAAAGATAATGGTGTTGTCGAGACCCTCTTTCTACTCAACATTTCTAATCAGCATCATAGTAAAATTGTGAAACTAAAGATTTTTTTAGATATTTCAAATCAGCGTGCAATGTTCTAATAGTAGAATCAGTCTGTGGCCACAGCCTGTTCTCATGGATAAGCGTGTCAATACCACACTATTGTAAACAGTGTGTCATATGAACGCAACTTGTATTTTTTGTGTGTGTATTTCACGCGTTTCTGTCCTAGTTCATTTCAAAGACGTGTTATTATTCATGAAGACTAACACAGTCCTAATCCTAAACTTAACCCACTCCAAGCCCCAGACCTAAACTTACCAATTTTTGCAACTTCAGACCTAAAGTTAGCTGTTAATCCCTTGAAAACTTCGTGTTTGTCGTCAACCACATGCATGTTCATAGTATACCAGAAAAAACGAACGTGTAATTGCACGCCAAAACAGACAGGGGGCGTCGTCATGATACGGAATTTGTCATGGCGTGCTATTTTATGCAATCCATGGTGGCCAACCATCTGTCCCAAAGACATCATACTATTCTAGAATATTTACAAAGCAGCAATGGGATCTCTGAAAAACCAGGTGATGCACTCTCCACCAGAAAAGAAAGTGGACCTTACATTGTGGTTCACAAAGCAAATCACAATGTAAATAAAAAGCAATCAGAATGTGCAACGTGATCCAACAGAGTGGTGTATAACATTCACCGATAAATGTAACGTGCTGTGGTTTAAATGACTGCAAGAATCACATATTTAGAGCTAACTGTGCTGCTGGCAAAACAACACAAATCAACAGTAATATGCTCTGCCGAGATGGGGAACTCAAAAGATTTTCAACCCAGGAATTCTGACAACAAAACACTGAGATTTGGCAGAGAGGAGGCATGAATAAATATGCCCCAAAGTTTTTCATAATACACTTTTTGGAGGAGTTGCAAAGTCAGGTTTTCCACATAGTTTGCAGAAATTGATCAATTCTGGAATATGGTTCATTACTAAATTGTATGATCTCCAAACAGCTGACAAATTGCATTATTCTTCAAACGTGTCGAGTAAACTGCAACAATCTTAAAATATAAAACTGTAAAGATACTGAAAACTAGTTTGGAAAAAGAAAATGTTAATCATATTACAGTGGGGAGCTCATTTATCAATCCAGCCGCTAAAGTGCAAACTGAAAAGAAAAGACAATTATTAATGTGCAGTTGTTCAAGCAAGCAAAATATAAATGTAAAAGTTGGATTGATTCAGTGGCCCTGAGTGCTATTTTATTTTGTATTATTATTTTTTATTTTTTTATATATGTAACAAATACGTGTACATCTGCTATAGATGAAGTCAAATGAATTTCACTAGAAAGCACTAAGGGTGCACTGCAAAACAAATAGGAAAATAAATAAATAATATTCCAAGTAAAATTTGAGATATTTTGAGATTTTAGCTTAATTATACTGTAGAAATGTTGATGTTCTTATTTAAAATCAAATTCTATCATAGTCAGAAAAGCTTTGAAACAACTGGAATATACATTCTTTAACCACCTAAATTGAATTCAGCAAAAAAAAATTCAAATATATTTCAAGCAAGCGTAGATGTTTGTTAGTTTGTTTTGTTTTTTCTGTGTTCTGCTACATTTTTTATTTATTAATTTTTATTTACAGACTTATCCAATCCTCTTCATCTATCCAGGCTTAGAACATACTATTAACCATTGCATTTTCACACACTTTGACGTCACAGCCTAGTCTCCAAACTTTCAAACCTGCCCCTGTTCTCTCTTCATTGCATATTTGTTCACTTATCAGGTATTCCATCCTGACCCCCTCCCCGGCTCATTTCTCCTCTTCTTTTGCAGTAGTAAGTAAAGGATGCCCGCGCCGCAATTTGTTTCTGTCACAATGATTAATGGCTCTCAATAATATTACAGCTTATATGGATATGGGAAGGTGCATCTCTACAGCGGCCAAATCAATAAATCTGTGATCCTCCAGCCACCCGCCTTTATCGCTTGGAGAAATTTAGGGGCCTTTCGCGCAGCCCTGAGTCCCTGTACTGTAAGTCTTATGCAGATTAATAAAAGTGCTCCCTAAATGATCCTTAACTGGCTCTAATAAAATGGGAGGTATTAATTCATCCAGACATAGTGAATGGCCTTTCCTATGTGCAGGCTCCGTCGAAGCTTTTATTTGAAAATACAGTATGTGTAGATGCTGTATTGAGCGTGGAGAACTCACACTTTCGCCCAGTCTTTTACATTAATGTCACTGTAAAAGTGTATTGATGGTATTCACTGACATGAATGAAAACCAAATGTAATTTCAACATTGATTACAGTATATAAATCACTTTTAGATGAATATGGTTTGACAATCTGCCAAAAAAGCATCAGGATTTCAGACCGGATCAAGATAAAGATTGTGTCTCTTTTTTTAAAATAATATGTTCTTTTTGACATGTTTTAGTTGCTCTTGTATTTTGTTCCTGTACACTTTATCAATTTTCCTTAAGGTTTGGAGAATCTTTAGGTTCATATGAGCAAAAAATAACAATGTCTACAGTGTATGAGTGGTGACAACATTAAACCTTAATGTTTTAGAATTACAGCTTTGACATTCTAAAGGACAATTTTGAGCAAAATAATGTGCCTGTTTTTCTTTTATGAGATAATGGAAGTTACCTGCTTCATCTGCAGCACACACAGTGGCGGGTTATGTTCTTCTGTTTGTGTTATAGATGCAAGATCAACTTATTTTCTACCATGACATTATTATCCACATCTGATTTGGCTTAACAATACTCAGTTATCAATCACTCAACTCAACTATGACCCTATAATTGTCCAATTTAAACATGTAGAGATAAGAGATTTTTTTAAAATATGCCAATTTGTATTTGATTTTTAATTGCTTTGTGTTTTTGCCTTTGGTTGTGGGTGGCAATGGAGCCACATCTCCAGACAGCATCTGCTTTCCCCTGCTCAGCCCCTCCCACCATAGGGTTTCTCAAGGAGATACTGCTGCTATAACACAGATAATTCCACTATTTCCCCTAGGTTTGTTTTTTAAATTATTATTGTGAATGTGTCCCTGTATTTTGATGGTCTTTCTTTCATTCTGTGGATGGTGTAATTCTTCTGTATGATGGGTTACACAGCTTTTTGACCAAAATTGAATTGACTTGAATAAAAGCATATTTTTTGTTTTGTTTTTTTAAGTTATTTCTTCAATGCATTACATAAATCAGTGTTTCTCAATGGGGGGTACGTGGACCCCAGGGGGTACACGACTATTTGCCAGAGGGTACAAGGGATGATTGCAGATTTAAAAGAAAGGTAGAATTGCAAGTATTGTTATGTGAAAAATGTTATTTGCAGCACATTTTACATGTTAAAAAGCAACTTTTTTGTTCATGAATCTTATTAAAAACAAGAAAATGCAGTGGTTTTGAAAATATATGAATAAACATATAACATCAGTAAAAAAAAAAAACACATGACATAGGCAAGGGGGTACTCTGTGTGTGAGATCATGATTAGGGGGTACTCAAATCGAAAAAGATTGGAACCACTGACATAAATAATAATTTTAAAAAAATTATTACTTTGTTCCAGCTTGCATGGACTTTTATTTTTATTTTTTTTATTTTCACATAGTCGCATAACTCAAATATCACTATAAACAATGTCCCAAACTATAGCTTTAATTTCATTTTTCTACTCACCTCCAGAAAGTCACACAGCAAATTGTATCCCCCCAAAAAATAATCCCCAATGTTACATTGAAGAATCCTTGTGAGAGTATGCGTTCAGACTTTTGCCTGTGATCAAGGTGCGGGATATTATTTATCTCAAATAGTCTTGCTTACAAAATTAGAGGAAACAGTAGTGATCATTCTTCAAAACAGCAATTACAAAAACCCAGTAGCAATTACATTTTGCACAGTGTGGTGTAGATAAAAAAGAACAAACAAGTTTGAACTACGAGACTTAAAATTTGTGCAGATATGTGCTAAAACGGCACATTATTAAAGCGTTGTGTTGTATCTCTTTTTAGATAAAAGTGATTCCCATCTTCAAAGGCCATATTATATCTGACAGTCAGCAGTGCAGTAAGTTTTGTGCTTCCAGATAACACCCTTTTATTCAGAGCAAGCGAACAAAGGCGTGTTTGTAAAAGCGGAAAATACACAACTTACCTCAGTGAAGTGAAGAAGCGCTCCTCTGAGAATAAGCAATTTGGGTCTGGAGACTCCGCTCCTAAGTTGCTGACAGAGACTTTAATGCACCTTTTGAACGCAGCTCTGACAGCCACAGGTCAGCTGATAGATGGCCTATGAAACGCCAGCCAGCATCAAACTGCATTATTCCTCCAAACAGCTGTCCTGAGGTGACATTTTTGAACTGTTTACTTCTGAAGGCGAGTTAGAGAAGAGTTAACAAAGAGACCAAACAGCAGCACGGCAAAGACAAATTTAAAAGGGCATCTTCTGCAAAGGTTGTTCAGGAAAGTTGGCTGGTTGAGTTTCATGTTCAGAGAAGTGAGTAATAACTTATTGAAATTCATCTTTGGCCACACTTTTCGCTAGTTAACAGTTATTTTGATGAAAATAAATTTTGTATAGAAATAAAAGTGACTTTATCCTACCCTTACCTTTTTCACAACCCATATAGGTCACTGTATATTGCACATTGATTCTCTGGCTTACTTTCTTGAATAGTCATCTAATAGTAATTTGATTCTGTTTCAAAGATACTTCTAAACAAAAACAAAAATGTTACCAGAAAGTTGGAATCCATTTCTATTTAAAGCAAAAAGAAAGCAGCTTTATCCAACTAAATAAGTCAAGCAGAGTTCATTTCGAGGGCTATGCTTAGAAGGAATCAGGCTGGACAGAGGGGCTCACACACAGATAGACTGACATCAGCACATAGCTGCAGGCATCATATCAGTGACTGACATCAAGTTTGTTTCTTTGAAAAGTACATAAAGAGACAGTATGTGGTTAGAATGTTCATAAACTCAAAGATCATCAGCTTGACCCTGTCAGCCAAGCCATTGTGTCATTGTGGGCAAGCGTAATTGGCCTTTAATAATGTATGCACACAAGTGTTTGAATGAGTTTGTAAAAATGAATGCAAGCTCAGATGCAGTAAATGTTTGCCCATGACTGCCATCCATCATATTGACATGTTGTATCATATGTTCATCAATATGAAACGTCCCAGCCAAATAAAACTTTAAAGTGATGCAAAACCCCTACATTTTACTGATAAACATATTTCAAACAGCTGGCTGCTGGAAAAGCAGTGAAGAGAGTGAAAGGAGAACTCGACTAGAAATGACACTGACCTCTGCTATTAGTCGGTTTGGGATTATTTAAATCTAAAACTTGCTGATTTTCTCAGCTTGCACTAAATTTAGAAGAAAAACAAAACAAAATTGGAGATGTGTGTTAGGATCTTACAACAATGCTGACCTTCTGTTTGTGGCTCATCTGTTTGCAACTTCTGTTTGCAACTCAGATTTGCTGGTCTTCAGTTTGCAACTTGTAATTTAGATTTGACGGTGTTCTGTTTGCAACTTTTGTTTACAACTCAGTGTTGCTGGCCTTTCTGTATAATTTTTTTCTATATCTGCGCATCTGCATGTAATATACTGCGCATGTAATATAGACACATTTGTCTTGTTTAACTGAGAGTGATAATGTGAGCAAATGGACTTGTATACGAACTGAAGATGTGAACACAAAGCAGAATTGGAAAACTAAGAAAGATAATTGAACTGAACAACACAAGTGAAACTGCGTTGAGACTAAATACATTTTGTGAATGATTCTTTTTGCCTCTGTGTCAATAAACAAACCTGTGATGCCTTTGTAGCTTGAAAGACAACATTTCAAAAACAAAGCTGGTTCTATAAAAGACAAGAGACCAATGTCATGTCTATTGTGACATCACACTGTTCAGCCCTGATTGTGATGACACACCTACCACAGGTTCTTGCTAGACCAATCGCACTATTGCTTATACATCCAGAGTCCATTGCACACTCTCTCCTTTAGTCCTCCAGCATTGCCCAGTTTAGCAGCTCTATTTGAAGTAAGGTTGTGGCTTAGGAGAGTTATAGTGTACCTTTGACATCTCATGTGTTGCCCTGTGACTATGTGCAAAAAGTAGCTCTGGATTATTATGTATATTCATGGATGTATATAATGCAGGTGTGTTCAAGTATATCCACTTACAAATATAAGGCAAAAGCCCAAGAGGTTTGGATGACTGTGGAAAGAATTAGCTGTGAAATGGAATGTGATGCTCCACAGAGGTGTTCCAGTCCCACGGGCCGTGTTGTAAAGCACCACTGGACTTCGACAGCAGCTCCTGCCGACTCCCTCAAACCACAATTTATCCCTGAGCATTTCTGTCAGCACATCCACTTTGCTCTCCCTCTGCCCTGACACGGCCTTCATTTTACATTTTATCATGCCATTTTCCTTTGGCCATCCTCCCTGTGAATAAAAACTGCAAAGCATGCTGAGAATTTGCTGTTCTTAATTATAGTGAGGTAATAAATGTGGTTGAAGCAGTGAGTCTCTGGAGTGGCTCACGCTGGTCTTGACTGGAGAGAGTGCTTCACCAGAGGCACTGTGAGCACTGCTATAACTGCACTTAACAGCTTTTTGCCAGTGGTCAGAATCTATACTCTCCTCTATCTGAAATGTTTTAATCTCTCTTAATATGTGACATGTAAGCTTGATTAGAAGTGCCTGAACCTGACAAATGGGTAAAGTAACAGTCATTATCAATAGTCAGTTGTGTGACTGCTGGTGAGAATAATTGCTTTTGCATCCAGTCAAAATCATCCACATAAGTTAAATTAAATGTTAAACTTTTATTTTTCTACTTTTTACTTTTGTTAGTTGAGGGTGTACGTACTACTGTAGTGGCAAGCGTGCACAATATGCGCATGCAGAATGACTTACAGTACATGTGTTATTTAAAACATTCATTTTCCATTTCCCCCTGATAATATATAATCTCAATTATTCATATTTTTGAATGAAACCAATAAATACGGAATAATGAGAAAAACCTGTACCTGTTGGTATGAACATATACAACATTTCTTAACCCTAATGTTAGAATAATGCCATTTTGGACAACAAGATGTTCCGGGCTTCAAAAAGTTTAAGAACCTCTGCCTTATATTTATGTTACAATTGTGAAATTCTGATCAAGATTATTCTGATGTTGTTTTATTTTCCAATGTCTCTCAAAACTCTCACCCTATAAATATTCCATAAATATTCACAATAAATTATGTATTTGAGTGAAAATGTAACTCATGAAGCCACACACTCAAATGTGATGAGGTCATGGACACCTATTTGTGAGGACAATACAATACAATAAAAGATTACTACTATATTTTGATAAGTGCATTTTTTATATATATAATTACTTTGAAAATAAAGATATTTCTAAGAAAGTCACAGCACTGGTAGGTTACCATTGGCAACTTTCTTACTTGTGATGATATTATTAAGATATGTGCTGTTGTTTATATCTAATAGTCATTTTTCTGTCAAACCAAGCAGCAATTTGGCACAAAATGTTCACATCAAAGATTCAGACACAACAAAGTCATGGGGCAAACGTTAAAGTTTATAAACGTGTCAGACTGAGAAAGTTCCAGCAAACAGTGAGATGCACAGGCCACAGCGATAGACTAGATGCTTTCGCTCACACACCCACACCAACAGCTCCAGTCTGCCTTTTGTTTTCACACTGCTCCCACGCATATCTCTCTCCACTTCTCCGCTGAATTCAACGTGATGAAGCAGATGATGGAGAGTAAGAGTTGGGCAGTCTGCGCAGGCAAGACTGAGCCCACACTGACCAAGTCATATCGCCTGTCAAAAAAAGAAGATGGCTGTCTGTATAAAGGTGAATGTAAGCAATGCACAGTCAAACAAGGCAGTCAGTCTGCACAGAAGGACAGGAATAATGACACATTTTTTGAATTTGTTTTGTTAAAATCCTTTAATGAAATTCATTCTTTCATTGTCTACCGTGCACTTGTTCCCGTTAGGGGTTGTGGGTGACTGGAGCCTTGCCCAGTGACTTTGGGCCTTAGTTGGCATAAAATTAATGAATTGTTTCAAAATCTCATCTTGGGTGGCTCCTTTTCGGCTCACAAACATTCAGTTTTGTTCCATCTCTAAAGAAAAGCAATTGTTTTTGTCTTTGAAAAAAAAATCCTCTTGAATTGTATCAACTTTTAATTTTGCATCCATCAATCAGGGACAACAAAAGTTGTGTTGATTAGATAAGATTTGTGGGTTATGCAACTGTAACTATTCTTGAGGAAAACTACAAGGAATTCATGCACAGGCCAACCTGCTCTGACATATGACATAATACATTCAGTGAAAAAAAGTTGAAGTTCTCTGAAAGACATGGTATATGCGTTTATCTCTTTAATTTACAGGCCCAACAGAATTTTAACTTTAGTACTTTAATGAAGAGCTCTTTCACAAAACATCTCTCTGTCCCAAGCTCTAATTTTGTAAGAGTTTGTTCTGTAATAGTATCTGAATTCCTTTAGACATTTAATGATAAACTGTTCCTGAAGCAGCAGCCACAATGTTTTCTTTTAGGTTGCATTGGAGCAATTCACTTCATGCAGTGTCGATCTTGTTTAAGAAATCCTGGGTTCTTCTGATGATGTTTGTATAAGACTCATTCATCCTTCCATTTTTTTCTGCTTTTACCTGAAATCAGATGGAACTGAGTAAAGACTCCTCTTTCCACAGACACAATCTCTATCTCGTTTGGCTGAAACTTGAGGTGTTCAGGCCAACCGAGCCGTTCTTACAAACAAATCTGTTCTTAAGGGCTTCTTACGAACATTTTTGGCATTTACAAATTTGTTCTAACGGGATTTGTTCATCTGTAAGAACATTTGTGGTTAACACTCTTGTTTCACAGCAAGAAGGTTGCTGGTGAAGTTTGCAAGTCTCTCCCTGTGTCTGGGAGGGTTTCCTCGTTTCCTGTAGTCCTGTTTGCCCCACCAACTAAACCAGCTACGATACCAGGCATAAGAAGAAGATCTAGAAATGCTGAGGTTGGAATGATGAGTCAAATAAAACTGTTAAGTTTAATAATGTTGCTATGATTTAGTCAGAAATAGGTTCTTCAAAATGCAATACCACCATATAAGCTCTATCAGTTTCTTCTACAAAGCACCAGACGGCACTCACATGATTCCCGCACACATCCTGGCACTGTGTCCATCATTATGTATGTGATAACAGTTTGATAACCAAGTGGCTCTATATGAATAAATACCACACTGATTAGACCCTTTAACAGCCGAGGCACTTTCAATTCTATTATGGATTTAATTATAATTTCAATCTCTATTAACACTGTTCTCATGAAACATTCGCGTTTTATCAGACAGATGAGATGTTATGATTGTATGGCTCTATATCTTCATTGTGTGGAGTGAGAAGATGGCACCTTACAAGATTTCAAATTAGTCTCATCCCCACCCCTCTATCGCATGTGAAAGTCAGTCATGTAGTAGTTTTGATAGGCGACAGATAGGAGAGCCAAAAGATCAATTGAAGCCGTATTACAGTGATCAGCTTTTAAACAGATGTACTGGTGAGTTGGAGCCAGCTTATTACTGAAGTGCTGATCTGGGAATGTCTGTCAATCAAACAGAGAAATGGTTTATTGTTGCGTTTTCTGAAGGAGCTTGGCAATTTATTTCTGCAAGATTTTTTTAGTGACCCCCAAATTGATATTAAAATAAAGTAGAACAAGTAAAAATGTGATTTATTGATTTGCAAACATAGATTGAAAATATATTTCTTTTAGTTTTCTTGAAAAAAAAAAAAAATGCCATTGTCAGTGAACAAAAGTGTCAATATTTAACACTTCCTAATAACAATAGGCTTTGATACTAAAACAAAACCAAATATAATAAATGTAATAAGAACAATCTGTAACACTTTAGAATAACTACAGAATAATTAGGCTTAACAAATCATGAATAACACTTTAATAAAGACTTAATTCAATATGAATAATGTATTAATTAATAGAAGAAAAAGCTTATTAATGCTTAATAACTACTTAATTTCTCCGAATCCTGCCCCCTAACCCTAAATCCTAACCTTAGCTCATTAGTTAAGTAGTTTTTAAGCATTAATAATTATTATTAATTTACCATTTGTTCATGAATAATTAAGGCTTTATTTAGGCTTTATTGATGGTTTACTAAGGCTAATTAAGGTGTAGTTAACATAAAGTGGTACCGAACAATCAAAATATCAGTAATTTTACAAATGTATGAATAGAAATTTTTTATTTATTTAGATGGTTGGACATAACATTGTTTTTTATTTGTATTTTAAGGGAAGTAGGTTTCTGTTCACATAACATCATATATTAACAAAGATATTTAATACAGTTGGTAAGCACTCAAAAATAACATTTGTGTATTTTATAAACCAAATATAAATTGGTCTAGTCACTGTTAAAAATCACCACATTGAAAATTTGTCCTGAAAATCTAACTTTCAGATATTTCATAGTAAAATACAAAGTTAATAGTGGGAAAAACAAACTCTATCAGAAAATCAAAGCTGAGATAAAACGATTATATTTGTCTTTTCAACATATAATACTGTAATAAATAATGGTTTCTACTGGGTACAGTTTAAACCCAACTGGTTAAAGCTATCAAGGAAACAGATGAATATGATTGCCTCGTCATAGTGCTAGAGTCATGTCATCTTGTCAACTCTTCTGCCTTAATCATCAGCTGCAGCCAAAAGGTCATTACACAAATAAATTACCTGATTAGCATTTGATTATTCTCATTTCTCTCACATGCAGTCTATTTTCTCTGAGTATAGTGCAGCAAGGCTGTAATTTACATGTAGAAAGTCATGTTGAAGTGTCTGTAATTGAGGTGAGACCAGGTTCAGTGCATAGGTGAACGTTTAATTATCTGCCCAATTCTTCTGGCTTTATTAAAAGAGAAATAATAGAGACAAAGCATGTCACAGTATGAATTTACCTAGAAAAAATTCAAATTCAAAATGCATTTTCTATACTTTTGCTCTGTAAATTGAGAGAACTAATGTTGCTAATAAATAAAAAACAAGTTTTAAACCTATGTTCAAACGCTCTTATGCTTTTGCTTCAGCTTCAGATGTTTCACATGTTTGTTAGGATATGCTCTTTAACACTAGGACCGCCGCGTTCTAAATTTCCCTGCAACCGCCGGCAGCGGTCATTATGACCGCCATATGCTAATTTCAATATCGTGCACATTTATGAATTATTATGTATATATTTTATTCATTAACTGTTCTGAAATCAACAAACATTCTATAATTAACGTTATTACTAATTATAAATGCTAACAAAATGCAGTTATTGTCCACAAATAATTTATAAACTCAATCGCGCTGCAGTTTCAAAAATGTTGTCACATCGCATTATTGCATTGCCGCTGATAAAAAATCCTTCAGCTATTCTGTAGGCTATATTGTGATAAACAACGTCTTTACACATTTTATTTGCAACTTTGTAAAAAAGCAGGTCTATTATTCATTTAGACCATTAGACCACAGCGCGGCGTTGGTGGCTGAAGAGGCGGAGCACTCCGAACTCGTGCTCAACTTCACAGAAAGAAATTAAGCCTTTTTGAAACCTTAACAATCTTTAGGATAAATCAATTATTAATTAGTAAATTACTTAGACTGTAGGCTATAATCTACAAAATATCTTGAAGTGATGCAAACGAGAGCTATCGGTCATTTTTATGAATGACGCGCGTCAACATCTGGACTCGTTATAGTTTGTTAGATCCTGAAATTATAGGCCTTTTCGTCTTGATTAGATTATTGCAGATTTGTAATTCATTATACACATGCTTCATAAACCTTAGAAAGACTACAACATTGTCAATGACTTATTTCAATTGAGGCCTAAGAATTCGTTATGTCAGGCCTGGGATTAAATTTACGCATAGCCCAGCGTTGAGAAGACACGCGCTCTGTCTGGCGGTGGTCTGATGCGCACCAGACCACTGTTTACTCGCTCTGCACAGCCCTGTCGTTGGCACAGGCCACTATCGTCTTGCTTTGACACTGGGAGAGGCACGTCCAGCGGCTGCTGTAGAGCGCTCTTTTTGAAACGCACGTTTTACCAGACGCTCGTCGGGGTTTCTTAGGAATCTGCAGCTCATATTTCGTAGGTTTAAATTAATACACCTTATTTTATCCAGGAAAGTCAGTGTTTGTAGGCTGTAGTAAATGAGTTCAATCAATGAGAAATAATTGAGCAAAAGAGTACGCACTGTCTCCACTCAAAAACATTTGTTGTCTGCTTTTTACCATTCAAACTCTTCACAAATTAGGCTATGCAACACATTTAGGCCAATAGAAAACGTAGTTTTCCAGGAACCCTTCTTATTTCAGCTAAAGTTATAGTTCCGCGCATCTCGGGACCTCCGCGCCCTGCCGCCTCCCCGGCTCTTTATCCAGTGGATTATTTCATCACGTGAGTCCACATTAAAATCAGAGAACTCACCTCCATCGGACTCTGCCTCAGTCATTTCGTAAAATAAAGCCAAATGCCTGCCGGTAAGGTTTGCGTTTCCCTGGTCCGTTTCATTCTGAATCACGCTTGTTTGAATGGCTGGTAATGACGATTCTCTCTCTCCTTTGTCTCCTCACACTCACAAATAAACACACACATACCTAAATAGTTTTATGTGTCCAATAGCAACCAAAAAGATACATTTAGTGGCGGGAGGGAACCCCGCGAAATGACGTAAGCGAGAGGACCGCATTCGCGCCAAAGTTACAATGTAACCTTATGGCGGAGGCAGCGCAGGCAGAGGACGGAGGTTAAAAGAACGTCATAAAACAGTGTGTATGACTTTATTGAACTAAACAAATGTCGTAAATTATAAAAAAACACTTTGAAATTAAAAGTCACTAAGCCTTAGGGAGATACATTTTGTTTAATTAATAGTAATCAATTATGAAAATATGAAACGGTCATTTTGACCGTTGCTGGCGGTTCTAGTGTTAACAAATTTAGTAAAGACATGGTGTTTATTGTGCATTTTAAAATAATAACATATTGTGTTTTAGTGATCTATAGCCACGTCAAACCAGGGTCTTGTGTACTAATTGACCATCTGATCACAGACTTAACCGGCATTCTACAGAAGTGTCACAAATGTTGTATGAACGTGCTGCACTTGACACTTGAAGCTAGAAATCGGTCGCCTTTTAGGACAAGTTTGAATGATCAAACTGGCGCGAATTGACGCTCTGGTGTGTAAGCATTTTAGAACTTCTGTGTGCTGCTCGTGAATTCTACATTTGCTATAGTCCCCAAACATTGTGTTTGTGTGCAAGGACGCTGTATTAGCACAGCGTAGGCTGACTGCGCGCTTCGAGGCGAGCCTCCGCGGACATCCGTACCCTGCAGCTGCAGCTGCTTGCAAAACAGCAGTTTATGTAGTTTTAATCTGTACGGGTTGAGTTTGGGTTGGGTTCTGAATTTGGAGCACTTTTTTCAGGCCGGGTGGGTCAGGTTGGATTTTTTATCAAGTCGGGCGGTCACGAAAAAAGCTGATAGCTTCACGCACATCACTACAACGCATTATATTTTGAGGGCGTGGCTTGCCGTGGGGAAAATATCTCAGCCAAGCCAGTGCAAAAACAAAACTTTTTCACTCTCTGAAGACATTTTCTAAAAGATTAAGATTAAACACAAATATTACAAGTCAAGTCACAACAGGGTCTTAAAAATTTGCATTTAGATTTATCCTTAAGTTTGCATTTGCTGTTGTAGATTTTGAACAGTTAATGAGAAAGGTGCTCTTAATTTTTCAACCTTTCTTTACCAGGAACCCTTGAGATAAATCTCTCTTTTTTGTAGGGAGACATGGCCAAGAGGCACCACTGTGCAAAATCAGTGAAAAATATTAAATCCATGATTAAATATTTTTAAAAAGTTAAACATTTCCAGCTCAAATATGACATCTGCGAAATTTAGTTAACACATTTTTTCAGATGACAATATAGAAGGAAAAAAAAAAATCTGAATATTGTTCCAAGCCCAAGGAGCTAGAATGAACTCTAAATTTAGTTCCCTTGGAAGACAGTGAGGACATTGACCTAATCAGGGATATCAGACTAGGGAAAAAAAACAAAAGAAAAAGACTCTTTGGTTTTCTCCTCAAACTGGTCGGACCGGTTTTGCTCCTGTTTACATGACCAGTTACCCCGAGAGATATGGTCCTGCTGCGAGACGTTCACTACTGGGTGATCCAGGCTCTATTTTGATCAATTACATATTGTTATTATTGTTTATTATTGGACTGTGTGAGGCTGTGTGTGCCACTTTGTGCAGGGTGGTTTACTGTTCTAAAGATCTTGAAGGTAGGTGGATCATTTTCACACTACACACACGGTTTGAGTTTTAAATCTGACAACTTCTTCTCTTAAATCCTTCAACACATGGTTAATATCGACATGCATTCATTTTGGTTGCAATTACAGTTTATAAACGTTTTACCAACATCAAAGTGAAACTCGTGAGGACCACCCAAGCACAGCCAATCAGAGCTCAGCATTCAGCTCCTCATGAGAACTAAATTTCTTTATTATTCAGACAGTAAACAGTAATCTCTTTAGTCATTTACAACTTGGTACCCTAGCTTTAACTTTATTACTGGAATGTGGATTGGTGATGAGTTGTGAGCATGCAGTTACATTTGTCCAGCTGTAAAACGATGCTCACTGTTTACATGACGCCTGAATTCTGACAGTCAGTCGAGATGTGTCAGTTGGTCTGGGTTACAGTCTTTCAATCACTGCACCCGAGTTTACATACACTTTGGTCAACTGGTTTAAATTGGACTAGGCTACTTCACACACATACAATTTTCCTGGCTCTGTGTTAGTCTGCATCTATGGCACCTTAAAGTTCATTTAGTGTGACTTGTCTTCTCATCAATGACTTTGGTGGATTGGTGTCTTGTAGTCCAAACAAAAACACATACTTTATATCCTCTTTCAACCGTCTTCTTTTGATCTTATAACTGCCTCTGCTTCAATCTTCCATATACTAATGAAGTGTCTCAATCTCCAACATACGTGGGGAAGCTGAAGGCAGGAGTCGTATCTCTAAATGATCATAACACGCTGGCACGTTGGATGATGAATACACTCATACAGGCTCCAGTGCACTTATGCGGTGGATGCTGTAAAACATATGTTAAAAGCGGAGCGTAATTCATTTTCCACAGCACTTGTGTACAGTGGGGCCGCCAACACTTCTAATCTCTCTTCATTTCTCTGAGTACGTCGTGTGTAACAGTCTGTCTCGCACCTAGTCTCACACATCACTATAAGGCCGCCGCGGTGCATGAATCTTATTAGTACTTAAGAAGAGATGCAAATAAGAAATAAACGCCTATGACTGTTTTTATGATTTCCTAATTTTCAATTTATTTAGAAGGTTAACACCTGTTGTAAATATAAATGATAGTTTTACATGAATATATTCAAGGGGGAAACATGTAAAGTATATACATATATATATACTGTATATGCATGTGAAAACCAGCAAGTAAAGCAGTGTTGATTTGTCAGTGGATCTTTTGAAGTGAAGTAAATTTATAGCAAAAAGAAAAAAAATCTTGAAATATGTTTGAAATCCATCAACTTGCCATATTTAAAAAAGCATAGATACTGAAAATACAGGAAAAAAAAGAGCTGATGATGTAAATTATTTTAATTATATTTTATCTACACATATCACAACCAGAATAAGTCAACATAAAAAATATGCAAAAAGTATGTGTTGTTAAAATTGAAAATGACAATTCAGTCTGAAAACATGCACCAGGCACACACATCACAAAACCTCATTGTAATGTCTGCCATTTCTTTTTCTTTTCATTCTTTGCTCCCTCAGATTACTGTCATTTTCACTCCTGGACATATGTAATTCTATACCTTCCACATGCACCTCAATTGACAAACAAGGCCAAACAGAAGTCACCTATCACCTATAGTAGCCAGTGGTCTATGTGCACAATTTTCATCCCGTGCTCATTCTGTACACCTCTTCCCCCAACCCCTTGGTGAAATGGTGGCTATGAATCTTCATCGTATGCACCGGCGTGGAAAGCGGCCTCGTCTAAATGACTATTGATGATGATGCCACACAGTAAGGAATGTGAACATAGTATGGAAATGGTACGGTGAGCCTGGACAAGCAGCGAGATGGGGAGTGGGGAAGTTCCAAGGACAGAAAAAATTAACCCTGTACAAAATGAAAAGAAATGACAAAGTTGCTTAAGAGTTCTAGAAGTTGACAAAATAATTTTAAAATAGATTGCTTAGGATGCATAACCATAGTCCCTCAGATCTAAAAGACCCGCAGTGACACAGTATAACTTTCAGCAAGTTCAAAGTCACCTTTAAGTTTCGATGAAAATATACAACCAAAACTATACTTTAGAACATCTTAATGGTGAAGATAGTACAGTTCTGTGCTTTTCTGTGATTAAATGTAGCCAAGAAAACAGGATTTTCATGAAAACAAGCTGGACAAGGCCCTGCTGGCCATGTAAGAGTCTTTTGGTCAGATTTACTTGACACACAAACACATTCCAAACAGGCTAGCAAAAATGAGAGATGCCGGACGTTTTAGGTGATACCTGACTGAACATTGAGCAGCACGAAATAGCAATTGCAGTTGGGCGAGGAATGCGAGTTTTGTGTCAGAGCATCTTCAGAGGTGGGTTACCTCCACTGCTGTGCACTGAGCTGGACCAACACAGGTCTAGTTGCTTGCTTACACTTATGCCTTTTTATTTACTTTGCTTACATACTGTATATCTGAAACTCACGCATTACAAAAGCACAAAATCTCATGTGAGTATCCTGTTAAAAATTTGAAAATGGTGTGACGGCCAAGGGCCTTTAAGTGGCCCAAGTTGCTCCTCCGGTGGCTCCTCTCTCCCTTCTTTCTGGCCAGGTGCCCGCCTGCTCCTCGGATGCGCCCCTCCCAACCTGTGTGCGGCCCAAAGCTCCACCCCAATAAACTGGGCAACGAGGGACTGGTGAGCTGCTGCCTCGTGCCTCCTCCTTGGCGTCCCCTGCTTGATTCTCCTGAAATATTATTATTTCACTTTTATTAATTGTTCAATAAGTTGCAGTCAAATCGTCTGTCGTCTTCCTTTTCATTCTGTTGTCTGGGTTTTGAGCCAAACCCATGACAAAGGAAAAAAAAAAGAAACTTTGACACCAAGTTCAATCCTGCGACCTTTGCACCGCGCATCACCTGCTTATTCACACAAGCTACATGACTGATAACTTCACAGTATTGAGAGTGACCATTTTTTAATTCAACTCACCACAGACGTGATGTCAGCAGGAAGAGTTTTTACAGCCCAAGTGAACAACTTGGGTGTGGCATCAACTCGATGGGACGTCGACGTGTACTGAACATACACTGACAGCATTTGACTATCGAAGCAGCGCGTTTTTTGCACACATAACTGCAAAATGACTTCCATATAAATGTTGAAAAAAGGCCCAGAAACAGTAGATGCTTCAATTTTGACCTTAGACAAACGTTTTAGTTAGTTAGTTAGTTAGTTACTAGTTAGAGTTTTTATTATTATTAGTATTAATTTTTCAATATTCCAACATAAAATAGATGCATTTATAGATATATTGTAGAAATCAGAGTCAGGTACTTAATCTTAAATAAAACTTTTGTCAAATCTTTTTTTTTTTTTTTCTTACCTGACTAATTTTTTAGACTTGCAGCATTGTTTTATCTTAATGATGCACTTACTTGAGTAGATTTTTGGCTCCTATTCCTCTGTCATAAGTTTGGCTGAATGTGAAATTGTCTGGTCAGTACGCCCACATTAAACCGGTGCTGCATAGATTACCTCTGATGAGATGCCTGCAATCAACTAATGAGAATGAATGACACTTGTGTTAGCCAATGGAATTACATAATGAGCGGTGGGAAATCAGTCCCGGACATGTTTAGACTTGCATGACAAAAATAAATGATAGCCAAAATGGAATATGCCTAGGTTTGATTGGGAAACTGCAAACCCAAACAGAAATCTAGCACCAAATGGGATTGTTCTTTTCTGTCTTTAACGGGGGCCTTTTTTTTTTTTTTTTTTTGCAAAATCCACTTTTCTGTTTTTTTAACCACATTATAACAGCATTCTCTCAACATTAGTTTACTGAAAGTTGTAGTTCAATTGATTCCTGCATGTTTGAGTAATCTTGTATTGTCCTGCAGCTGATGGTCGGGTGCTCAAAAAATCCCCGTCTTCACCTTCCCCCTATACCCACCCATTTTTCAGTATTTACTTATGATCAGTCAAAACAATTCGATTCCAAGTGCAACATATGTGTTGACAATTGCCGTTAAGACACATTTATACTCTTCAAAATTTGTAATTCAAAATTTGCAGCTTGTTAAGTAATTTTTCAGTAAAGCTTATATTTGTTTTGAAGGTCAGTGAATTTTTTTTTTTTTTTTTTTTTTTTTTTTTTTTTTTTTTTTTTTTTTCACGTAAAAATATTCTTTAATTGTGCCAGTCTGATTTTTGACTGATTGTATGAGTAAACATGCATTAGTTTAGCTGAAGTTCATTCTGTCTACTATTTTTAATCAGAAAGAGAAAACTTTTATTTATTTATTTTAAGTATAGGGTGCACTGGATGTAATTGGAATCTGACTGCCAACACTTGACTTTTTTCCACTAAGTATGGCCCTAAAATGAGTAAAACTACATGACGTTATATTGGAAGGACAAAATGAGATGTTGTCACAAGTTGTTAAAAACTCAACTTTCAATTCATGCAATAACAATAATAAAAAGCTTTTGCAATTTTTAAACATTGTGAAAATGGAAGTTAACAAAATACTTTCTAGTTGCTGCCTCCAAATTATTAGTTTATTTGTCTGTCTAAATCCAGCAGAAAATCTCCTCTAAAAGCACACCAGCTCTTTGTATGTATTAAAAAAGACACGCACTGCTGACGAGGCTAATGCATCTTTAGTATACTTAAAAGAGAATTACACTTTTCAGCATCCCTACTCTTTGGGTAAAACCTCAGAGTTCCATTAATCTGTGTTGTGACCTTCTTGTAAAGCGTAGAGAGCTGCACTTTTTCTGTTTTCAAAGAGACTGCCTAAGTATTATCAACAGTGTTCTGAAGTGTGTGTTTCTCGCGGCTGCAGGAAAAGAACTTTGGGATGGCTGCTACATCTTCTGTGCACTGATGATATCCACTTCCCCAAGGCTCTCTACAGCGTGTCCTTGGTTGTGCGGATTATGAAAAGTTGCCAAACAGCAGAGACATGATTGGTCTACGAGCCTTGAAAAAGACAAGCCTGTTATTTTTTTTTCCCTCCCACCAGAGCCAGCAGGGTGTGGAATGGAAAAATGTAAATAAAATTGAGAGCAGTCAAACGGAAACAGCAAGAGGACTCCTTTGTCATTGTTAGAACAGGTAGGAACAAGTGCTTATTTAAATAATGTATTTCTGTCTTTTCCAATTTTATTGCTGACAACAGTGATGAATATGAATGTGATATTGGTTGCCAATGCCCTCAGGGATATTTTGGCTTGTTTTGAAGCTTTTACTCGAAGGTCGTCTAGAATATCAAGTTGAGTAAAATATGCCAAGGTTTGAAAATTTTCAAAAATGAACAAAACATTAAAAGTATTTCTTGCGGTGAGAAAACTTATGATTAAACAGGAAACGGTGCATCAAGAACCAGTGCAATCGGAATTTGTGCAACTGGAAACAGTGTAAGTGAAATAGTGCAATAGGCATTTGTGTATTGGGTGAGAGTAGAGAAGATTCAAAAACAGTGCAATACAAATTTGGTAGAATAAATAAATACTATTACTGAATCTGTCCTTACATTTTGCATTGTATGTTGGTTTGGTGTGCTTTCTGTGTCCAGTAAAAATCGACTGGCCAGGCTGGTTAAGGTGGCGGGCAAAATTATAGGCCTACAGCAGTCTCAGCTGCATGAAATTTACAGCTGAATGGTGATATGCAAGGCCCAACAAATAATGGAAAGCCCTTACCACCCTCTTTTTAAGGAGTTTGATCTCCTTCCTTCTGGACGGCGACTGCCCCGGATCAGAACTCGGCGAGCAAGAGCATCTTTCATTTCTGAAGCTATAATAAAAATTAATGCTTTGTTATAGCTTAAAGTTAGCACTCTAGATAATCAGGCAAGAGCTATGTTTTATTTATTTATTTCTATTTATTATTATATTGTATGTGTTGTTTGCTGTTAACACTGCTGCAAATAAATTTTCCATTGGGACTATAATAAAGTTGAAGTTGAAGTTACTGGTATAGCAGTAAGATATAATGCTGTTTCCACTTGCAACTAACTCAGAGGTAGAATTCCAAACGGTACCAACTTGTTATTGAGCCTTAAATCCGAAAGTTCCTAATTTAGGAATGCCGGTCTTTTAAAACCCCTCAATTAACTCTTTCACTGCCAGCCCTATTCTCACTTTCCACCCTTTCCCTGCCAGGACTTTTTGCTAATTTTAAGCAATATTCACAGCTCCACAAAAAACCTTGTGCAACTGGAATTATGACATGTTGTACATCAAATGAGACCTACAAGTGTCTACTTTTATTTAAAAAAATAAATGTTATTCTACATTAATCTGTTCTCTTTTATAGGCATTTGAAATTCGTTGTTTTCATTAGATTTCAGCGTTTGACGAGAAACTTTTAAGATAACGCCCTTTTTCTAAATCAAACTTCGTGTCAGTGTTATTTTCGTCTGTACTACTTTTTAGTGAAAGAATATTAGCCAGTACAATAAAATAATGTCTTTAGGATAAAAATACAAGCTTCACGTGATTAAAACAATGAGGTCGAGTGTCTTTTTCATCTTTAAACCAACATAAGCTGTGTTACAGGCGAGGAGGTATCACAGTACTTTTTCTACTTTCTGATGCAGATTCTATAGATTCAGATGCTTTCACAGGGCAAAGATTATATTTAACCCTGCAAACATGAAGAAATACAGTAGTTTCTGACCACTTTGAGCTCGCTCACGGAAGAAGAAGTTTGTTTTTCTCTTGAGACTCGCTGCATGTGTCGTTCTCCTCAGAGTCCTAGTCCCGTAGGATCGTCTTTTCTTCATTTTAAAGATCAAATATCTGCTCTAAACTTACTCAACAATGTTTTTAGTCCATGATGTGTTGCCTGTAATCCGTTTGAAAAGAAGCTGATCCTTTAGAGTCGGATAATCACGTAAACACAGCCGACTGCGCTGCATTACGTAAACAGGAAAGACGTGCATTTTTCGGTTCCGAGGACTTCTTCTGCGCTCTTGTGCTTATACAATATGCCCTCCGGTGGTGAATATATGAAACTGCATCATGGTATCTCATTGCTGGTGAATTCGAAACGTGCGTCAGAGAGCCCTCTATCGCGACACAAAAAAAAGCTTATGACGACAATTGTCGTCATTGGCAGGCTACGGTTGGGTTCGCTATGACGACAATTGTCGTCATTGGCAGGGAAAGAGTTAAGACATCCTTGTCCTCTGACAATCTTAGTACCGCAGTTTCAACACCTACACATGGCACACAGCGAATTTATAATGAATGGAAATATCTCAGGTTTTTTTTTGGTGTATCGAACCGATGGCGTACAGAGAGCCCTCTATGCTGCACATGAAAAACAAGCTTATGACCGACAATCCTGTCGTCATTGGCAGGCTACGCGGTTGGTGTTCGCCTATTGACGACAATTGGTCTGTTCGATTGGCAGGGAAAGATGGTTTAAGACATCCCTTGGTCCTCTGACAATCTTAAGTTACCCCGCCCAGTTTTTCAACACTCCTACACATGCCACACCAGCGGAATTTTTCATTAGTATGACCCAGCCCCCAGGTCTCGTATTGCATTTCATAGTAAATCGTTGTTACTGCCCTGTGGCTTCATTCTGCATATGCTACTGGAATCCTGCTTTCTGATTGGAGGAGAAATTCCTACTGGAGCAATATTACTGACAAAAAGCATGCCCAAGACATGCGCAACCGCATGTTAACTGCAGCTGGAGGATCCTGGCTGGCTGGATCAGACTTTGCGATCTGACACAGCACTGCCAAGACTTTAAACAGCGTTTTGAAGTTTTGTGTGGTAAATGTTGGACTCACACTGAATGTGTAGGGGTTTGCACATAGATTGCTATTGCACTGTTGCTTCATGCTCAGTCACTGCTGTGCCAGTGTGCTCTTTGCGTAGACATGTCCAATTTCCCTTTTGCGGTTTTAATCTTTTTTCTAAAAGCTTTAACGTGTTTATGTTGCTCATGTTTTGTAAGTAAATAGGCTAAATAAAAATAAAAAGCTATTGACTGTAAAACACAGGTATATCTGATGTCTTAAGACCTGACTCAGAAAAGTCCTGGGTTAGACCTGGTTGAGTTCTCTGTTGTTTCTGGTCCTGCACCAATGTGCTGCACTATGAGCTCCTCTTCTATACAATAGCCTACACCACAGCCTACTTATATATAGGCAATGAACCTTTTACATCTCGTTTTTGCTTGTCTAAATAAAATAGTTGTTGCCGCAATCTTAACACAGCGGGTGGAAAAGTGTCGGAGAAGCGAGATCTTTGAAAAAAATGGAAATTACCACAACACCTAAGGAAATAAAAAATGTTGTAGTACAAGGATGTGTGAAAAAATATGTTAAAATTGTTGATGTTAACATCGACAATTACAGTATATGTCAATGTCGAAATAGCAGGATGTCTCAAGAGAGACATGTAGCCCCTCCAAACAGACCACGAATCTGTCTTTTCAACCATCCTATCCTACCTCTACATATTGTTTGAATTTACATTGCGATACAAAAGATATTTAGTACAAGTATGCTTTTGAACTGCTGGAACAAAAACCCTTCTGATTGACATTGTGCTCTGACATGTAAAACGGTGGCCCGCTGTTTCTCACCATCATTCATCTGCCTATAACGTATCAAGGTGAAGACATTATAATTATTCAAGTCAGATTTTATCCAACGAACAAGTTAGACACAGAACAAGTGTTCAAAAATACATTTCTTTTCTCCGCATATGGATCACCTCCATAAACTGTTTAAATTGATTGATACATTGTCAAGATGTTTTTCTTTCATCATTCATCAGTTGAAAGTCTAACCGCAGTTTTTGTGTTTTATAAAATATTCAAGCCATCCCCCGGGGGTGCTTTTACAAAAGAAATGAAAAAGTGTACATGCTTTTTGCCTTTGTCCTGAACTGCCTTAAGATTTGAAATATGAGCACTGCCTTTTCCTCCTCCAGTCTACAGCATTAAGACCTGTGTTTACCAGTGTCTACAACCACGGATTCATTTGACCACCATGCACATGCCATTATGGACTGTGACAGGGAATAGCCCAGACCTAATCACGATCTTAATGCACTCGCACCTATCTTCCCATGCAACCTGTCACCTCATTGTGGTACCTAGGCTTTATATGTTTGTGCCGATTTCTTGTAAAAAAACATGGAAAGGGAGCCACTTGTGTCACTGTGGATTTTCTGGAGGCCTTGACAGAACGGATGGGTCTCCATTACTGTAATGAGGCTACAGCAATGGCCGCCACGCTTCTCTCATTTACGCCATCTCAGCGCGGGGCCTCCTCCAGGGGATACACTCCTTCCTGTGTAATAGCATACTCAGTCTTCTTTCAGCTCTTTTGCTCCTGCTCTCTGCGCTCACGCCACGTTTTACTGTCCCCGAGACCTGAACAAGGTGAAGATGTTTATGGGTGCCATTGACAACAGTGGGTAAAAGAAATGAGGGATGTCATATTTCGAGATGGGTCGTTAAAAGAAGAAGTACAGCGGGTTGTTTGAATAACTGAAAAAATATATATAATCCTCAACAAGGACAGCAGAGGTGTAGTGGTTAGACATAAGCCCACTAACCTGGTAGTTGTTAGCTTAAGTAGTGTGCATGCTTGCAACTGGCACAGATATTAAAAAAAACTCTAAGCCTACTTTTTCAATTGATGATGTAAAAATTTAAGAAAGAGTACATTCTCTTATCTATACAGTTGTAACCCTAACTCCACCATTATAAAGACAAGGTCATGATGCAGTGGTAATACCAACAGAATATGAAGTGAACCTCAGGGAAATTGAATTTGTGAAAGCGAATTAAGTTGAATGAAAGATGGGCATAGCTCAATCTGGTTGTGTGACACCATTGTCATTGAGTTAATAAAACTTCACAAGCCAGCAATTGTAAAATTATTGTATTGTAAATTTTAATATTTGTAATAATGGCTTGACCCAGCTCTTGCAGTTCACAGAGCCTGATCAGACTCTGGAAAAAGCCGGCGAGTAGTGGCTGTACTTAACAGTCAGACAGACAAATGGAAGTCACTGAAATTCTCATGCACTGCTCACTGCCCTTGAAAATCTGCTGGATTCACTTTAGGAGCAGAACTTGTGTCTCAAAATGAGGAGTAAGTGCAAACACATTTATTCCACTGGGAAAGACTATGTTTGATTATGTTCTTAGCTTAAGTAGTTGAAACTAAACAAAACAGTCAGATAAAACGCTTTCCGGGTCTTTTTAAAGAACTGCTTTTAAAACTATCTATCTATCTATCTATCTATCTATCTATCTATCTATCTATCTATCTATCTATATACCAAGGCTGTGTCCCACCAACGTGGGGTAGCCGGGTGACTGGAGCCTATCCCAGTGACTTTAGGCCTTAGGCAGGGGAACACCCTGGACAGTGGCCAACTTGCCGCAGGGTTAGACAGACAACCATTCACTCTCTCATTCACTCACTAAGGGAAATTTACAGTGATGCCTAATTAACCTAAACATGTATGTTTTTGGAGGTGGGAGGAAACCGGAGTACCCGGAGAAAACCCACGGTGACACGGGGAGAACATGCAAACTCCACCTAGATGTTGATATCGTCCGACCCAGGAGTCGAACCCACGACCTCCTTATTGGGAAGCCAGAGCTCTAACCACTTGGCTACCGTGCACTTTAAAACTAGTAGTATCAAATTGGGATAAAATTATGCAGACTTAATTTTTTATATTAATTTCACCAACGCTATCCTTATTTTACATTTAAAGCCCACATTTTCATTTTATTTGACTGACAGAGACTTGCATTGATTTATTTATAGGCAATTTGCTTTGCCTTAAAGTGGTGTACAAAATCCAGTCCATATAACAATGAAATAAACACGTTGCATTTTTCTACAGATAGTTCACATTCTGAATTACATACACGGACGTTGGACTTGGGGGTGTCATATCAGCTGGAGCAAACACGAATAACAGCTCCTCTTTTATAGAATACCTGAGGCGACAAAAATGTTGACTATGTGAGTGAAGATTTGATCTACCAGAGTTCGAACTAATGTGATGGACAGATTAGCCAATCAGAGAAGGAAAGCAGCACATTGCAGATTCCTGCACAATCAGTGTGCAAAGCAATAACCAGTCTTAATTGGAAGTGAGTTTTATTTTGCTCTAAGAGAGTAATAGACCTGGTTGATGTGAGAAATCTGACATCGACTGCTCAGCACGGTGGCAGAGCGGATAGTGCTCTCGCCTCACAGCAAGAAAGTTGCGGGTTCGAACAGGGGATGTGTGGATGTTTCTCCCCGTGACTGGGTGGGTTTCCTCCGGGCACTCGGGTTTACCCCACTAACCAATAACATGCACGTCAGGGTAATATCTCCAGCTACGGTAGACCTGACGCGCTGCTGTGGCAATCACTGCTCTTGAGGAGATGCCCCAGAGGCATTGAATGATGGGTCAAATGCAGAGAACAAATTTCCCTTCGGGGACAATAAAGTGTACCATAACCTTAACATCACCCAACAACAACAAATACTTTTTCTACTTTATAGTCGCAAAGTGTGTGGTTTTGTCAGACAAGAAATTACTTTTGGTGGATTCGCAGCTTGTATTTTATTTTTCTTCGTCTCTATAGTTCATATATTGCCTTGAGTTAAGCTGATGTATGCACTATAAACTGGAAAGTAAGTATTTTCAGTCTTAATAAGTGTGCAAAGTGTCAATAAAAGGCATGATGCATATGGGAGGGCTAAACAGATGAAGATACCATCAGGAGAAATACAACAGCTTTACACTATGGCCGAAATGATTCACTTACGACAGTGGAGACACTATCGGACCATCTCGATGCACTCCAATGCAGACCAGCGGAAACTTGGCTATAGATGATCAATGAGCCTCTTTTGTTTCACTGAAAAACACCAAACTGATTACAAAACTCTGTTCGGAGGGAAGCTGGTGGTGACAGCACTTCTGTGTTTTTATTGATGTTGTTTTAACAGATTTACCAAAGACATTTCAAAAGAAAAAAATAACCCACAAACGTAGTCCTTTAATAGAGAATCTAATAAAAGAAAGTGTGGCTGCATGACATTTCACTTCTCTGGGTTGTCTATAGTCCCTGCGGTCTGCAGGTTTAAATGCTATTGATCCAATTTTGGGCACCGAGTTGTTGAGAATTTTGTGGCTAGACTCACTATAAAGTCCATTGCATTCCTCTCAGGTGCACTTTTCAATAGCATGTGAAATCCTTCCTAGCCCTCTCATTGTTTGCCCACATTATAATGTTGAGATGGATTCAGGCATTACAGAAAGTGGAAGTAAACATACAGAAGCTCTGAGTCTACATTCTGTTCATATACCTTCTGTAAGTTGCTATAATGGTTTTCCAAAGTGCATTGTGATTTTGAAATGGGGTATTTAATCTCATTCATGATGTAAATTAATGGCATATGCAAAATTCACCCTAAGGTAAAGGGTCTTCAGAGTAAATCTAATTAACTCATGGCCAGAAGTAGTCCTATTATCAAATTTCTCACTCTAATTGGGAGACATGATGCCCAACAAGCAGAGCACAGCTCAAGTGGTACTGATGTACATTAGTATTCATAGGTGTTGAATAATGTGTATGCTTAAATATATGATTACACATGTTTTTACCAGTGAATTCTTATGCTGGCTGACAAGGACGCACATTTGAATAAAGGTAAATGAGCTTAACTGGGGTCATTATTCACTTGGGTTTGTAGCCAAATTTCAGTTGTCAAAATACATGTATGTATGTACCAAAAAATGCCTCTGCCAGGACAAACAATCCTATTTTACTTTATTTTCGCAGTGCAAATGTAGATGCATTTGAAATATCTACGCTGGTTTTATGGATTTCCAAAAATGAACAAGAGTATGAGTGATGAAGAGGGAAGTCAGGGGAGTACTCATCCATTCAAGTGTTCTGCAGACTTTCCACAATACTTGAATGTAAGCTCCAAACTCAGCTTCACCAAAATATGATAAGACAATATCTTATTTTAAATGTGTGCAATTACCAGTTTGTCACTTAAAAACCTTATTTTGACATCCATGACACATGTATAGGCAGCATGCATCTCTAGTAATAAAGTTGGTATATGAGATTAAAAAAGTTGCCTTGGTTAAAGGTTGGAAAAGAAGATTTTGCATCCATGAATACTTTTTCATATGTGTTTCCCAGACCGTTAAAGCAACCTGCTTTCATTGACAGTTGCATTGCACCAAAGAATGTGGTGTTTTGTGGTTTTCTCTTACAAAAGAAGACACAATATTGTGGCATTGGAATATGATTTGAACTTCCATGATGAAACACAGCCCCACAAAGCTCTAAATGTACATAATATATCAGGCTGTGTAAGCAAACTGCTATCAGTTAGCTATCTCTGACAAAGTAAATGCTGACACTATTGAGCCCTTTCATGTAAAGCATTTAAATTTTTAATCCAGTGTCAATATTTTATGACTCCTTTTTGTCACCCAAACCACACTGAAAAGTAGAAAGCTCTGACCTATATTTACAGTGTATGTTACACAATAAGGACTTGTGCATATGTGATTGTATTTTTGAATGCTACAAGAGACTTATAATTGAAGCTCATGATTGTCTTAATCACATATGTATCACATTATTTTTGTTTAGTGATTCTTTGTATGAACTAGCAGCCATTCTACCTGAAGCACTGTGAATAATGTGACTCCTCACTGTGCGGTGAGACAGCAGCTGATGTGACGAGAGCCAGCACAGCACTTTACCAATGCTGTGGTAATGGTCACACATTAACAGGACAGTTGACCTTTTCTACTTGTTTGCTCAGCATTTTTGTGGAGATCACAAACACTATGATCACACATCGACAATAAAAAATAATCTCAACATATACGGCTCAGGAAGTGACAATGGTTACAATGATGGCAAATCAACTATGTTTCTTTTCAGCTGTGCAGATATAGCAGATGGTTTGGCTAATGTATTCCATATATATTAGCCAAAGCAATTTATTTGTTATTTAGCCATTTAAAATCTCCATTGATTTAACCTCAACTCAACTGAACATTCTACTGATCGTAGATCCCAAGAATTACTGAACCAAACCGGACATTTTGTAGTCTTGTTTTGCTGTGGATGAAATGTGTTAGTAGATCACTGATAATTATATTATATTCTGCATAGTTTCTGAACTACCATCATTAGGGTACAGGTTTATTTAAAAATTGTCTGAGTTTTTAAAGGTTGTATGGAGGTTTTTCAAAAATAGTTTTTTTGTCTGTCTTGGTCAAAAACAGTTGCATAGATTTGTAACAGTCTTGTACCTATGCTAAACAAAAAAATTATTATAAAAATACATAAACTGTGGACATGATGAGGCCAGTAAAACGTTGACCAATAGAAAAGAGGTACCTCTATTGGCCTGTTAACCTGTCAAGCAAACCCTCAGTGTTCCTAAGTAACTCATTGGCCCAGTTAACAGTGAAGGGCGTGGCCCTGGGAGGGGAAACACATGTAACCTGGCTCACGCCAGATGGATATGTGTTGAACTCATATCTTGAGTTCTTACTATATCCATCTGGGACTTACTCGCGTCACACATACAGCTCTTCTTCCAAAAAGAAATTACTTCGTATTTCTGCTAAAACCGCATCAAAAGCAGCAGAAACACGTACATCCACAAGAACAGCCATCTTTGTTTAACTTAAATGTAACTCGGCGGCGCCACCGGGACGCTAACAGCCGTCTTAACACCGCCGAAACGTGTTTCGTGTTTGTTCACAAATATTGCGAAATAAACCATCTGGCTGGCCAGGTTAAAACACATGTGCATCATTTGAAAAACAGCAAGGAGTTGTTGGATTTGAAAAATCCTCCATACAACCTTTAACAATGTTTTAACAATGTTCTCTCATCATTAGTTTATTCAAAGTTTGTTTTTTTTATTTATTATGGCATGTATTGCCATAATAAATAATTTTTTGATCAGTCGATGATCAAAAAATTCTTGTTGTCACTTGCTTTCCACCTTCGCCCACTCGTCAGTATTTACTTGGGATTACTCAAATTCTACTTCTCTTTTTCGTGCTTTCATACTGCATGGCTACATTTGTAATAAAGAGAGTACAGTGAGTACAGTGCCAAACAGAAACACAGTCGATGTAAAGTAAGTTCTTTCATGTTTTGCAGCTCTACCATCAAAAGCGTCCCGAGGTGTTCTCTCTGATCATGATATTAATGCAGACATTGGTGCTTCGTGATCCACTTTGTAGAAACATGTATCTGTCACATGAGCCAGTGTACGGGATTCACCCTTGAAAGAGACACAGACCACGGTTCAAAGCATTCGCACAAGAGGCAAACGGCGGTTTTTCATCTCCAAACAGCATGAATTTTCACACAGCTTCAGCCACCAATCAACTTAACACACGCCTTGAGATGAATGGAGTCTGTCACCTCCCTTCCACTTTGAAGGTCGGCCAACTAACTTTTTTCCGAGTTTAGAATTTGGTGCCACTCCTTTTGTATTATATTTCAGTCATAATTGAAATGTTATTGTTTAAATAAGATGCCCACTTACAATAATAGCATATTTTTGTTTTTCTTTTGCTAAATCTTAACATTGACAGACATATTAGCATGGTTGTCTTGTCTTATTTCTCACATTACACTGTTGAACCTAAAGATGTACTTAACAGTCTTGATGTGGAGAAATTATTTTTCATAACTTGAATGTTTTAGTTAGTAAGGGAACCAACCAGACACAGGGATTAACATGCAAACTACACTCCACTCTACCTTCTACTGTGATGTGGATTCTAGTAATCTATCCAAACTGCAATTGCAAGTCTTTATACGTATATATTTCTTTATATATCCTGTATAATGTCTTCCAGAGCTCCCTCTACACCTGACAGCATGATAGTTCTCATTTAGAGTTGACATGGTGCTGCAGAGAGCAGAGCAGCACCGGTCTCGACGACTCTCCAGTGATGGTGGCTCCTATCTCTCATTTTCACTGTTCTGTGCTTCTCTCTCTCCCTTACACACATCTCTTACCTTGCGACAGACAGACGACAGCTCTGCACTGTGGGTCCCCACTCACAACAACACAGCACGCCACAGCACTCAACAGAGAGGCACTATAGAGCACTTCACATCCCCAGCTGATGTATGTCTGTGCTCTGACTCAGACGGCTCGGCTGGAGGTCTGCCGAATATGGGCACTGGAGCTGACTGTGGAGAGAGCTGGACTTTCACAGCACTATTTGTTGTAATGTTTGGTTGTATTTTTTTCCCCGAATGTATGCATGTATGTATCGCTGTAAGAGGGTTAGGGTTAGGGTTTGAAAAAGTACCTCTACATCAACAAACAATTATTATTTTTTTTTTTTTGCATTTAGTTAATTACAAAATCAGTGTTCTGAACATTTTTAATATATTATTTTATTTGGCTATTTCCCAATGTCAATATGACTTTTTACCTATATGCTCAACAAATGACCAAGGCATTCCATTATTGTGGTACTAGCTTTGTTTTTTGTTTTTCACATCACATTCAAATATTGTATAAATACATTATTTACTTTTTTATGTATCTTAAATAAAGTGTTCATGTTTTGTCTTTTTTTAAAGGGGCATTTTTTAAGCACCTGCTCCCAAAAATGTCTGTCCACAAAATGAACACAAGCCTTTAACGAACATTTACATTGAGTTCTCAAACCTCATAGATTCCACTTTAATCACTGATTAAATGTGTGCGTGTCTTAGTGCTTTCTGTTTCTGTTTTGGTATTTCCTTTGCTGATCACTTTTATATGGGTCATTAGTCCAATGAGCTGTTGTTTTATTCTGTGATATTTTTGCTACAGCCCAAATGACATTTGTGTGCGCTGCAGCCCGTGACAGTGCCCTCTAGTCGTCATACATTCATAAAGTAATTAATAGTTGACTTAGAAGGATTACAGTACATGAACAGTGCTTTGTTTTTGTGACCTTGGAGAGGTTGGCTAATCTCTCTAATTGGAAAGCTGTAAACACTGTTGCTCCTACTGTTACTGGGTCAATTTTCTCACGTTTGTGGAAAGCAAGCTACGCCCTTATTTGGGCTTTATATGGAGCAATGTAGAAAAGCATTAACTGAATACAAGCAGTAAACTATGACAAAATGTTCAAAGAAACTAAAGGCACAACAATGCAAAAGTGAGAAGTGAGTCCTTGAAATGATCCAAGCTGAATTTACCAACACTAGAATTTATTGAATGTATCAAATAGGTATTTAATGGTGTCTAACTAGTCCCAGCCCTAACAAACTCTGTGATACAAGATTAATTCCCACATACAATGCATTTTTTTGACAACATCTATTCTTGAACACAGGTCTATTTTAAGTTAATCTGGGAAGGTGCAACCAGTGATAAAACTGCTTACAGCTCTAAACAAAAAGAAACAAAGCAAAAAAAAAAAAAAAAAAAGTCTAGTACCTCAATGTTAAAGACACTACATTTGACTTCATCATTTGTCGTTTATCCTGTTGGGTTTGGAGTTCTTGTCTAACATTTTGGGTTATTTCATATTCATTTTGGAACCTCACCAGTGTATTTAAATACCAAAAGACTGGTATATATTTTCAGAACACACTTCTCTGTACAATTCTGCACAGTGGGCAGGCCGAATGATTGTAAATATTCATAGGTTAATAGTATTTTTGCATTTCACAATGAGATGATGGATTTGCCTGTCTATGCTCGCTTGAAAACTTGCTTTCATACATATTTAATAAGGTCCTCTAAACAATTTTTACATTTTGTCAGCTCCAATGATCCATGCCATCAGACTCTCTCCTGGAAAAGCGTTTCATCCCAGCCATTGTCTGTAGCCACACACCGTCGCCAGTTTGTTAGACTGCCAACTTCCAAAGCAGTGTATTTATGAGCCCACGCTTGAACCTTGGCTTAAAACGGATGCATGTCGTTCCCAGTGCGTCTCTAATGCAGCATGCTTGTATGATGTATGATATTAGCAAATTAAGATGGACCGTTGACGAATGTGATATCTGAAAAACATGCACAGTGCAGATGTGGCGCTGCTAAGTGGGATACATTAATCAGCCTGTTTCCCTAGTGCACGCACGAGCAAATGTTCCTCTTCATCGACAGCGAGGGGAAAATTAATGTGGATAAGATGCAAGGTGTGCTGATAAATCAATACGCAAACGAACACTGACTTAGCATGTCACCCGCAGAGAGCAGACTGGCAGCAAATGTAATGCAGAAAAAAACAGGATATGTTTTTGTTGCATTTTTAAAAACTTACATGGATCAAAGAGAAAGGATGAGGATGGACATTGTTGCTTAACCATTTCTCATTATTTTTCATTCATTCATTTTTTTACTGCATGTTGCTGTTTGGGCTTTCAGGTGACTGAGGCCTAGTTTACAAAACAACGTTCTCCCAGAATGTTTTGTGCTCACTGTTCATGGTGTTGTCGCGAGCTAATCTCCCTTTACATGGAAACGTATACAGACCAAAAATGCTGTAGTTCTTATGCTGCGTCAGGACGTGGCGTGATTGTGCTAGGACTCCAGACGACCTACCATGACTCAACACAGCCTATAATACCACGGGCATTGACAGGTTAACAAGTTCTTCATATCAATAAAATGGCAAAGGAAGCAACAAGGACCAGTGCTCGGGGGAAAAGGCAGATCGCCTGAAACAAACACAGGGAATGCTGGACAGTGTTGGCCTAACTTTGTGAGACTTTGGTTTGAAGAGACATTTTTGGTGACTAGGCAGTCTTAGTCTTCTTCTACGGGCTTACGGTCTTAAAGTAGCAGCTACTGCGCCAACGTGTTCTCATGGATTGTGTAAAATAGCACGCCATGACAAATTGCATGTCATGACGATGCCCTCTACCTGTTTTGGCATGCGATTACATGCTTGTTTTTTCTGTCGTACTAACATGTGATACAGTTGAGGTTTTTTCAAGGGATTAACGACTAACTTTAGGTCTGAAGTTGAAAAAAAGGGGTAAGTTTAGGTCTGGGGCTTGGAGTTGATTAAGTTTAGGAGTAGGATGGTGTTAGTCTTCATGAATAATAACACGTCTTTACATTCACAATTGAAATGAACTAGGACAGAAATGCGTGAAACACACACACAAAAATAGAATTTGCGTTCATATGTTTACAATAGCGTGGTATTGACACGCTTATCTATGATAACAGGCTGACTGCGCGCACATTACAGTGACGTAACCGTTTTGTTTACACCGCGGTGTATTCTCACGAATCAGATCAGGAGGAATGCTAATTCAATGAACACGTAGCTTGTTGTCATGTAAAAGAGAACCCAATTTGACATAGAAACGTCACGGATTTGTGAAAACTCGTATAAACCGCCCGTGAACCTATTCCAGTGACTTTGGTCCTTAGTCGGAGGAACAACCACAGACTGTCAATAAAATTGACCTAAACAAAAAAGCATTTTTATTTCTTTATTTTGCCAGTTTATTCACTTACCACACTTACTTGGAAACAACACTTGCACCAGAAGATCTTTTAGCATTTATGTTAACCAATTTGCATGATTAAAGTAGCATCACACCAAAACTTTACATTTCTATTTCATCGTCCTTGCTGACCTATGCTTTAAAAAAAAAAGCTCAAGTTTATTCATAAACTCACAAACTTTACCTATAGGAGACCCAAGCTGCTGATATGGTATAAATCTAGCTCTGCATTGATTTGTCCGCACGAAGGCTGTATTATTTTGGATGGAGCCATGTCCCCAGGCACTGTCCGGGACCTGCATGAACTTGCGAGGTATCACTGAACAGCTTTTGACAGCCCATTCCACTCTGAAGGGGCCACTATAGCTCGGCTTGACGTGAAAGCAAAACATGAAAAGTGCCTAGTGAAGACGCAGTGACAGCACAAACAACACCGCTTTCCCAAACATCTTACTTTTCTACCACAAGGAAGGGTATTTTTCAACAAATCTGACCTCAAATCAGTGTTTCTCCCATTGTCACATTGAATTGGCCATATGAGAAAAATGAGAAAATGTGTCAAATAAGTTTATTTGCTGTGTTGTTGTTTTTTTTTTTTTTAATGTTAACCTCAACATTTGCAGACACAATATAAAAGCAAATATAATGAACAGCCAGACAGTTCAGCTACAGATTTGTGACAATGGGATTGAGAAATAAAGTTTTTTTTGTTGTTGTTTTTCTTGGGAGTGGAATCACAAAGCAGCCAGGGAATGTTCCAAAACTCGTATTGCCACCAATCTAATCATTTTTAGAGTTTCAGGTAAGATCAGAATCAGCAAAAAGATCAGGGGTCCGATAGTCTGTACAGCTCATAGTGATAATCTTGTTATAGCTATCGCAAACACAACTTAGTCATAGCCTGTAGAACTCGCAGAGGCTCTAACGCCGCTACAAACATCCTTATTGCAGTGGTATTTGATTTACCTCATTAATGTCTTCACTGAGCCTCCACTAGCAAGAACTGTCAATGCCCACTTTTTACCGCTGCCCACTTTGTAGCTACTTTTAGCACAACTATGCATGTGCAGACCTAAATTTCTTCTTTTAAAACCATTATTTGCAAGTGTGCAACTAATAATGATTATTTATATTGATATTTATGAATGTATCTCACAAAAGTTTGCCATCACAAAGCCCAGAAGGCTACACTTGTTTATCACCATTTTAAGCAAACAGTTAGCAATCGGATCTAGCTTACTCAGGCTTTCAGAGTTTTGAAATAATAATGATCTCGCTTTATATGAATTTGCTTAGTTGAAATCTGTAAAGAGGCTTTGTGTAGTTTTTTTTATTTTTGTTTATTTTGTGTTTCATCCATCCATCCACTTTATTTATAAAGCACATTTTATAAACAGGACTGTTTCCAAAGTGCTGCACAAAGAAATAATTAAAAAATATGTACAAAAGCATACAAAATTAACAACTATAATACCAAAAGTAAATACAACAATTAAAAAAAACCATATCACTAGATAAAAACTAAGCTAAAAAATAAATAAATAAATAAAAAGAATAAAATAAATAATAAAAGACAACAGAGGACCACACAACTCACACGGTGTTAAAAGCCAGAGAGTAAAAGTGGGTCTTGGGTGTTTAACTAAAAGTCACTCACCTCCATCTATAATACTGGAGTACTGAGAAAGGGTGCACAGATCTCCACAGACAGCTCACACACTCTGCACTCACACTACACCCTCCTGCCATCAGGTCGCAGGTTCAGGTCCCTCTCACTCAAAACCAAAAGGGCCACTTCTAGCTTTATCCCCACCTCAATTCGCCTGTTGAACAGCTGACATGTGACAGGCTACTTTGTAGAGAGGAATAGATGGACAGTTTATGTACTCTTTTATTGATCTATTTATTTATTGTGTATTTTAAGGTAAGGTATGGTATACTTTATTGTCCCGTAGGGAAATTTGTCCTCTGCATTTGACCCATCCTTCTATGCCTCTGGAGCATCTCCTCAGGAGCAGTGATCGCCGCAGTGCAGCGCTCGGGGACCCATCTCCAGATATTCTTGCTAGGCTTGGTCAGGACTACCGTAGCTGGATGATTTTACCCTAACTGCATGTTATTGGTTGGTGGGGGAAACCGGAGTGCCCGGAGAAAACCCACCCAGACACGGGGAGAAACATCCACACATCCCCTGTTCTAACCACTCTGCCACCGTGCCGCCGATTGATTGATTGATTGAAACCCAAAAATGAATTAAAGAATATAAATGAAGTAAAGCTAAAAGCGCTTCCGGTACAATGTGGGAAATGGCAATGACCACATCAAAGAATGCAATTAATATTTAATGATGAATCTATAGGAGGATTATATTTATTAACACGGGAGATGCACACGCACCCTGAATGCATAAACAGTCACCGCTGATTGACACAAGCTGCAGCAGCAACACTAACCAGCGCTGTTGTTAGCTAACTACAAGAGTTTATCACTTTGCAAAAACAAAGCTTATTCTGCTAAATCAACATTTGTGAATGAAATTCAACCTTACATGTTACATTCAGAAAAGAGAAAAAATGGCAAGAAAAACAATGTCCCAAGCTTCAGAAGCTAGATGTAAGTCAAAACGGTTCAGACCTGATCCAAAACAGCTAGCTCTCATCGCATTTTGTTCTTTTAATCAAAGAAGTTTTCCCAGCTAACTAGTTGGACAATGTCTCTTTCTGCAGGCGTCATGAGCAGTAGAGTAAAGTGAGGTCGACTGATAATATAGATGAATCGAGAGGCTGTGTCTACGGTGATCATGCTGCCCTCAAGCTGCAGGTTTCTGACACTAAAATATCACCTCTGCCACAGTGACAATCGTCTGTAGAGGGGCTTAAAACATAATTGTACAATTATAAATAGAGCTATTTTATGATATTTTCATCAAAAAGAAGCCAAATTAACACTTTACAAAAACACAAGATCTGAAAAAATTGGTAAAAGAATAAAAAAAATTATTAAAAACATTATGTGGTTGGATCATAGTTACAAATTAAAAATTCAGAAAAATTTATACTGGATGGGGAGCCAAAAACGTATTCAAAAACTATGACCATCTTGTTGATATTCAGTAATGATTTTTGCAATGATTGAGTCTTGAATCATAAGCGGTAGTTGTAATGGAAGGAGCTTTTTGGAGATGTTATTGGAAATTTTGTATATTTTAACAATTTTTTTTTTTTTTGCTTTGATCTGAAATTACACATTGATCTCAAAAATGACTCTTGCTCAAACACAATTAGCGCTATGTTTTTTCTATTTTTTTTTTCTTTCAGGGGAAGAAAATAATTCATCCACAGCTCCTTCTCAACCGTAACCCTGATCCTAGCATCACCATTGTAATAAAGTCAGCCTGATTAGTGTCATTAGGGATGTCTCATATAAAACACTTAGCTCATGCAAATGGGACTGGCTTGCTCGTGCTTCTTGATGATCAACATCAAATGTAAAAACAAAATCTGTTGGCAGACTCTGCTGTTTGAATACTGCTGTCCTGTAATCACTTTCAAATTCCATTAACAGAGACCTGTCTTCAGCAAAAATCTCCATCATTAAAAGGTTTAGAGACTCCCAGTATCCACTCCCACTCGAAAACACGCTTGCGGCTAATTCACTTACCCGTGCTTCCTATGCAACCCGACAGTATAATTGCAGTGGTAATGAACGTACAGAAGCAGCAAATTAGGCTGGGAATAGCATTAGCAGACAGGCTGCGCTGCTCTGCTGGTCACTCTGGCCATCTCCATGTCAGACAAAGAGCAAACAAGCACAGACTCTGCTCTGTCGCGGAAACTGGGTGTGCTGCAGCCTCAACTTAGACCACAGATCTTGGAGTATAGTATAAGAGCTTTGTAAATCTTAAAACCCCTTTCTGAGGTAGAGAAACCTTTTTCTTAATAATTAAATCGTGTTCACTATCTGGTCAAATAGCTATTGAAGCTTAATCCTCTTTTCTGAGTTCTTCACCATGTTATAACAGTGTTCTCTCATCATTTGTATTTGGATTGATTCATACATGTTTGACTAATCTTGTATTGTCTTGCAGCTGATGGTCAGAAAGTCCCTGTTTTTACCTACCCAAAATGTAAATTACTGAACTACAGTGTTGGCAATTTACAATATTAAACTACAAGCAACAAGCAGCAGATTTTAGCTTTCTCGTTTCTTTGTTGACTATGACATCAAGCTGTTGAACAATACAAGATTACTCAAATATGTTAAAATCAATCCAAATTCAATTTTGAGTGTACTAATGATGAGAAAACACTGTTTAAACACAGTTAAGAACTATGAGGGTTTTACAGCTCGACTTTACCCTGTTCTGTGAGAAAAAACATGAGTTTATTATTACAGTGTAAAGCTAAACTTTCACTCCTGAATAAATTAAATACTATTAAATGTAAAAGATTGAAAGGTCTTTGTATGGCATTGTGTATTCTCTCTTCGGGGTTACCAATGTCCTTAAATATGCAAAGCTACTCATGAAGGTCACACAGCTCGTCACATGGCTTTGCAAAAAATAAGCCTATTACATGTTTATCACTGACAGAAAAGAAGGGCGCTTTCAAAAGGCAATTACTCATAATATTTCAAAGTTGCATAATGGCATTCATTTTTCATGGTAGGGTTAGGAGGGCGACATTTGAGCCAAAAGAGGAGCATTTTAGATCAGAGGCTGGCGAAGAGAAATGGAGTCAGGATAAAAGGAAGGATAAACAGTCAAAGAGCTGAAGTAAATATGTTTCAAAGAGGCAAGTGTGTCATCTGTATGCAAGAGTCTGAACAGATTCTCTCTTGACTGTCAACTGTTGAATTTAACATTGAGATTTAAAATCAAATGCAGAGGTTGACCAGGTTTTGTCGTTTTAATAATACTAATGTTTGATTGTCATTCAAGACTTGTTCGAATATCTTACATCCAACTACATAAAACATGAACAATACTGTGGTGAAAAAGAAGGAAACTCTAAAGCACTGCAAGCAAATGAAAATGAGTTATAAGTCATGTTGCCTAAATTATCAAAGCCTGCTGGGTGAGAGGAAACACAACACATGCACACTACACAGCAGAACTGAGACCGGGGAGGCTGACACCAGTAAAAAATTCCCCAGAATCCAGAGCGGCTGACCAAACACCAGCTCCACTGAGGAAGCATCAAGATCCATCTTAGGAGTCAAATGCAACCCTATAGTCATCTGCAAGTGCTAAGTAAAAATCAGTCTCAAGTGAGCAGTAGAAACACACTTTTTCCTTACGCCTCACGTACACTGACTGCAAGGCAGGTTTGGTTCAGGACACATTTCCTACAAAGTGCCTTATACACTAGACCCAGTCCACTGTGGTCTGTATTTGCCCACAGTTGCACAGATTCACGTATATTCGCTCAAGAATGTTTGTTTTATGGTTTGAAAGCCACGAGATTGCTGCAAACTCCGGAAAAAAACTGACTGATTCTTTCCACACACCTGTGCGAATCCCAGATATGTGTTCGCACTGCTCCGAGATTTGTGAGGGTGCATTGATTTTAAGCTCTTTCTAAGTCTTGCAAACTTGCACTGTGTAAATCAGGGGTTAGGGTGATATGCCGCACACAGCACATCATCTTGCCCAAAACACCAAACTGGGGCCCTTGTCCAAAGTAATAGAAACTAAGTAATTTCTTTACACAGCCCTTTCACAGATAAAATCACCAAGTGCTTTACAAAGAGAACTACACTAAATTACAACCAAAATTTGAGTTTGGAGCAAGCCCCTGGTCACTGTCTTGTAGGAAAAGTGTTTTTACGACGCATACTCATAAAAACACACAAATACATTACAAAGCATTGGTCATGTAATATATAATTGCTTGGACAAAGAGTCAGGTCCCAGACAGGTCCTTCAGTTTCTGACCCACTCTTTACATTGTGATGCACAGTGAACTCACAACCTTTATGACAGAAATATTGTATTTTTGGTCTGAGACAGACATCTTGTGTCAGAAAGACTGTGAAAGAAAACCACCTAAGAATTTGGCTGGTCACCTCTCTTTCTTGACTTAGGGTGATGTTAATGCTTTGCCTCAAACAGGGGCCTTGTCAACCATTGCTCATTGTTCCGGTCCTCAAAACAAAAAAGTTGAGTACTGCTGGTCTAGAATTGTCCCTATACAGCAGTAAACATGTCCAGAACTTTAGGGACCTCCAGATCTTCTGATCAGGATGACTGTACTAAAAGGAAATTTTAGTTGGTGAGGAAAACCGGAGTGCTTGGAGGAAACACGGAGACACAGAGAGAAAAGTACACACTTCACACATAGGCCTATGCAACCAAATATTCAACATTCTCGCTGTGAGGCAAGAGTGCTAGCCACTCATTCTTCTTGGTAAACATTTTTGGCTTAAATTGCCTAAAAATTGAACAGTATTTAGAGCACTTTAGAAATGTGCACACATCAAATCTCCAAGTTTTCCAGATCCAATGTTTATTAATAGTTATTAACAAAAATTAAGCAAATATAACTTTATTGCAGTGTAGAAAATAGACTTGTAAAGGTCAAAGCACTCTCTTGAAATAAAACAGTAGAGTAAAAACTGGATTGCGCAGTTCATAAGCTTGTATACTAAATACTCCATATATTTCTTCATTCCCATAATCCCACTTACTTTGCATCAAACACGTCCTAAATTTCTGCCGTCGTCGCTTCAAGGTACAGGCCTGTGTTGTGCTGTGTAACCCAATTAAAGTTATGCACTTTGAATGTAATGAGGCAGCAGCCCTGGATTCCTGTTGCCTGGCGCGTGCCCCTATCTCAGAGGAGGACGCAAGGGCAGGGATTAAATTGCATTAGCTGCATAATTATTTCCCTTGAAATGGATCATGACAAAATGAGTGCTTTGGGCCTCGTCTGTGAGGTATGGAGAGGTCTGGTGTACAAACCTGTCTCCTTAATTGAACTTACAAATGACAAAGTAGTTTTGAAGAGATGCATGTGTACAACGTAGCAACATTATGATTGTAGTTTGGCTTAATGCATTTACCAGATAGTGTAATGTCCATGCTAAATGCCTGTATATCTTCTCTCTTACATCCAACTGTGTAAGATTTTTGGTGCAACCACCCTTTCACCTTGATGACATTGATTTGCCTAAAATGTTACACAATATGGCTTTAAACTTGAATATCTGTATAGAGAAAAGCATGTGGTGCTGCCAGGGCTAGTTAAAAGTCATCTGTGGAGTGCTGCATCTAAAACATGTTTTCCAATGTACTTTGGATAAATAAAACACCTACAGTGAAATAATACTGAGACATACTGAATGTTTACTGCCATACTATGGAACATTCTGGGCAAAGCTGCGGTATCACCATGAGTCAGGAAGGAGGTGTTTCATCAGCAATAAAATCATTTTAGAGAGTCCACCCCCTGGCAGCAGTGAATCCTATACTCATCTCCTTCTGCATTTGCACAAATGCATCTTCTGAACTTCCTTTTCAAGTCACTTCTGGGACTTTTGAAGATTTCAGACTTATTTCCGAGGAATCTAGCTCATAGTTTAAGTTCAGATTTAGGCCTAAGGACCTGAACTAGAGGACTAAGAACTTGGACTTGAGAACACAATTTTGTTTTTTCAACTAAGTTTTAGAATATAGTTTAAAGCTCGGTTGTACGTTGACTGTCTTATGCTGCGTTCACACCGGACAGCTAAATTCGCCTAAACGCGCGTTAAATTTCGCCGGTTATTTATGCTGTTGACGCCTCAATAAGCTTCTAAGCTGCTCTGATGCGCGTCAAGGCTTTGGTGGACAAAAAGACCCTTTTAACGCCCCAAAGCGCTTCCAGCTCTCGCTTGTTTACAGGCTTTGTTTTGCTCGTAGACAGACCACGTTGAGAGAGAGAAGGAGAGAGAGAGAGAGAGATAGAGGCTTGTTGCATTTATAAAACGGAGCTTACCCGATCACACAACTTTTTCCTCACCCCAGACAGTGTCTTTTTGCTGTCTCCGTCCTCTTCAGCTCCTCCCGTTGTACAGCAGGTTTAAACACGGCACCGGGCATTTTGAATAGATCCATGTGAGGCGTTGTAAGTCCAGATCATGTCCCGTGTTTGCCTTGTCTCCAGATTTTCAAAACAACGAACGGCCAAGTCTTTGAAAAAAGCCCCAAACAAGCCACAATTTCGTTAAAAAAAGTTATTAAAAGACTTCAGTAAACAGTCCTCCTTTCCCCTTGGTGTGGCAGGGGAACAACATGTCATGTCACGTGTACGGGAGTGGAGTCTCTAATTGGCTGACGCCGGCTTCCAACGCGTCTGAAGATGGATTTTCCCAACTTCTGCGGCCGCAGCTCGGCGAATTTGCGGCCGCAGCTTCCAGCTTCTAATCCGCAAGATGTCAACTGACGCCCCAGACGTCAATACGCGCGGAAAATTCACTTAAACGCTCAAGACGCGGGTTAACATTGACTTAACATTGAAAATGGACACAAATACGCCAAGACGATGTCCGGTCTGAACGCAGCATGAAATTGTTGTCAGTTCAAACATGGGCTTGCACTAAACCTATGAACTTAAACTGAAACCAGTCCTCATTTATTTGGGTTGTAATTTGAACAATCAAGTCTTGAGTACAACTTGAATTTGAAATAGAGTACAACTATGTTGCATTATCACAATTCAAATTATAAACGTCATTAATTGTATTTACGGACAGTATTTTCTTGGCCCAAACTCTAACTATTTTTTTTTTTAACCATTTATATATATATATATATATATTGGATTGAAGTGCACCACCATCATAAACGTAATCATACTGTGTGGTGTTGTTTGTAGTTCTTTTCTATCATAAAAATGCAATCACGTTGTGTTGTTGTTTACAACACTGTAGTATTTATATTCACTTCCTTCTGCCACTTTCTAAATTACTACTTCTTTTAACAAATAGCGCCCAAGTTGCCAGAAGGAGTAAAATACCGTCCTTGACTAATGTTTGAATCTGGTTTCCTGCCTTAAACGGCCATTTTGTTTGTCCTAATGGGATTTTGAAGACCCACCCTAAAAGTTGATTCACAGTTAAAGACAATACTCTGGAGTTTAATTACTCAAAGAGTCAATAAACAAATTTAATTATGCATGAACACAAGCTGCTGCAGTGTGCTGGTCCCTTGCAGTGCCTCAGCTTATAGGCTTGTGACCACAGTATGGTAGTTTACAGTAAATCGCTCACAATTTGTCAGACTGTTACAGCTATTGAAAACAGATTGTTGGTTGAAATAGTGCTGGACTGGATTTCTTTCTTTCTTGTTTTCTGCTGTTTAAGAACCTCAAGAGTTGAGTTGTTAATTATTGTGTAGCGTTCAAATGAATGTAATGGAAAATCTATTTAAGAATCGAGTTTGCATCATTCAACCAAAAGGCCACTTTGACTCATTTCACAAAGTCCCATGAACTAACTTTAAAGCAGAACTGACACAAAAGGATTGTAGTAGTGTTATTTGTAATTTGTATTTTATGGCTATTGTGTAAATGTACAAAAGTTATCATTGTTTTGATTGTATAGATTTTAGTCAAAGTGTACAAGCCCATGTTACATTGTACCAAGACTTTTTTATATGCATTTGTAAGTTCATTTGTTCCCATGTGTGTGTAGAAACAAAACATTGAGGAAGACCATGATCATCTAATTAGAAAACTGATTTGATATGCTAACGCCTTTCCTTTCCGCTTTATTATTTGAAGCTAAGTACTAGTTTCAGAGAAAAAATAAAGATGATGATGATGATGATGATGATGATGATGATGATGATGATTGATGATGATGATGATGATGATGATGATGATGATGATGATGATGATGATGCAAGTAGTTCAAACATTTATGAGAATCTCACAGCTGTAAAACTAGGGTAACACTCTATATGTAAACATGTATTTTCAAGAATATTGTGAAACTGAAACTACTTGTATTGTGTGAAAATATTGTGAACTATTAAAAGTGTTGTATTACAGCTATCAAAGTTCAGCCAAACAATAGTCATAAAGGTAGTATACATTTGTAGCTCATCTATGTTGATTAGGTCAGGAGTATAAAATGTATTGATTTGGTCACAAAACATTTATATGTTGTAATATTGATGCAAGGCCTCGCAATGTGGATAATTAAGATTTCAAAGATGCCCTAACTTGTCTAGTGAAGGGTTCACCATCTGCTCGTCACAAATTACCCACAGTCTGACAAACTGTTTTATTGCCGATACAAGCAGCCATGGCATAAACAATCGAAGCAGACGTTTAGAACCACAAGAATGAAGGACTTTGTCCAGACCATACACGAGTCAAAATGAATTGTCACTATTCATCTGTGCTCCATTTAATCTGACATTGACAGAAAAAACATACAGTACATATTTATAAATTCAAATTTACAAAAATGTAAATGCCCTTGACTGGCCTGCTCCCTTTCAAAACCCAAGTCACTTATGCTCCCCACTCCATTTTTGATTACTTGTCTTTCTTTTATTTTATCCCATTGCAGTTTCTCTTTATTTAAACAGAGTTGTTTGGTCAGCCACCAACAAAATCTTTTACTGGCCCTGCAAGTAGCTCACAATACAATGCATGATTTTACATCTCCATGGAGACAAGCAAGTTTACCTAACACTACTGAACCAAACTCCATATGATTTAAACGACACATTTTACAGAAGAAAGCTTCTACCTGATTGCATCTCCATATGGGATTGGAGCTAGTTGTTTCCAGCTGATCAGAAGTGGTGCAAAGAGACGCGCTGAAATGACTTCCACTCTGCACCTGAGTGCCTTTTTAAAATGAATTACAGATAGAACATCCCAGCCCCTTCTTTGGGATTCATATTAGTAGTCCTGGAAGATTACCTCGCACACCTTGCTTGGATAAAACCTATCAAGCATATGCATTTGCGAGTCTACACGAAATTTCCTGGGGGTGATCCTAATTGGTTTTGTCACTTGTGAGCGATAGCTGACTAATGTTCTTTTCTTGGAACTGACAGTGTCACTCTCTGCCCCTCTCCAGCAATGTGCTTGGCAATGCACAAAAAAATCCACTTGAGGAGGCAAGATACCGAAGCAGCAGAGGGTCCCTGAAGTATTTTCAAATGAGACAATATCATAGTATGCATATTTCCCCACAAGCAGGGTGTGTCCTCTTTTGTGTTTATTTATTTATTTTATTAGAATTTTTTATTTAAATTTTTTTGTGTATGTGTGTGCTATTTTCTTAAAGTTGGCTGAGTTCGCTACCAGGTGCCTATTTTGGAATCTGCTAACTGAAAGCATTTGGAAGAAGGTCTATGGCCCTTTTACAAAAAATGCATTGTCTCTTCTCTCACTGAATGCAACAGCAAAATAATCATTAATCATTGTTCATGCTGTTTCTCGGTATTGTTTGCACAGAATAGGCTGCAGAGAAAGTGCCGAAAATTGTTTTTGTTGTGAATGAATGGGTGTAAAAGTGCTAATATCCAACGTGATTATTTAAAATTACTTGTAATAAAAGAATGTGTTTTTGCAAAAGATTATTTTGTCAAACAATCACTATCACTAATGTCACTTTGATATGGCATTATGACTAGAGCAATTATGACAAACTACAGCGGAAAGGTCTAAAAAAGAAGGTTTATAAAAAGAATTTTGAATAGATTGCAGGGCTTTTATTAAACTACAAATGTAAAATACACTTTAAAAAACTCATTAAAGGTACACTGAGTACTTTCTCACCTTTCCTTACCTTACACTGTATGCTTTAAACTGAAATATCTCCATGACGACAAGTACGTATAGAGCCACCAAGCTAAGCCAAAAGTCAGATCTGTGAAGAGGTGCCCGCTCACTATGATAAATCATGTTTTGTAAGGTATTTTTAAGCAACATTCTTGGCCAGGGCTACTCAGCTTTACTTTCTCGAGGGCCAGATTTTACAGCGATAATATTAGATTTACATTTATTATTAAGTTTTAGCTCTGTAAAAAGCAAATGTAAAATACTTCACCAACATTTATTTGTTCTGTACCGGGACATGCACCTCCTCCCCTTTGCCTGTCATTAACATACCTTTTGTCCAGACCTTCTGTTTGGTGCAGGTTTTGCCCTGCCCGCATAAAAGGAGCGGAAGCTGAAAACTGACTCCCATTCAGACACGTCACGCTTATTTTGTGTCTTTTTTTCGCACCACACTCGCACCTTTCATACCAGCCCGATCTCACAAGAAAGCGTACATATACCACGACATAATGCAACATGTAAGTTGCGTATGATTAGCATGAGTTTACAGCTCCAGAAACCATCCAGAAACCTTCTCTACACCCAAATTAGCCTCTAGAATTTGGATTTAAACAGTCCAAAGTGAGCAACTTTATAGTTCAGTCATAATGCAGAAAAGAGATGGAGGCAGCGGACACAGCCTCGACTCAACTTGACCACGCACCTTTTTCACAAGAAACCAAACCATCACTATAACAATATGTCTGCACATTTAAAAACAGATGGGAAAATATGTTTTGGCTGATCATATAATGGTGTAATGCTGAGGTTAAGCTTAAAATGCAGCGTCAGTGACCTAAATAGGCACGTACAAATTCACACGAGAACCTTATGTCAATATGAACTGATGAACGAAATAACCTATTATGTAACCTGCTTTTCTCAACAGTAACAAGTTGTAAATTGTATTCCATGCCAGAGTGATGTTGCTTTCTTCAGCTTGGAATCAAATTGGCTGGCTTTTTGTTCATAAAAGCAAATGTTTAACATGTTACATCACTGCCTTTTTAAAATGTACTACGTGTGAAAATGTGAAAAAAGTGTCAGGTTGTTCATCTGAAATACAATCCAGAAAATGTAGACTTGAAACATCAGCCTGGAGAATCCAAATTTGCTGTACAATTTTATACAATCCCTGGTATAGAGTTGAGTCTGGAAGTTTCCCAGATACTGAAACTGGAATCTAGAGATTGGAATGACTTAATGCCGAATTGCTTCTTCTTCTGGCGGCACGGTGGCAGAGCGCATAGCGCTCTGGGCTCACAGCAAGAAGGTCGCGGGTTTGATTCCCGATCAGGCCCGGGCCTTTCTGGTTTTCGCCTCTGCTGAGTTGCCCCAGGGCAGCTTACTGTCACTGAGTGGGGAAGGGAGAGGTTCATCTCACTGTGAAGCGCTTTGTGACTCTGTGTCTGTGAAATGCGCTATACAAATAAAGATTACTTACTTACTTACTTACTTACTTACTTACTTACTTCTTTGGTTCTTAAATGTTTTAGAAGAAGAAAAAATAAACTGATTTTAGTGATAAGTTAATGTCTTAGACTTTGGATGGACAATATTTTGTTTTGCTCCAGTCAAAGAAGCAGATTTGGAAGAGTAGACAACAGATTGCAACACAATTGCAAGGAGAGGGTGCACAAAAGCAGAGTGGTTAATATGGCTTATCAATAAGAAGATCATGAGTTTCACTCACAGATCAACATCTCCTGATCTCCCTAGGTGGAGTTTGTATGTGCTCCCCATCTCACAACCACTGCGGGTTCCTCCCACCTGCAGAAACATCCAGGTTTAGGTGAACTGGCAACACGATTGTCTAGCTGCGTCTTTCTCTAATCTTGTTAATCTTGCGTAAATCTTGAAATAAGTTGACCGCTGTCCAGGGCGTAAAGGCAAAAAGTCACTGGGGTAGGTTCCAAGAAAATGAATGAATGAAAATTGCAAATTGTTTCTGATATTAAAGTTGGAGAGCCAGAACAAAACAATTAAATGCTCAATAGTGTGAACTTGGAATGGAAAATCAATCAAACCTTCGAAAATTATGTATGCAGTGATCGAATCAAAAGGCCAGAATCGATCAGTTTTGCTCATGCAGTCACTGACCTAAAACACACACATTATAGTTTTATTATACAAATAATAATACAATAATAGTCTCATCCCTAGTGTGAACTAATTATTCCGAGAAGACTGTAAATCGATTTTTGTAGTCTAAGTTGTGCATGTACTGACATTACTCTCGAAGGAAGTATGGTGCTAAACTACTGAGCACAGAGAAGTACAATCCATAGTATACCTGCTGTGCAAATGTATAATAAATGTCGTCTTTCACTTACATACAGCATTGTCAGATTTTCTAAGCCAACCTCTGATCTGCCGTTTTGCTGGCTATGTGCTTAGTAAGGAAATGTGCGGTAAAGGCAAAAGTCGTTTTAATCCTAACTGGGTGCCATGCTGTAGAATCTTATTAAAATGTAATATTGCTGGATTACCGGGTCTACAGGCAGCTTAGTTTGTTTGCCCAGAATGTGGTGATCATCCATGACAAGCAGGTGTATGTGCCAGTCCCCAGCCTGCCACAGCATTAACAAGATCCCCACACCAGAGCCAAGCTTCAGACGTGAAAGCTGCCCTGATCCACTGCAGACACGTGCATCCAGCGAGGCTATGGGGCACAGGCACACATATGCTCCACACTCAAAGACTTTTTGTAAAGGTCACACTGGATCCGAACAGGTGGAAAGATTGGACATCACATGAACCAAGCAGATGTTTGACAATGGGGAATAGGAAGATTTGCCAAACAGCATTACAGGTCCGATAGCTTATTATTTTTCAGTGCAATAACTTTAAATCTGTTTTGTCTCCAGATCATACAGCATAAGTTTACATTTTCCTGTCTACAGGCTTCTATTCTCGAAAAAGAAATACATGAATAAATGAATGAATGAATGAATGAATGGATGAATGAATGAATGTTGTTGCGAGCTTTAGCCTGACTCTAAAACTTACTCTGGCCTTTGAAGGTTATAACGGGCAAGTCATCATGGTTGGCAAATAATTAGGACACTCAAAACACATTAGGCAAGTGAACAAAGTGTGAACTTCAACAAAAGTATTCAAAATGAATACTTGTATTTTTTATGTTTTTAAAATGATGACAATCAACTCCAATACATTTAAAGAAGTTTAATGGTAAATGGTCTATTTATATAGAGCTTTTCTACCTTTCCAGGCACTCCGAGCGCTTTACGATCTAGTATCCACTCACCCAGTGTATGCAGACACTGAGGCAGTGTGGGTTAAGTGTCTTGCCCAAAAACACAACGACAATCCACTCCTGTTGTCCCACTGTGGCACCAGGTGTTCTAGCGGCCTCCCATCCAAGTAACCAGGCTTGCTTAGCTCCTGAGAGCTGACGAGATCAGGCATTGACAAGCAGGTATGGCTACATTATGTGGTGTTGTCTCTTTAATAGCCCAAAGCTAGAGTGATATGATTTTCAGGACTAAAAACTGGAACACAGACAGATGGATGTAATTTTAAAATTATTGAAAAGACTGTAAATATGAACACATATAGTCAGTTCATGGCTCATTCACAACTAACTTGTGAGTCAGTATGAAATCTGAAAGTCTTCAGACAGTTTTTTTTTGTTTGTTTGTTTGTTTGTTTTTTCATCTTTGACTCAAGAAGCAAATCAATATTTTCATATTTATTACTGCTGGGTATCAAAGTGATCTAAAACCTGGGAGGGACCTGTGTAAAACTGGAACAAATCAATAGTGGATACTTTTGCTGAGACATGGATCATAGGCCTCAAAATAGGGACTGTCCCAGGTAAACAGAGATGTCTGGTCACTGTACCTAAGGCCACATGACCCTGAACAATAGGGAATGTGAAAATCCTCTGTGATTTTAAAACATGACAAAAGACTACAGGCCACAGACTTGGGATCATTTAGGATTATATATCACAACTGTTGAAGAACTAGAATATTAAATCTGCTCATAAACACATTGCTTTCGTCCTCTTTTTTTATGTCTGCTGCAGAATCGTTTTCATCTGTGTCAAAATTCTCTAGTTTCATGACACGGCTGCTTCGCCATTTGAGGAAATATCTCAACACCAGTTCAGGCAGTATGATGTTAGGGACAAAACCATCTTGAGCCACATGAGCTCAACACACCTTTGGCTGTGTAAATACATGATACTAAGTAGCTTTTCATAGTCTTTGTAGATGTAGATTTATTTACTTTTTTATTTATTTGTTTGTGTGTTTGTTTATTTATGCTTGTGTGTTTTGTTCTGTGTTTTTTTTGTCCCTTTGCCTTTTTGAGTCTGTGTTTTGTTTATGTATGTTATGTATTTTTTATGTATTTATTTATTTTTTACATTTGATGATTGTATGTTTGCTTGTTTTGTTTTGTCTTTTTGCATTTTTTTTATATTATAGTTATAGTTATTATTTATCATTTTATTTTATTTTTTTCTTGTGTGTTTTTGATTGTCTTCTCTATAATAAAGACAATGTACATTAACTGCTACACAGATGATAAATAAAGAGGAATTAAAAGAAAACTGAAATGCATCATTGGTTACTGCTTAAAGCACAACACAACTGTAAATTCTATTTATTTATTATTATTTTTTTTTTTTTATTGAAGCATGAAACAAAGACAAATATTGAACCACAATGGTACGCATTTTCTCCCCAGCATTTCTATGGTGAATGTAAAGATTATGTTAATATTTATGAATGTTAATTAAATTCTAATCTTAACCATTTCTAAGCCCTGGACTTCTACTTACCCATTTTTGTAACTTCAGACCTTGCCATTAAACTCCAAAATAAAACAGACACGGAAAAAAGGTCATAATACGCTATTAATATGTTGTTCTGTTGATACATTTTTGTGAGACCGTCCTGATTCCTGTATATGTAAGTGAAGTCATTTTGTATTTTTGCATTGCCAACAACCAACCAGATCCATTGCAAACTGCTGGAGATGGCCAGAGAAACAAATTGGCAGTCACACTGTCTCAGCAGCTGTGCATTCTACCATAGATTTGGAAAAAATGAATGGGTAAAAGTGTGTCAAGATAAGTCTTACTAAGTATTGTTATCAATACATGCTGTAAGACATATGACACATTATCAAAATTTTGTTCCGTTCCTTTCACACCAAATTAAGTTAAAATTGCTCACACACACTGTAGCGCTTATGTCTCTTTCTCTCCCTTGACATTGCTTCCCATGTGTTAAATCCAATTCAGATGACACAGCCGGATGAGATGGCTTCAATGAAAATACGCATGCAGCCATTTAAACTGCCTAATCATGAGCTCCCCAGTATAATGTATTACAGCCTCTGTGCTACACTATACAAGGCTGCATCAGCGTTCTGCATTACCTTCAGAGTGAAAGCCTTCTCCCTTTTTGCTGGCACCATCAAAGGAAGGGCTTGGACTTCTGGATTCTGTCTGTCAAAATTCAAATGCACCCTTTGGGACCAGTGTCATTCATCTGTGTTCCATCAATAGCTGGCAGTGCGGTCTCTTCATTGATTATCAACAGGGAGAAAGGCAGAGAAAGGTGGCAGGCTGAGCTTTTGTTCCCTCTTCTGAAGGGGCAGACTTATAGGAAAGACACTAATAAAGTCTCCATACATCAGTTAGAGTTTGTTTGAGTGTGAATAAACCAAGACCAATATGTCTTTGAAATACAGACACCATATAATAGGCATGCAAAAAAGGCTAGAAATGTGCTCACGATACGCCAATACCATTGGCGTTTTCAAAATGGTATGACCACTTTGAAAACGCCTCACATTTTCTAAAGTGCATAGGTAATTAAAAGCATAGAATACATACCTGGTGCTCAACCTAATTCATATTTGGAAGCTATAATGATATCAAAAAGGTAAGATTTTATATATATATATATAACAACAACAGAGCAAAAACATCGCTCCAGAAGTGTGACTTTGGGTTGTGACCAGTCACATGGTCACAGAGCACTGGAAGATTCAATAGCATTTACATTCTAAATATATACATCAGCCCAGAGCACAGTGGGGTCACTTTGAGGCCAGAGGTTAAATACAACTGGATGCTCCAGGGCATAACACTTGTTGCACTTTGAACTCGGCACAGAAGATTGGCTCATCGCGACACATCACATCTCCTCCACTGAGCAGAGAGGACCAGAGCCTGGAGACAGCATCCCTGCTCCACTGTCAACTTCTATAGCCCCGCGCCCAATGAAAGAGCTAACAAGCTGTCATAACATTAGCAAGTGAATATCCCAGAGATTTAGATTCCAAATGCGTCACCGCCATTTGCCAAGTCGCACGCTGCTCAGAGTGGTCTGACGAGATACCGAGCCAAATGGAGAGTATATTCTTTTCATTCTTTCTGTGCAGACATGATTATAATTAATTGGGTGCATTTGTTTAATTTTAGAGTTTATTACTATTTATGTTATCATGATCAACATGTTGGTGAATGAAATCCCTCTTTCATAGGCAAGTAATTTTACCACCTTGATTGGACAGTTGGGAACATGGTCCTACACATACTAGAATGTATGGACAGAAGGACACACAAATCTTCCACAATAAACCAAGATCAAGCCAAAATTAACACCAAATCATGTGTTAGGCCTCCTCACAGCACAATTCAAACCCCTGATCAAAGAATTTGATTTTATAGATGGCACACTGCAAGATGTGAAGATCTATAAGTCTTGAGACAGTTGTGCCACTCCAGGGGTGAAGAACTCATTTTGACCAAGGGTTGCATTTGTATTATGCCTCAAAGAGCCAGTTGTAGCAATAATATAGTAAAAAGGAAATAAGAACAGGATGTCTCACTCTGCTACCAAAATATACAAATGATTTTACCAGTTTGATATCAGCCACAGATTGTGTCATAATTCGAAGTTTACGCTTTGTTTGTGTGTCACTCCACGATCTACAAGCCACATTTCTGAGCTATCATTTTTCATTGCAGACAAGTACAAATTGTGAAGTAAACAACCGGATTAATCCACGACCTAAAACAGAAACCAACCCAGACAAAACCAGATCTAATCCAGAATATAAACTAGTACGCTGTATTGAAAAAACCTTATAATTCTCACAAACCTGCATTATATGAGGTTAGGTGACGTAATTAGCTTGTCTATTAACTACAGTTGTCTTCAGCCATCTCCAAACGTATTGTGTTTGTGTAGACTTTCCATGCTTCCCCATTTCTGGTCTATGTCTCTGGTTTTGAAAAAACGAAAAGAAAATCTTTGCACCAAATACTAAATGATTTGTGTCAATTTCTTCATATTGTCACCAAAAACCAAAAACTACCTAAATATTTCACACCAAAACACACACATCTGCACGCACTAGCCATGCTTGAATTTAGAAGTAACAAAGCTCTTATCTTACCAGAAACATTTTACTTGATGTACCTCAGCTTTTGTGGCTTTCCAAAAACAGCATTCACTGCACCCACTGGTGAATACCCTCGTGGCAATAAGTTAGAGCCAAATGAGAGTGGAAATAGGGTCAGAATTCACCTGCATTTATCCAAGCCGCCTGTGTTTAATGTGTGCAGTATACAGAAGGAGAGACTCTAATGGATAGATGCTGCAAGTAATTCAGGCACTGCATGGGACCTAATGAGGGATAGAATTTAGAGAAACCAATCTTTTTCTCTGTCCATTGATGCTGCCAACTGTGTGTTTCCCATAGAGCTACACTGCCCTCTAAGAGGTCTGAAAGGTACTGCATTCTGTCATCGACTCCAAATCTGATATTGACTTTGCTAAGCTTATTTACTTGCTCCATATTATATTTTTTGTCAGCTATAGAAATCAGCTTTTTGTTTTCGTAAAGAAATGAAATACAGTCATGTTTTTTAATTGTTTCCTTGAGAACAATTACTTAATTGTTCCCATCTTAAAAACAATTGCTACTTACCTAATACATTAGCCCTGTTTCCATAGGCCTAGGTCGGGTTGGTACAGTACGGTCCTGCTGTTTCCACTGTGCAAAGAGACCCATCACGCCCCACTTGCTGGGTTTGTGAGCCACTTTTGGCCCTGCTTTCACCCTGGATCCTGGAGCAGACCTCACTCCGGTCCCCCATTTTAGGCACGATAATTGGATAAGAGAAAACACAGGCTCAGGCAAAAAACAGACGGAAAAGAGCAGATAGAAGCATAAAATGATGTTCCTCACCAAACGCAACACTTGATCCTGAGACAAGTCGACACATTTCCACTGATGAAAACTTTATTTGTTGCTCCGATAGACTTAACAAAGCAAAGCTAGCTCATTAGCATCATTACAGAAAATTGTGAATTGAATTTTAAAAAAGATAAACCCAAAGTAGTTTCATGTTTCCACCAGTCTGACTCTCGTATCACAGCGCCACAGACACTGAATTATTTCACGTCTTTTTGTGACCCCAGGAAGAAAAAGTATAATTCAGGTACATTTTATTTTTTATTATTATTATTTCTTTAAGAAAGCTTATGTAATGTGTGAGTGACGTCAGCTGCTCACGTAACAGACCCTCAGGAGCCTGGACCGGCAGTAGAAATCTTCACCATCATTACCATACATGGCCCAAAATGCTCCAAAGCGAACTGGTCTGGAGTACCAAGCTAATAGAAACGTGGCTATTCACCATAAGCTTGTTGTAAGCTCTAAGTGTAAAAAACTCACTTAGATGTGATTAGGGCACCCCCCCGGGCAAAATTTAAAACATACTCCAAGGTGGTTCAACACCTCTTTTTTTATCTTTTACACTTTTGACACGACATTTAACTTTGATCATTTGGGACACAGAAACATTAAAATTTGTTGATCTTAGTGTTAATTTAAATGTTTGTAGTACTGTAGCTATAATGCTTTTTTTGTCTCTTAAAATTTAGACATGCCGAAAAAAACAATAAGCCACAGACATATGAACATTGACAGTGATCATTCCTCTCACCATCGCATCATGTCGCAGGAAAAACAGAGACGACACAGACTTGGGGAGCGCAGCAGCGAGCGGAGAACAGTGCGTGCTTCATTTAATCGAGCGCAGAGTGTTTTCTTTCATGTGAGAATTTATAAAAGTAAACAGTGGATTAAACTAGGTTGTCTGTTGTAAAGGTCTTCGCGCTTGTGCAGCCTGTGATGCACCCTGACAAATAGTTGCAGTGGCACACAGAAATAAGGAGAGAAACGGCAAGAACTCTCTTAGGAAATTCTTTTCTCTGACCACACCTCTTTGATCTCATAGAAAGAATCGAGCTTAAAATCGTGCCAAAACTCCTGTAGCGTCCAAATATTCTCCTGATTTGTAAAGTCTTTAACATGTTTTCACTGACATTCACAACTCACTGTTCACTGCCTGATCTTCTAAATATTTATTAATTTTAAACTGGCATAGTAAAAGCCTCATAGAAATGAATTGAACAGGAAACGACCACAAGTTGTTAGTTATTTTGATAATGCACAAACCACCAATAACATGCATGTTAGGGTAATATCCTCCAGCTACGGTAGTCCTGACCAAGCCTAGCAACAACATCTGGAGATGGGTCCCCGAGCGCTGCACTGCGGCGATCACTGCTCCTGAGGAGATGCCCCAGAGGCATTGAAGGATGGGTCAAATGCAGAGGACAAATTTCCCTACGGGGACAATAAAGTGTACCTTAACCTTAACCTTAACCTTAACCTTAACCTGTGCCAATTTCTGACTGTTAAACAGGAAATCTAGTACAGTAACCACTATTCAAATTAACAACTACCATGATTGAGTTCCAACAGGGGGTGCATGGCTTTTTATTTTGAGTGATTAGAGTGAAACAGAGTGAAAGTAGAAACTGTTCCTCGTCCAGCTACACTGTGCTGTTTGCTTAACCTTTTTCTAAGATACAACAGGTGCCATTTCCATTTGCCACTATATAATGGTGCCCCTATTCTGTTCGTGCACTCGTGCTTGATTGTATAGTTTGGTACCAGTGCCATTGGCTGCGATCTGCCCAGGAGGAAGTGAAAGCACAAATGTGAATTGATCTCTCCAATCAACATGATGAATGAGGGGTGCCAAGCGCGTTCTTTCTGCAATGTCAGGTCCGACCCAGCGCTATTGTTCGTCCCATTGTGTTGTGGGGGAAGATGAAGGTTTCACAAGTCAATATGCCTATAGCCATTAGTGCGCACTTCGCTGTTCTATCACCACTCAAAGAAATAGAGCCAGAAGTGTAATGGGGCTATAGAAGGTAATAGAAGAATTAAGGGTACACCTCACTCTGTCCAAGACCATAATGTTCGACTCAAAGCCCACACAGAAGAAAAAAATATATGCAATTTTTATTATGTGCATATTGTATTAAATGCGTGTCTTTTACATAGTTTGATCATATTTACCATCTTTTATCAGTAGCATTATAAACCTTTAATTTGTATTGTATGGAACAAGGCACTTCTTTAATCTTTTAATGTCGAATAGAATGTTTGTTTCTGCCAAGAAATAAACAACCTGCAATAAACAGAGAAGGTCAGAAAAAATGGAATGTGTAATGTAATTATTTACTTTGATTATTTTTGTTATTGCGTACGTTTTCATCTCCTGCTGTCTTTTGAATTTAGAGTTGTGAATCCCCACCGGAAGACAAATGAAGGATATCTTTTTTCTAAACCAGTGATTTTTAAGAAACACTCTTGAAACAATGTCAGATTCATACATACAGTATGATAACATATTGTTGGAGTGTCCAGACAACATTTACATAATGTTAAGTTTATTTTACAGTAAAATGCACAATATTTACAACGTTAAGTGCATTTGTTTTGTTTTTTCTAAAATGAGTGATATGACTCAAAAAAGTTGGAAAACACTGTGCTAATCTTTTTTTGCTGTAACATTATTAATGCCTCTATCTATATATAAACAGCTTTCTCTCTTTTTTTATACAGTGTGGTTTAGCTGAGACTTGGGCTGTCTCTGTCTCTGGCTGAGTGGGTTTGACTGTAGCTTTTATACATGTGTTTTACAACAACTGCAGCAGCATCAATCAGCTTTACCACAGCCAGGGGACTTTTAGTGTTGTCAGTAATTGCATTTTCAGCAACACGCCTAATAAAGATGCATAAGCATTTTACAAATTTCATTTCATTTTCATTTTGTTTCATTTTCAAATCTTAGAGTTAGAGGCAGCAGTCAATTCTGTTGTGAGAAAGGCTGAGATCTAAAATGTAAAACACTGGAATAAAATTTCATTCACAGAGGCATTTGCCTTGAATATTTTAGTATGAGATTACAAGGATTAAAAGGATTATTTGTTTTAGATAACTGATTTAATTTCTTGCCAAATTCAAAGCACACATTGCATACAGACTGTGCTATATAGAATACATGCCAACAGATAGATTAATTGTTTTTATTATAATCCAATATTATAATGCATTTAAAGCTTTGGCATTTTTCCTTGGTTGATAATGTCATGAGACTAGATGAACAGATTTTAAAAACGTATGATGATTAATGATTTTTACGTAAATGTGTTACGAAAAGTCAAAACGTAAAATAACCACAAATTTTGGTTGAAGCCACAGCAAACCTAAAGAAAGGATCCACGAGGCTTCAACTGAAGATTTTAGCTTTTCATGGCATATTTACATAAAAAGGCAAAGACAATGTGTTCATCATACGTTTTTGACATTTTGTTGGACATCTACATTTTCTTCCGAGACTGCTGTATTTTGCTATCAAAATGCAATCAAAAACACATTCAAACAATGCTCATCTTTGTGGCATTTTGTCAATATTAAATAGTATTGGTCAAGAATGCTGTGATGTCACAAAATCTGTAGGGTAACAGTTAAGCTTTGATATGCACAAACTACATTGATTCAATATGCTCCCATTCATCTTGCAAGAACATACATCCTTCAAACCATCACTGCACAAATGATTTGTATGAAACTCACATTCTACCACCTTAATCCCCTAAGTTGCTATAAACTGCATATCTTACCAGGCCATAAGCTGTTTAATCATCCATTTGACTGGTGATTACAGACCTCTTGAAATACATCTTGTTTGAACTCTCCAGTCAGAAAGCAGCTGTTTGGTTGTGTATAGTACAGTATGTGTCACGTATAGCTGCCTCTCACAACTCAACTATTCTCACCACCTGTTCTGAGCTCAAGTGTTCTTGTTTCTCTTCCTACATGAAGAGGTCAACCTCAGTGCAATCCTCTGCCTAACACATCTAAATTCAATACTTAGTTCACTATTTTCCTCTTCAGACAATTATACGACAGATGGTAACAGCTGCACACAATCACACACTCCTCTGTGCTTCATCGCATGTTGGCTTCATAAATCCAATTTAATATTCCATGTTAACCGTCTTTTTCTGGCACTTGCTTGTGGATTGGCTGGAGATTAGGCTGATAATGAGAATATATAATATTTAGCACTATAGCTGTTCAGATTTATGTATTTTTCTTTGTCATACAGCTTTGTTGTGTAGCCTTTGATGTTTTACAGAAGACATATAGTTTAATGCAGATGAAATGACACCTTTAGACGGTGTTGGGGAGCAACAAAATACATCACAATATTCAGAATAAGCAACTTGCATTAGTTGTGTAAATTTTCATGAAACATTCACAAGAGGTGCACCAAAAACAGCTACACAAAGGATGTGTAGATTACATCCCCACATGAACATGTATATGGTACACAGTCCATACACTTATCCAAGTAAAACAATATGTTACGAAATACTTTTCAAACCATGCATTCAGTTTTCTGCAACAAAATACTTTTTTAAAATGATTTTCTCAATATGAAATATCAATGTCTGGGTATTTGAAAAAGGTTGCATTTTTACATATGGTGAGGCTAAGCTTCAACTACTAGTCCTTCATCAGCAAAAGGGTTTTCTGATGCTGAGAGGGTAGAAGTGGTCAACAAACTATACAACAGCTTGAAAAACGGATGATAAATCGATGTTCATAATAATATAGAAATAAACTTTTGATATCCATGTAGATGCTCTATGTAGAAATAAAACAAACAAATGGCCATGTTATTCCAATAAAAACATCATTGCAGGATCAAAAAAGTTTGATTTAAATATTATCATGTATCACATTCTTCAGTAACTTGCCCAGCACTGGCTATTGCATCTGATTAAAACTGTATGCGGCTGTTCCTTAAAGTCTTTCAATTCTTTGACTCTTTGTGGAAATGCCATCACAATATACTTCTGCTGCATTCAAGCCCTCTGTTTACTCTATATTTTAATGGGTCACCTGATGATTATATGAGCAAAGCCGTTGTATTGATTTTGTGATAGAACAGAGCAAAAGCAATCGAAGGTTGTCCTTTTACCTTGTCAGATGTCACACTAACAGAGTAGCTTTTCTCATACTGTGCTGTCCTTCCCATCTCCACCGCTAATGTCACTGGGAATGATCCTTTAACATTGATCAATTCTGCCATCTGACACCATCATGTAAACAATTAACTCCTGTTTGAGCCCTGGTAGGAGGGGAGCCGGGGGAAGGAGGAGACTGCAACCGGTGTGGACAGAAAGCCTTTGTCCTGAGTGCTGTCCCTGTGCCAAAAGTGCCATCTCCATCGCACTCTGCAGTACTGAAGAGAATAATGCGCCTGGCAGAGCATTTGAGTGGGATTCTGATCCACTGGCATGGCCCTAACCAATCCAGAGGTGTTATAGTAACCTTGGACGATCACATAATTATTTTAGTCTGATAATACAACATTTGAATGATGTTTTCACTCATTCAGGAGAAGCATGATAAGGTTGGGGCTATATGCAAAATTAAAAAAGTTAAAGGGGCTTTTAATTAAGTTGTTCTTCAAAAGTTTAGGAAAATAATATTGGTGGGCACCTGATTTTCACACTGCTACTTAAATGCCGTCACACATCTTTTTGCACAAAGCCACTATCCACATGCTTTCATGTTTGACTATGATTATGGTCAAAAAACATATTTACTGACAGAAAAGTATAACTGGATTGGACCACCCAAGCACAGCCAATCAGAGTGCTGCTTTTTAGCTGTAGATGAGAACTAAAATACTTCGATTCAAACACAATTTTGTCACAAGATGCTGTGTTTACAGTATACATTTTGGTTGAATCCGTTTTCCCAGGCCAGATAGTATATACTATCTGTTCTGGTGAAAATGAATTAGTGGTTTCCATATCTGTCTGGTAGATAGAAGTTGTGAGAGTGTATGCGTTTACGGGCGACACGGTGGCGCAGCGGTTAGCGCTTTGGCCTCATAGCAAGAAGGTTCTGGGTTCGATTCCCAGTCAACCCGGGGCCTTTCTATGTGGAGTTTGCATGTTCTCCCCATGTCTGCGTAGGTTTCCTCCGGGTACTCCGGTTTCCTCCTACAACTAAAAACATGTCCATTAATGCCTCCCCTGACCCTTCCCCCAGGGCTCCCCTGCAAAAGAGATTCTGAATCTCAGTGGGACTTCCCTAGTTAAATAAAGGTCAATTAAATTAAGACTGCTGACACCTACACTTCAAAACACAATGGCCACGTTTACATGATGTTTCCTAATTCCGAATGAATTATTCCGAATTAATTAATCGGAATTAAAATATTTTCCTTCAAGTTTACATGGAACTAATAATTCCGAATAAAGGTTACATGTTAAACACGCTAAATCGGCTTTATCTTATTCCGCTTAACGTCTGGGTTAGAAAGAGAGAGGAAAGGGAACGCACATACGTCATTACGTAATTACGTCTACCGGAAAAACACACATCCGATGGATACGAGATACCGGCTTCTGGCTTTTTTATCACTTGGGATTGTTGTAACGCCACGGACGCAATGATTCTAACTTTTTATTGGAGTCATTCCGATGAAAGTCTTTAAGCAGCAGCTGGAGAATCATATCATCAGCTCCACGTAATGTTCTGTGAGCGGAGGAAAAGTTGTTCCAGTTTCCACTTGTTTGGGATCAGAGCAGCGTCTCTCTCCGCGTACATGACGTACACTCCTTGTTCAAAACTTTCCGCTGCCTCTGCGAAAAGGTTAGTGTTTCGTGTTTTCTCCCACCCACTCTTTTCATTGTTTGTAACTCCTGTAGCGCACATATATGTAAAACAAAAAAGTTTCGAGTCCGTGCCGCCATCTTGCAGCGTCATCGGGTCAGAGAGGCGACGTAACGAGCATGCGCAGTGCGAACGGGATTATTTTTATTCCGAATTACATGAGAAAGGAATAAAATTATTCGGATTTAAAAGCGGAATAAACCACCCACTTTATTCGGAATTAAGTTTAAATCCGAATAAACGTTTCATTAGGAATTAAGTGTTTACATGATCTTTTTAAAGCGGAATTAATTTTAATTCAGAATTAAATTATCTTTATTCGGAATTAAAGCCGTCATGTAAACGGGCCAATTGTGAATAATTTGGAGTATCAGAATGCATTAGGTTAATTGAACAGATCGAGTGGATTGCTGTAAGATTTAAAATAAAAATATTCTGTTTGCTTAAGTTTTTAGGTTGACAAAAATCAAAATATATTGCACCTTTAACTTCTCAAGAGATGTATTTGTGATTCATGCATATCTGAGTGAGTCTATTCTCCAATGGACTAGGCACCGTTCTGTTCACACCCACTGCACTTACTATGTTTTACAATACGTTTTTGTTTGACTAGGGAATAGGCAAATAAGTAAAAAATTGAGAGATCGCAATCATTGATGTCAAATAATCAATTATTTAAGTGTGCTTTTTGAATTGAGAGCTCCACAGGTCTTTCAGGAAAAACGTGATTTGAAAAAGGCATTTGAAGGAAATATTAGAAGTGTGTTTAGTTTTTTTTTTCAAAAATTATGACCCAAAAGCCCTAAATAACATCAAATGGAAACTTGAGATCAATCAATGGGAAAAAATTGTGATTAATTTGTTCCCCAAATCACTGATAAACATAGGATTCAATGTTGTAACAGAGCCATGATTGTGTTGTAAAACAGTGTGACTTCCAATGTGCTAAGCAAGCTTGTTTTAGCTGAATATTCCAATAAAAAGTCTAAAAGACATACAATAATGACAGACATAAGTACAGTATGTTGCAAATTTGGCATGTTCCCTGTTGTGTTTGACCCATAAGAATAATTTGACTTATGCGATCAAATAAAGCAATAAAATTTCAAACACGCATGCTCCATCGAGAACACCGCCTTGACTAGAAATGTCTCCTCTTTGTGCCATGCTCTCATAATCTTCCGCTGCGTGCCCTACATACAAATATCCATGTGCTCACGGAGAAGAGGTAGTGCACAAGTGATGGAAAGACAAAATGAGAGCCAGGGCATCTCAGCCAAGACAAAACAAACGCAGGGAGTGAAATCATCTTATCAGAGCCCGGGCAGTCAAATAACGGCTGACTGTCAGAAATGATTGCGTCGGTATTCAAGCCGTGGAGCGCCGTTGTGTCACAATAAATGCAAACGCGGGCACAGAGAGGGAGAGTGTGCTGAGCTGTTTAGGCTGCATCACTAATGGCTCCTTCGTTTTACTGGGCTCTACAGACTCTTAGGCAAGAATTAACAACAATTGGACAAAGGTGCATGCTGCGTATAGATGTAACACAATTGGATAATCATTTTTACAGCTTGTTCACTGTAAATTCCAATAATGATTTAATATGGCTTGGTAATAAAACAGTGAGACTTCCAGCTAAAATGATGAGCCCCATCTTTTCATAGTGTTGTTTGCGGAAGTAGGACATCTTTTCTTCTGTGTTTGCCCATTATTAATCTACAAGTTTGTTAACGCTAGCCATAATGCAGGTTGTTTCAGAAATTCATTGCATTTTTTACATCAAGTGGTCAACGCAAATCCGTGAGAACTTCTAAAAAATTCCAGTTTTTTGTATTTATTCTTGCCACCCATTGGCGTCTTCTGTCTTCATCAAAAGGTAAATAATAAAATGTTATATTCAGCTTACAACCTCGCCTGTCCCACAACAAGAGGTAACCATTTTACACTTGAAATCAATAAAAAATGTACTTAAATATTTTCTGGCAACATTTCCATGTACACAAACACGATGGCATGAAGTTCGCATTCTCTCGAATTCTTTCAAATATTCTAAATTTAAAGTTCTTTCCATTGCACTCCAGCGCTACGTTTTGTTTGAGAATGTAAAATCATGATGCGCTTTGGCCTAAACTCTTGATGTACTGCTTGATCACTAAGCTCCGCTCTCAGTCGAGCCCAACCTCACAAGAAAGAGTACATTTACCAAGACATTACACAATATGTAAATTACATATGATCAGCAGAAGTTCACAGTGTTTTTGCGTAAATATGCCAAGCGTCGCAGTCTCATTTAATTTCTATGGTGGTTGTTAAAAAGTGTTCTTTTTTATGAATATTAACAAAATCCTGATCCTAATCTTAACCTATTCCAAGCTCCAGCCCTAAACTTACCCATTTTAGTAACTTGATGCTTAAATGTACCCGTTAAACCCAAAGAAAACTTGTATATTTTTTACGCTGTGAAATACATAAGTACGCAAAAAAGACATGAAATAGTGCTCATAATATGCTACTTTTGTGTCCTGGTAAATGTGAGACTGTGTTGGTCCATTGTGTTCTCATGGAATTCGTGTAAATAGCACGCCATGACAAATTGCGACTCGTGACGACTCCCTCTGCCTGTTTTACGTGCAATTACATGTGATGTGCTTGAGGACAAACAGGAGTTTTTTGGGGGAATAAAGGCTAAGTTTAGGTCTGAAGTTGCAAAAATGGGTAAGTTTAGGTCTGAGGCTTAGAGTTGGTTAAGTTTAGGATTAGGATTGTGCTAGACTTCATGAATAATAACACGTCTTAACATTCACTATTGAAATGAACTGGGACAAAAACGCGTGAAACACACGCAAAAAATTGAAATGGCGTTCATGTGACACACTGTTTACAATAGCATGGTATTGACACACTTATCTGTGAGAACAGGCTGTGGTTAGTCACCTACATTCAACTCTCTTGACTACCTTGATTTTTCTGACCTGTTTGATAATAAACAAGTTCCGGATTGCCTGGATTTATTCATTTTTGTTTGTTGGTTATTCCATACATACACTGCCATATAAAATTATACAATGATTTTTCTTTTATTTTATGCTATGGAGAAACTTCTTTTAACCTCATTTAAACTTATTAGAATGCTGTCATGTTCTTGCTAATTGTAGCATTTTGAACATACTAGTTAAATACTGTAGTTTCCCAAACAATTCCAATTCTAAAATTACCAACTGGATGTTGTCATTTCATACTAACTGTAATTAAATGTATGCTGCCTGAATGGCCATAGTGTCATAAAAAGCAATATATGAAAATGTGACCTGTTTTTGAAAGACATGCTCCCACATTTGGGTCACTTAGCCTTGCTTTGCATTTAGTTTAAGTATTATTTTAGTTGTATTTTGTATGTAAAACTACTAAGTGAAATTTTCTGTGTCCAGGTTTGTGTACCACACAGAAAGTACATTTTTTGTGGCTTGGCATGCCTGTCAGAAGCAGAAACCAGCCTTTCCGGATGGCTTGTGATTGCCTACATACACAGCTACACACCTAACATTAATCACTGACAACATTCGCTCCCCTTCCCCAAAAAAGGCAAAAAAAAAAAACATAACAGATGCAGGGCTGTCCAGAGCAGTCAACACTCAGGCGAGACATGGGGCACTGGAGGAGAGCCGTGAGTAGGCACTTTAAAGAACACTTGATTTGGCCTTGTAGATTTAGTGCAGTAGATAGAGGTAGACGGGAGTGTGTTGCTTGCAATTTTAATGCGGAGCACAGGCGCGGCGCAACCTGTGTGAGGAAGACAGCAGGGACTCTCTCAAGTGGCACAGAACGAGGAGTGTAGAGATGCCTGTGGATCTGCTGCTCAAATGTGCACCTCTGCGCTATCTGCAGATTAGCATACAACATGTGTTATGTTTACGCTGTTATGGGGACGTCGTTTATCATGCACGCTAGCTAATCCAGGCTATTGATTGTGTGCTAACTGATAAGCCAGGGAACATGCTTATTGAATATGGATAATCACACGTGCTAGAACAAGCAGACGTTTGTCCAGGAACACGTGGAAATAGTTGTGCTCAAGACATGAAATATGTTATTGTTCCTTTGGGCTAATGTTTATTCAGAAGTTTCTTATCAATACCTTGTTTTACCCCGTCTTTGAAGTGATGCATGGTGTGAAAATAATGAGTGGCCTACTATCTTTTGGTATTAAACTATGGAAGTTTAATACAGATAGTGTTGAGTGGCCTTACTTTTAATTGTAAATAATTAAGTTAACTAGTGAACTCGAAAGCTACGTTTTATATTACTGGGTTAAACATTTGACCCAGGGGAATAAAGCATATTGTTTTTTTATAATTTCAAAGCATTTTCTTTTTCTGAAAACAATGAGTTGACACACTATTAAATGTGTGGTTTAGACACAATATTTTCTTGGCATCTTGTTGACATATATTTATTTCATGGACTTCTTCAGGGATGAACAGGTAAGTTCAAGTTAAGTTACAAAAAAAAAAGTTGAATTCTGGGTCGGGTAGTTAGTATTTTCTAACACGTCTTTAAACCATAGAAATGAACTGTGGCACAACACGGAAATGCAGTAAATTTAAAATGCATTCACATGACATGCTATTTACATTACGTGGTATAGACAATGCATTTATGTGCGAGTGTTTTTATTTTCCTGTTTTTTTTGTTTTTGTTTGTTTGTTTGTTTTTTGTTGTTGTTTGCTTTGGGAGAGCAGACATCAGTACCACCCACAATAAACTGTGTCATAAAAGACTGAATAATAATTGCAATGAAGTAGCTTGATTTTGCTCCTCACTCGAGGGAAGTTTGTTATGGATTATGAGGCCTCAGAGGCATGAGGGAAGGAGGATGTGTGCAAGGACAACACGGGGACAAAGGAAGAAGAGCTGCGTGAGTGGACGTAGAAAGTACGCTATGTGAGTGAGCACTTGCACCCTAGTTTTATACCAGGCAGATCCGAGTGCAAGTGAGAGGAGGAGTTGCCCTGTAATGCACTTTCTCTTGTCACTGTTCACACTTTCGACACAGGTACAAAACTACCTCTAAACAGCTGGATCTGAATAAAAAACACAATTTGAGTGTTCTAACGTGAGGAACAAGAGACTTCACAGAAGTAAATAATGAAATTCTTCTTTGTTATGACTTCTCTACGTATGAATGAAAAGGTAGAATCAAATAGCAATTAAAGACAAGTTTGTTAAATTGTAGTCTATGCTAAGACCACTATAAGTCTTGGCATAGACATTCCAAATACGTACATACATACATATAGAGGTCAGCATATATTTATTTTGCTTTTACAGTAGAAAATGTTCATTCTCTCCACAATCATGCATCCTTGCCACTCAGCACTCACATTTAAAATGCTGTGATGTCACCTGCATAACCTCTATTCCTACAATCAAAATTGTCTATTTGTGAATTTAATAATGTTAAGAGAGCTGTATATTCTACGGTCAAATGAATGAGATTTGTCAATATTCTCAGAAACCCTTCATCACAATACTGATATCGTAAAATAGTTTAGTATTTGTTAGAGATTAGAAATACCAGTATCCCATCGTCCCAACAAGCACTGCATCAAACACACCAATTCATTTAAAGTTAGTTGTGCTCAAAACTACTTTGTTTCTTACCCCTCAAGTGTAAAGAGACATTGGGAATGTTGATGTGAACGTCCTGCCACTTTCCTTGGTCCAACGCCAACTTTCCCCACCTTTTTGTTCTAATCGACTCCCGTGGCAGCAGTGATTTGTAATTAATGGTGGTTTTGTAACTCATCTGTATCCTTGACCCTTGACGAGAGCGATCGATATAGCTCCGCCTGTGGCCCATTCGAAGTGTGTGTGCGCCTTTGGAATTAGTACCAGTTCCAGCACAAGTCCACCCATGTGCATTTACACCCAAGTAACACCCTCAAGGACATTCTACCTTGGGTCATTTGGAAAAGAGTGAAATATTCACTCATGCTATTAAATATTTACAAAAAATAGTTTGACAAGAAAGGTAAAACGCCTTTGTGAATCCATGCCCCAAACATTAGTCAGGTGTGAGTAAGACAAAAGGCTGATCATTGCCAAAACATCTGGTAGAGGTTGGGATTCATTATTCATGAAGATGTAAATATAGTGCATTGTCTAGGGACAGTGGATATTTGTCAAATGCATGTGTGAAAAAATGACAACAATGTTAGCAAAGTGCACACAAGTAAATACAACAAAAGACCTTAAAATTTGGTTACAAAAACGTGCAAGCACTTTATCTTCACATTTGTCAGATTAGAAAAATTACCGCAAGATTGTGTAAAATGTGTAAAACGTTTAGATAACAGTGAAGCATGAATTAGAACATGTAATCTTGCATAATTGTCAAGAATTCTTTGAAACCACTGGATGATTAGCTTTGTCAACTGCACATATTTGGACCCATAACATACAACTTTAAAGGTTTAATTAAAAATACTTGCGTTTTTAAATCTGGTATGTGTTTTGTCCATGCCATATTTCACAACTAAAAACACTTTCTATTCAGATCAGCCTGTCCAAGAAGTAAGACCGAAGCCAATTTTGTGACGATTACATGTCAGTTACATTCAGTCAATGGCATAGCTCTAAGATCCTCAAATGAGATTTTTCTTAGGGAAACATATTTCATACAGTGGTAACGCTACAAAATTTTGCTACTGTCCATCAGTTTATTGCATCCCAGCTGCTTTCTTCAGCTTTCTCAATCTTCCAGCTGACTTCCCAAGCTCGTCTCTAGCTCAAGTCGTCATTTGATTTTATGTCACTTTCAGACAAGTGTCTTTCAATCATCGCTTTAGGTCATACCACTGAGTTGTTCACATAAAGTCACGCAGCACAACAAAATTTACGCTTCAATAAAAAAGGTGAGGAGGAAAGGTACAAGAAAAATCTATGGAAAAGAAAGACCGTGGTGCTTTGTGAGGTCAATGATCAGCCGTAGCATATTGTGTCTGCATGTGTGAACATATGTACCTGTGAACATGCATGCTGTATCATTTATTCTACACAGTAAAGAAAAGTGGAGTGTAAGATGCATTTAAATTAAAATATTGTGGCACAGCATCATTAAGGACACTATATTTTTTGCTTATTCAAAAATGTAAACAAATAATTAATTGTAAACTTCTTATTTCAGTCTACATGTTTTGCTTGCTTGCCTACTGCATTCTGAGCTTCCGAATTTGTGTTTTAAGCATTTTTCACAGTTGTTTGAAGCAAGACGTGCCGATATGCTAACGGCAGTTAGCTACAATGCTAACAACAGACAAACTTGTAGCTGTTAGATCCAGAGGTGGTCAATACTAAGTATATTTACTCAAGTACAGTTTTTTAACGTCTGTGCTTTACTTGAGGTTTATTTTAATCAAGTAGTGACTCCAATGAAAAGCCAAATATAATACTCTACTACACACATAGAAAAAAATCTGTAAATACAACACATAAATGGAAAACTTTTTCACATTTGTCTTTGACACATTTAAAGCCTCATGATGTTCACAGAGATACTGAATGATGTTTGAGAGATGCTGCTAGAGCTTCACTACAAAAGAAGGATATTTCATACAGACAAGATCAACATTATCAGAAGTTTTCCAGGCTGTGGGTGTGATGTCACACTTAGTTGTAACTTGGCTCTAATCAATCTTAAGGACTGTTAGCGACATCAGTTCTGTCAAGCTCTGAAATACCTCTTGCTTTGGTTATGGGAACTGCAATATGTGATAATACATTGTAATATATTAAGCAGTGCTACTTATACTTGAACTGTGAAGATAAGAATGAAAGATTTACATGTATTTGTTAATTAAGCAAAACTTTGTTAATTTGAATTTCACAACAATAGTATGATGCATGTTTTCAGTAGCAAATAAAGCACTTCACCCATAAGCAGTGGGTCATATGACATAACACTTGAACAAAAGCCTATTATAATATTCTGCCTGATCATTGTATGGTATCGTTACTCAACATAATAGCTTCTCATTTAATATTTCATTTCCTCTATTCTAGCCACAAGTCTCTTTGGCAGCAAGAAAAGTCTGACAACAAATCCGTCACAAGCAGAGCCGAACAAAGCTATCTGCCGCAGTATTAATAACAGTCTTATCAGCATCGATGACAAATGAAGCAGGTGCCTGTTCTGCTTCCATCTCCAGCGCGCCACGACATAAACAAGTCCAAGCAGATGACACCCACAAACAAGAACAGAGGGAGAATGTGACAAGATGGGCCATCACTCCGCGTTAGGTCCAGAGAGAGTAGCGACGGATCTACTGGTGTCAGCATTACTGTAATACACACTGTCTGGGGAAAGCGAACACAGAGGTTAAGCTATTTTCTTAAGTTGAAAGAAAACCCAAGTTTTACAATTCAGAAACAAAGAGTCACAAGACAACAGCAGGTTTAAGGATCTTAAAAAGAGACCAAAAACACCAGTCAACCAAAAACTTGTCAAGCTGCTTTTTAATAGAATCAACAAAATCTGCCATATGCAAGGCCATGGGTGGGGCATTCCCTAATTTGAGAACAACAACCTTTTAAAGCACATCTTTGGGACTATTAAAAAAAACAGGTGTAAGGAGGTATGATGCTCTTGGGAGCCTGTCTTAGAAGAGTGAAACATAGCCAGGACTTTGAAATCAACACCAAATTTAATTGGAAGTCAGTGAAGTGAAAATAAAATTGGAGATAAGTGTTTGTTTTTAGATCCTGCTAAAAACACTGCAGCAGCATTTTTTACTAATTAAAAGGATGGACAATAAAATTAAAAAAACAGGGCCAAACACAGTCAGTATCAAGACTAAAATATATTTGAACTGGGACCAAATATATGTAATTCTGATACAGGCTTAAACCAGGAGCAGCCATAGAGCAATGGTATGAGAATACAACTGGTTTGAGCCAAAACCTAAGCACATGCATAGTTTCTTGGGTTAAGATAACAACATCAAAGAGAAAAAAATTACAGAAAAAAATTATGAAATTGATACCAGCCATGTGATAAAAACAAAGCCTAATATTTGAAGACAGTGAGAGATCCATACGAAGTCATTCAACTTGTGTCAGCATTACTGTAATAGGTGCAGTTTGGGGAAGTGTCTGGGGAGAGTAAGGAGCCGTGTGAGGTTTCTCTAAAAGCAATTTCCTCACGAGAGAAAGCTCTCATCATTCTTGGGAGACAAAGCATCTGGAAAGACTCCTAGACAGATGGGTGAAAAAATCGGAGATGAAATTCCGCCATGTCCTCATTCACGGCAATAGTGTTTTCAGTAACCTTTTCCTTCTAACTTTTTCCCCAGTCTTTGAGGGACTTTACATTAATCACGCCTGACAAGCAGCAAGGCTCTTCTGTTGACGACAGTGGAACGTGACCACAGGCGTAAAGCATTGTGCCGGCAATAATGCATGTATCCAGTCATCTTCTCCACACTCTGCTTTCCTGATCACTTATCACTGACGAGCATATGTTCAAATGCACTACTTTCGCTGCTGGTTGCAACGGATATTCATCTCTACCATGTTTATGACTCTTGCTGCTTGCACTTAATAATCCTGACAAAAGTGAGGCTTATTCTGCGCTACAAAGAGGAAAATATCCCGTCAAGCAAAGGAGCTGCCTGGTGCTATTATGTCCAGACACAAGAACGCTTGACCTGGCTCGAGCCGGTTACGCTGACTGGAAAAAAATATATAAAAAATTGTTGTAGCAGGTGCAAAGCTGGAATAAAGCAGGACTAACCTCAAGGGCAGCAGTATTTATGATGCCGTTTTGCCAGCACCTTTCATCCACACTTTTCTTTTCACTGCTCTTTGATACATTTTCATTCCACTGCTAAAAAACTAACAACCACTCTTACAACAAATGCTTTCATTTTGTGGTTCCTATTGAACGAATAAGGACTAGCTTCATTTATTTACTGACAAATATGTAACTCAATTATGCTAGATGTAAACTTTTACAACTTGCAATTCGACTCAATTGGAAATCTTAAGTATTTTCAATATCAGTGTTGTGCCCACGTTTTTGTAGAACATTTCTATGTTCTAAAGATCATTCTGCAATCATTTTAGGACATTTTTTGGCAGCTCTCCTGGCTGTGTCTCTTACACTGAGCAGTTTTTGAAACTTCTTGATTTTTAGCTCACTTTTTATTAGGACAAGTTTGGACTTCAACCAACTGAGAAGTGTGGCCTCTGACAAACTTGAGCTAAGTTCAGTCAGATTTGAGCAAAGGAGACATCTGTTTTTCTGGTAACCATGGATACCAAGCAAATGCTCATGCTATGCTAACTTTGGACCTCTTAAATGGCGGACTTTCTTGTAGCAGCAGAATCTTGAAATGTTCAACAGACTTAAGAATTTTGTGAATTGAGTTGTTTGTCTTGTAACCATGGAAATGGGACATGAAGCTATGAATGCTAACTTTGCTAGCCTTGGATATCTGAAAAGCCATTATTTCATAAGCTAGAGGAACTTTTACTTCTGCTGCAGCAGAAGATTTTCCAGGGAAATATTTTGAGGGGATAGCTTTCTCACCGACTGAAACAACAGAAGTTTCATCTGATCCACTTGGACCTGCTCCTCCAGCTAAGGCCCTGACCGAACCAACCACATCATGGATATGATCCCTGAGGCTGTTTTGTGGACCAAGCTCCAAACCTGGGGCGACAGAGGTTTCTCTATCACTGCCCCAACCTCTTGGACAGAGACTGGACCAACCTCACCACTTTTAAGAAACATCTGAAGACCTGCCTGTTTAAATATGCTTTAATGTTTGAATAATGTTTTAATTACTAACTGTTTTTATGTATTGTACCTTTGTTTAGCTTCCTTTGTCTGTAAAGCGTCTTTGAGTGTCTGGAAAAGCGCTACTTTATAACTTTGGGAAGTCCACCGAGACAACTGTTGTTGTGATTTTGGGCTATATAAAAATAAATAAATTTGATTTATTTTTACCCATCTTGTTTTCAACGCTTTTACTTTACTTATGGATTAGAATCAGGATATTGATTTAGGACAACCTTAGTAATTTTCCAAACATCAAACACATTAATGATAACAAAGTAGAACCACTAGTCAACAAAAAAACCTCTACATTGGCTGTAGCATTTACAAGAGTGTTTATGTGCAGCAGTTCATCCCGCTGGAGTGTTGAGTGTCCCAGCCGCAGTAACTCGTCGTGTGATAAAAGTGGCAGCTCTGTCCACTGTCTCCTCTTTACACCTCTCCCAGGAGTAATCAGCTCCACCTGTTCCCCTCTCCTCCCATCACTCAAGCCGCGGCCACATTGTTTAGTGTGACCGTGTAGGATTCTCTTGCTTTCTTATCTTCTGCCCAGACTTTTCATTACGATCTAGGGTTGAACTTTGAACTGTGTCTTTTGGCTGCCTTGTTAAAAAGCTCAAGGTGCAGTGCTCTCCTGTGTTCTCTGACCTGCTCCTGTCCGCTTGCTGCTGCAGTGACACAGCTGTATTGAGAGACGCAAAAATGTGCTTTCTCAGCTTTTATTGGCTATATGGACAGGTTTTTCTTTTTCCAAGACAATGGATTTCTGTTTCGCACATGCACATAGTGTATATTACCTTCATATTTTATTAGACATGCCTAAATGTGACTAGAGTATTTCTGTCTGTGTTGCGTTTTCTAGTTTATGATAGTTGGTGCAGGAGTGAACCAAAGGATACAGCCGACTGCTTGGAGGCAGTCTCCATTTAATCTGGAATACATTAAAAGTGAACAGAGTCAACATGTGCTGCTAACAGTTGGCCCAAACTACAAAGAGGAGACAATGACATGTCAGTATTTTTCAGACTTCTTCCTGTCAATAAATAAAAACATCAGAACAACTTAAAGGTTTAATATTGACTCATACAAAGTAGACCTTGTTGACTGACCAAAATAAAGGTGATATAATGACTAAAATGCACTTAAAACACGGGATTACATTGGATAACCAACCTCTTCAATTACAGAATAACATAAAAGGAAACAGAAAATTACGACACATTATGAAGAAACTGGAACTCTCTGATTTGGATGACTGATTTTTTTTTTTTTTTTTTTAACAGGTCGTAAAAATAGCGCTTTGTGGGAGAATGATGGACACTGAAAATGGTTCCCCAGATACTAAAAGTCAATTTATTGAAGAAGTTAGCATATAACACTGTGCATCAAGAAATGTCCACTTTAAGAATTACGATGGTGAATCTAAAGGCACTATCTATATAAAAAGATAACATGGAAACATCCGTCCACATTCTGAATGGCGACTAAATTACCAATAACTTTCTTTCAGGATTTCTTATGGATTCATTTTGTCATTGTCTTTTTCATTACAATATGCATGAACTCTTCAAACCAAACAGAAAAGATTGATGGCATTTATACATTGCTCTAGAGAATTCATGTTTGTTTGTCAGATATTTTAGGCCTGGCCCATGAAACAATCAAAGGAACATGCTGAATCTGACCACCAACACAATTCATATCCTGTGAGTCGTGTATTGATCGCAGAAGTGCAGTATTCGCTCTTTCTTCTTCCCAAACTGCATGTGGTAAACAATAATAGATGTAGGTCAGCGCTACATCCGCCACGCCTCCCCAGACAGTCCAACCTCTTTCCCATCAGTGAGCCTGCTTTTTCATCACCTCGTCAGACATCTTTGATCTTTTTATTATTTGAAGCTGCCAAATCTACAGGATGGCGAAAGTAATGTGATTCAGCAAAATTCGACTTCCAGTACTTTGGACTTTTCAAGATTTTCAAGTTAACTTGTAAGTCAGCACTCAGTCTTTGTGTTGTATTATAGGTCAAACAACGGCTTTACATTACACAAAGTATTCAGCTACAGCAGCTTGAAAGAAATGTTTTCCTTAGAGGTCTTAAAAAAAGCAAGTGTATGCACAGCAACTAAAACCACTCACTGCTTTTCTGTACAGTCTTTGCATTTCAGCTGTTTGGAATACCTACAAAAGCCCATTTGTACATGAATGCTTGTGTGATTACCTGAAAACTGCCCAATGAAACACACTCTGTATATATTCTTTCCACATACTCTTCCCAGACCGGCCTGCTGTGCCCGGAGTTAGTCTTTAGAACCCACATAAGTCCCAAACCACATGCCTCATAATTAGTGTATACACAGTGTGATGAGCAGCTTGTATCTTATCAAACCTGATATTTACTTAGCCCTGCTAATAAGCAATAAAACTTACATTTCTATCTCCTTAGAAAATTTGCAGATGATGTGTCACCTCTTGAAAGTTACACAATGTTGCCTTAATAGTCTGAATTATACTCATCTCTCTTTGACTTATAGTTAAAATTTGAAATAGATGTGCATGTTTTATGCTGATTACTTAGCCCTGATGATGCATTTCAACATTTATTTTTGTTTATTTTTTTCAGAATCATTATAGGGATTTACAATGGGAACCAATACTTCCGGAACCATGAGGTGGGCAGTCACCGTTGAGCTCTTATCTGCCTTTTCTTTTCAGATTCTACAACATTACGCCATTTGTGCTTTTCAGAACATAGCTTTCAGGTAAAGCGTGGCCCCTCTGGCCTTCCACAAACAGCGGCAGAGCTGTCGAAAGTAGTACAAAGTGGCTTAGAAGCGGCAAGGATGTGATGCGTCAAGGAAATGTTTGGAGAGCTGGATTTGGCTCAGGGGCCACGAAATGATGTTCACTAATGTAAACATGCAACATAGGAAAACCACACATGTAATAAAACAAAATAAATTTAGCTGGAAAAAAAGAAATAAATAAAAAAAACAATAACTTGTGAGGAGGAGTAGTGATGAAGCTGAGGTGGTGTAACACAGAAATAGAGAGAGAGTGAGTGGGGACAAGTCGATCTGCGCCTCCTGCTCTGCCAAATCAAACCGCCTTCCCCAGCATCAAAGACACCTGCAGAAGTACTGTCACCGCTGATAAACACGCCACTCTCCTCTCTCTCCCCTGGCCCATTTTAATTACAAATATTTATAAGCAGCTTAGCACCGTGGACAGTTCTCTTCTCCCTTTTAACAGGCAAAAGGAGTGAAGATTGTTGGGTGCCTCCACAGCTGCTGCAGACGATAAAATATATTCACTGTGTTTTTGTTGTTTGCTTACATTAAATTATTCAAAACGCCCATATCATCATTCACTCGAGTTCCCCTCCTTGTTGTACTAAATAGGGGATGACACATATTAATTGCGGCGGGTATAACTAATGTTCCTTGTGACTTAGTATTAAAAGACCATATGAAAATATACTCAACAAAAATATAAACGCAACACTTTGTTTTTGCTCCCATTTTTCATGAGATGGACTTAAAGATCTAAAATTCATTCCAGATACACAATATTACCATTTCTCTCAAACACTGTTCACAAATCTGTCTAAATGTGTGATAGTGAGCACTTCTGCTTTGCTGAGATAATCCATCCCACCTCACAGGTGTGCCACATCAAGATGCTGATCTGACATCATGATTAGTGCACAGGTGTACCTTATACTGCCCACAATAAAAGGCCACCCTGAAATGTGCATTTTGTTTTTGCTTTATTGGCGGTCTGGGGACTCAGAACCAGTCAGTATCTGGTGTGACCACCATTTGCCTCATGCAGTGCAACACATCTTCTTTGCATAGAGTTTATCAGATTGTCTATTGTGGCCTGTGGAATGTTGGTCCACTCCTCTTCAATGGCTGTGCGAAGTTGCTGGATATTAGTGGGAACTGGTGCACGCTGTCGTATACGCCGGTCAAGCACATCCCAAACATGTTCAATGGGTGACATGTCCGGTGAGTGTGCTGGCCATGCAAGAACTCGGACATTTTCATATTCTCTGAAACGCCTTTGGAGACGGCTTATGGTGGAGAAATGAACATTCAATGCACGAGCAACAGATCTGGTTGACATTCCTGCTGTCAGCATGCCAATTGCACGCTCCCTCAATGCTTGTGGCATCTGTGGCATTTTGCTGTGAGACAAAACTGCACATTTCAGGGTGGCCTTTTATTGTGGGCAGTATAAGGTACACCTGTGCACTAATCATGATGTCAGATCAGCATCTTGATGTGGCACACCTGTGAGGTGGGATGGATTATCTCAGCAAAGCAGAAGTGCTCACTATCACACATTTAGACATATTTGTGAACAGTGTTTGAGAGAAATGGTAATGTTGTGTATCTGGAATGAATTTTAGATCTTCAAGTCCATCTCATGAAAAATGGGAGCAAAAACAAAAGTGTTGCGTTTATATTTTTGTTGAGTATAGTTAAACACAATACATAGATTTTTCTTTTTTCCCCGAAATTTGAAAATTCAAATACCTCCAAGCATTTGCAATGAATTGAAAATTGCAACTATCTTGCATAATGTATGAATCGACTGTGGTTGAGTTTAATTAAAAAACATAAAAATATGAAATTGTTTTTTGTTAAGGACAATTGTAAATCAAAATGAACGTACTTCAGTCACCTAACTGGTTACTGACATGACTTCAGAAGCACTTTTCACAAATTTCAGAGGTCAGACAGAGTTTTGCTGTTACGGTAAAGCAAACAACAAAGAGCATTCTAACAGCTCACTTCTTGGTTTTTTGAAGAAGTAGCTTTTATACAGACTGACTCTCAAGTCATTTTCTCCTGAATAGATCTGTTTTCAAAAAAAGTCGTTGCAATATTTCATTCACCCAGGAGTGATCCATAGTAGAAAGGCTTCAAAGTTAGACAGCGTATTTGAAAATTGGCTAAAACCTCAGGTTTTAGGGTGTAGCCCCTCCTTAGATGCAGGGCTAAACTCAGTTTAGTTAAAATTCAGCCAGTCTCAGGTCACATCAGATTGAAAATGACTTTTGGATGAGAGTCAAGAAACAACTCGGTCTTCAAATATGCCGTCCAGATGATAAATTTGAAGCCTTTCCACTATGTTTGCAAAATTCCAAAATATTTTAAGTTATTGCAAAATTAGAGGAACAATTTGTCAATTTTATTGTATTCTTACAAAAACATGTGAATGAGGCTGTATCAGTCTTTAAAGCACATCCCAGTTCCATCATATCTTGCTAAACAGACAGAAAGATTGAGATTCAACAAGGGCTAGTATCTTGATACACTGTCAAAACTTACAATCCTATAGGGCTGTCTAAATTCCACTTCTGCATTTTCATTTCATTGTTTTATTTCAGCTTTTCTCAACAAAGTTCTTTCACTGTGGACATCTCAAGATCCGCTTTAGGCGATACCCATCTGACCGAAAAGTTTAAATCCTCTAATGAGAGCTGCGAAAAAGCACACTTGTTTCAGCTCCCACTTCTCTAACCTTTGTGGCACATTGTAATCCAAGGCAGAAGTGTGGAAGTCACCTTGTACGAGCCGGGGAATGTAAAAGATGCCCTGCTATTTTTTTGTCCTTTTTCTTGTGTTTTTGGTGCACTTTAGAACAATCTTCAGAAAGCAAAATGTGTTGTTTTGCAGCGGCGTGACAGGGTTGAAGACAGGCGGCAGGCATCATTTGTGTTATTCACTTTCCCCCGACCTCCTATAAGCACTTTGTCTAACTATGCTGGAAAACTTTGGGGAGACACTCTCACAGAATATCAATAGTTTCCAAGTCTCTAATTCCCACTTCGAAAAGGGACTTGCTATCAGCTTAATGTGAATCCTACTCGGAGCGGTGACAGGAATACCCATAGTGTCGTTTGCGACTAGGGACATTCTGTTTTGGTTAGAGGCTTTTGTTTTGTTTTGGAGGTGGACAGTAATCACATTTGGTCTCGTTAGTAGCTCCCCCTTGACTCGGCGCGGTCATCAAGGTAATGTATGTGGGCCCCTCTCGTTTGGGCGAAAATGGATTTGTGCTGCATTAGCTGATGAAGCAAGTAAATTACATTATGTGCCTCCAATGTGAGCTTAATGTCAGTGAATTGCGGATGTATTGGCCGTACGGACAGTGCCGGACTTGTTAGCATAGGGCGCTTCAGTGATCTATCTCATAGTCCGGAAAAAAACAGGCTGTAACGTGTCTCCTTCAAGTTTAAGAGCTCCAGGGGTCATTGGCCTGTAATGTATTTGCTTTAAGATAAAAAAAGGAGCTTAGAAGTTTAAAGTGTATTGTTTTTGGTAAGCTAGACTGATGTTTCCCAACCAGTGCAATCTCCAAAACAGATTGAACAAAACGCATATTTTCATGCCTTTTTTACATACAAATGAGAATTTTTTGTTGAAGCGATTGTCTTTGAGTTCAACAGGTAAATCTTAACTTAACTCAAGCCCGTCCTAACGTTACCCATTTTAATAACTTAAAAGCTAAACTTACCCGTTAACCTATCTGCGTGAAAATGTGCTCGTCATATGTTTTTGACCAACACAGTTTCACTAGATACTAGGTACTTTTACCACGACAAAAAAACAGCGTATTTTGAGCACGAGTTCACTCGAGTTCATTCTCAGCTGTTTTTAGTACTTATGTTACGCCGTGCATTTAGCACGATATGAAAAAGTGTAAAAATGACACGAGATTTCACAGAGTTAAAAAAACACGAGTTTTGATTGAAGCCACGTGGGGACGTTTTCTTCAGATGAAACCGGTAAGTTTAGGCATAAAGTTACTAAAATGGGTAAGTTTAGGTCTGGGGCTTGGGGCAGATTAAGATTAGAATCAGGATTTCATTAATATTCATAACAACCACCATTGAAATGAATGGGGACTGTGATGCGTACCATAATTACACAAAATAGCCGTGAACTCGTGCTTATCATACGTAATTTACATGTTGTGTAATGCCGTGGTAAATGTACGCTTTCTTGTGAGATCGGGCTCTTTTGACAGTTCGTTGTATTCATACGTTTTCTTCAGAGAGGTGGTACAGTAACCCTGGGAAGTAAGCAAGGGCTTACTTGGAATGGTTTCACACTTTAAAAGTAGGTGAAATGCAATATTAACAAAGCAATTAAAAAAATTAATTCGATTAATATGTCTGTAATTAATTAATCCCAATTAATGCACTAATTTCACACCCCAAACCCATTATTTTAAATCAAAGCAATAGAGTTAAAGAGAAAGCTTAGAGGGTACTTAGGAAATGTTAAAAACTATAATCTTGTTTTAGTGTAGAAAAAATAAATGCCTGCTTCAATATTGTGCCAAAAAAAAAATCTGAAATTGTGCTCAGGCCCAAAAAAGTCTATGCATGTAAATAATAAAAATTAGCTAAAGGATTTGTGAAAGTAAGAGATAAGTAAGAAAAATGGAAATACCTGTTCGACTAACCTGCACACTTGTGTCTGAGATTTGAATGTGTTCTGTTCTGTCCATATTTGACTGTTTAATGAACTGTGTAATACAAACCACACTTGTACATTATTTCATTATACTACAATTACAATACCTTTTGATAAATCCTCTCATTCATTTGCTGCTGTGTGCTTATCAAACAGCATGTCCTTCTAACAGAGCAGAGCAAGTCTGTTAGATAAAGAGAGAAAATATCTGCAAATATTGGTAAATCTGGCTAACAGTAGCAGCTAACAGCCTGCGATATGGCTATGTGACATTTATCACAATACTGTTTGGTGACCCATCTATCAGAGCCTTAATTGTTGACTAAGCAAAACTATTCCAAAGAAATGCAATATGAACATTTCTGCATTTACCTATATACATTTTTCGTTCAATGTGCAGGGCTTTCTAACCACTAAGCACATTAAACATGCTTGTAAATTGTATTTTAGGGGTTTATGCATTAGATTACATTGGATACATGACAATATTCAATATGGCAACATTGAAATAAAAGAGGCAAACCTTTTTCAGAAAAGAATCAGCAAAATCACTACTAAACTCTCACATGAGCAAACTTTTTATATTGAAAATGCGGATTCATGCAAGAGTCATGAGTTTCCTTTCCATGTTTTCTAAGGTTAAAAGTAAACTAAATGCCTGTTAATTAATTTTACTTGCATAAGCCACAGAAGCAGTGTGAGGAAGTACTCTCCATGTGTGAGCAGGAAGTAAGGACATGTTGTCTTTGTAACGCTCACGATCAAATCAATCAATCAATCAATATGTATTAATAGAGCACAATTCATACCAAGGCAATTCAAAGTGTTTTACATCATTTAAATAAAATAAAAAACAAGCAATTAATTGTAATTATACAAAGATAAACATAATATTAATAATAATAAAAAAATAAAACCATGTAAAATGACATTTAAATAAAATTAAAAGAAGCACAGAATCCCTCAGTCATATGTACACTGAAACAGAGCTGTTTTAAGCCTGGATTTGAACATAGTGGTCCACACTTTTGCACCATAAAACTAAAATGCTGATTCACTTAGTCCTGACTCTGGGCACCAGCAGGAGACCAGTTCCTGAGGTCCTCAGAGTCAGAGATGGTTCATAAGGGACCATCATATCAGGTATACATGGGAGCAAGGCCATGGAGAGACTTAAATACCAATAGTGTCTAAAACTATTCTGGCCATACCTGCTTGTATGATCAGGTATGGCCTGATCCCGTCAGATTTCAGAAGCTAAGCAAGAAAGGGCCTGGTTGGTACTTGGATGGGAGACCGTTAGAACACCAGGTGCCACAGTGGGACGACAGGAGTAGGTTGTCGTTGTGTCCTTGGGCAAGACACTTAACCCACACTGCCTCAGTGTCTGCGTACACTGGGTGAGTGGATACTAGATTGAAAGTGTTTTGAGTGCCTGGAAAGGTAGAAAAGTGCTATATAAATAGACCATTTACCATTTTAAAACCTTTGTTACGGTGGATACAACAGAGTTCAATAAATTATCAGCATTAGAATATGAAACATTATCAAAATTAAACTTTTCCATAAACAGTGCCATTTATATGTCTCTTTCGACCAACTGCAGGAACAGGTGTATGAATATAACGTTACAGATCTAAGTGCTGTATCTGCAGCTCGTGTGATTCTTTTCAGAGCTCAAGTCATTTCACAGCCTTAGATTGATGGTTGGGTCAATTTAGCCTCTGCAACTTTGTCCCTCGTGATAGACTTTGTTTGTTTTATGATCTCCAAAGACTCAACCGTTAGTTTAAAATACTGTGCTGTAGCAGAAGCTGTAGTGCCATCCATGAATAAGTTCCCTGTGAAACAAGTGCTGTTCCGCTCTCCCGCGCACCACAGATTCATGCAATATTTACTAAATATAGAAAATTAAACAAATCATCTAAACAAATACTAATCAAAGCTTTTTTTGTAATCAAATTACTCAATTTACTCGATGAATAGTTTCAGCGGTGTGGTCTCAACAACTAGTCATAACAATCAACATTTCAAGAAAAATAATATTGCTTTAAAATGTTTGTAGCCTTATGAATATAGTCCCAAGAGGGCATGCCTCTTATGTTCTATATTGAGCTGGCCGCAGAGCAAACAGCTGTGAGGGGCAAAGGTAATTCGAGCTGAAAATTATACATGTAGCCTTGGGTTCTGGCACATTTTTCCAATGGCACATGGGATGAAAAACACATTGTTATTCACTGGTGGAACTGTGGTAAACAAGTGTATGGAGTCCAAACACCAGATGTTACTGGCTTCAACACTGTCCTCAGCAGAGTACACTTGAACAAAAGGTCTGCATGTGACTTAAAGATGTCCATCTGCATGTCTGTGAGGGTCAAAGAGCATACTTTTTTTTTTAGCTCAGTTCTTTGGCTATTAAAATATTATTGTTTGTTAGTAAAGCCATTGTACAGTACGGTTGGTCAAACAGACATTAAAAATGCTGCCATGCTGAGTCGACAAGAAAAAGAGCTTGAAAAATAGACCAGAAGTACATGTGTTGGAACAGTCACTTAATTAACAAATCAATGTTTTTTGTTGTTTTTTTTAAGCACATTTGACAAGTTTTCATGTCTTATGAACTTCTAGATTGCAGTGATGACGCTGTGGCAAATATTGATAACAGTTTCACATTAGCAGTATTAATGGCGCATTAGTTGGTAATCTCATACTCAGACTGCACTCGGTCCAGCTCCAGTCCTGTGTTGATTCAGCCCTCGGGCGAAGAACAGCTCGTAATTCTGTCCTTTATAAGACTGTCGGTCGTATAAAACAATGTGGGAGGCCGCATTCAGCCCCTGGGCCTTGTGTTTGGCACATGTGGTCCTGGGTGAAAGGTTTCTATCTTTAAAACTGTCAAGAAGACTTCCTGTGGAGCTTTTTTTCGTTCAAGTACAAAATCAAAACCATGCATTCTTTCTGTGAGCGGGGTCTCCTCTCCACAGATTTGACATGTAACTTGGCCTACCATCATCATCTGCTGTTGTCATTGTAAAGTACTTTGAATTCCTTTGCTTATGAATTGTGCTATACAGATACATTTGCCTTGTTTTGTGCCTATTGTGGCATCAAAGACACTCAATAAAGCATGCGCCAGAAAAGTTGCATAATACACTTGTAAGCTATTTTCTTTTCAGTATATTGGTTGAATATAAATTTTAAAAATGCAAAAAGAAAACTTTTATATTTTTATTTAAGAAGCGTGAGCCAAGTTTGATCAACTCTCTAAAACATCTGCAAAGGAATCACAGTTATAAATCCCTCTATTCCGAAGTATGAATCGTAGACAAAACTGAATTGAAAACACACTATTCATTGGATTATGCAACATTCCATTTCCAAGAGAAATGACTCACAAGCCTCTGAAATACATTCAGTGTGTTGACAATCTGTGTGGTTCCAATAGCGACAGACAATTACTCAATGAAAGGAAAACTTCAGTCAATTATCTAGTTGTTTATTTCACAGATTTTCTTTAGTGTGTCAAACAAAAAAAGCCTGTCATGTTCTGTACATTTCAGAACAATCAGAAGTCATTTCTGATGGAAAAATAAGTTTGCTCTAACCTTCAAACAGCCATCAATATGTTATGCTTCATTCATTTTGCTAACGATTTCTACGGTATAGTCTGAAAGTATAAAGCTGCTGTCAATTTTCAATGGCGTTGGATGTTGTGGTTTTCTTAGAATAACAGAGCCGACTTTAGTTCTATTTCTATCAAAGTGTTTGAGCAGTGTTGTGATAGTTAGCGATATTGCTAACTAAATTGCTGGAGGTAATAATGGATTCAAACTCGAACTTTAACAGCCACATCAAGTCAATAACATCAGCAGCTTTTTACCATCTAAAAAACATTGTCAAAATCAAAGGTATATTGTCAAAGCCTGACTTGGAGAGACTTATCCATGCATTTGTCTCCAGTAGGTTAGACTATTGTAACAGCCTGCTTGCCGGCCTATCCAAACGAGCTGTAAAACAGCTGCAGTACATCCAGAACGCTGCTGCTCGAGTCCTGACCAGAACCAGAAAGTACTTGACAAACATTTAGTTTTTGTGTGGTGTAACTCCTCCAGAGTCGATGCAGTAGGTCTGTATTTGCGAGTTGTAATTCACTTTATGAGTTATCATGTTTCTAGCTTACAACAATTTCTTCAGCTGTTATGTTTAGAAAACAAAATCTACCTCAAGCAACTCTATAAACTTTTATGTCAATTAGGATTAGGATTCTAACAGTAATATTTAACTTTCTTTTTTTTTACTTCAAAATGCATTAAAAAGGGGATAAAACATTATTGTTTCCTGTCTCTGTTGCACTTTGGAAGCTACTTGTTTGTTTGTTTTTTATGTGCTCTAAATGATGTAGATTTTAGGGATGCTTCCTCTGTTTTTGTGGAGTGTTTTCATTGTGAAGCTGGGTGACGTCAAACACAGGATTAGTCAAAACTGTGAAAGACACAAAACTATTTTTGGCAGTTTTTTTTTTCTAAAGAGACATCATTATGCCACAGCTACAAGTGGAAAGTTTCAATGTGTAATAGAATTCTGCCTTTCTAAGTAGCTGAAAGGAGTAAAAAATAACAAATTTATCAATATGTATGTGCAAGATGTTCTGACATCTCCAGAGAATTAATTGTGTAAAATTGTACCGTAGGTTTCTAACTCAAGTAGAATATGTCTTATCAATATATTTTATGTCTCAGCCTCACAAGAAAGCGCACATTTACCAAGATTTCATTCCTTTTTTGCGTATTTATGTTACGCAGCCACGTGGGGACGTTTTCTTTCGGTGAAACGGGTAAGTTTACTCATCAAGTTACTAAAGTTGGTAAGTTTAGGTCTGGGGCTTGGGGCAGGTTAAGATTAGGATCAGGATTGTGTTAATATTCATAAGAAAGAGCACATCTTAACAACCACCACCATAATTACGCAATGTCGTGGTAAATGTACGCTTTCTTGTGAGATCGGGCTCTTTATAAATATGTTGTATTGTCCTAAAACATGAACAAAGAACATTTTAAAAAAAGAAGTAAAGAAGAACTACTTTGAAAGACACATACTGTATATTGTAAAAATATACTTATATACTGTATATTATAATGTTCTAACATTGCTTCTTCATCCAAAGCATTTGTGGGACATTTTTTCATTCCCCTCTGAGCTTCAGCAAGCAGTGTTCTGAATGTCCCGGATCTGTGATGAAACATTCTGGATGATTCATAGAGTTATTAAGAGCGCAAAATTATGTTTAACTTTAAATCATCAATACCCATTTTGAACAGTTTTCCAGCATTAAGAAAGAGCAGGGGATTATTTTCCTTGTGTAATTCTATTACAAGCTGTAGATCCTCATGAGCATCTTTAAAGAACAAAATACAGCATGAATAATATTTTTTTTTAAACTATTTGTATAGGCATGGATGCAGCTAAAAGTCAGTTGAAGAAGTGACTCTAAAATGGAAGAGCAAGTATACAAAAAATAAAGTAAAACATGTAGTCAGCTCTGGCAGTTTCTTTACATTGTGTCAAAATAACAAAGAAAACAGTTTTTCAGTTTTGTTCTTTTTTCAGGAACTTTTAGTAGGTTTAGATCCACTGTTCCCAGCGGTCAGCTCATGTACAGCTCTGTTGCTTGTGAACATACAAACTACTGTTAGACCAAATGATAGATAGAACAATACAGAGAAGGCGACTTTATGCTTAGAAATAGAGAGCATAAATGATCATAAAAACTTCACAACATTCAGGGTTCAAGTTAATGTTTGATTAGCCTACTGAGCCCATTCTCACTGATAGGCGTAAGTATACCACACTAATTTGATGGCGTATGTATGCTGTACATTAACAATAACCCCGCCATAGTTGATTTCTGCGGTGGATGTAAAGTTTTATTATTTATGAATATTAACAAAATCCTAGTCCTTTACCAACTCCCAACCCTAGATCTAAACTTACTCATTTTCATAATTTCAGACCTAATCTTATCTATTAATCAAAGAACATATCCTCCATGTGGCTTCAACCAAAAACCAATACAAATAAAATGCAATTCTGTGAGATCGTGTTGGCCTGCTAATCGCTCACCAGTTCTACTTTAAAGTTAGTGATTGTTAAAAATGCTTATAATTAGATACAGACAATGCACAGCTGTTTTACAAATCTAAAACACGTTACTGAGCTTGAGAAACAAAACACTTTACACGTCATTAGACAATATGAAACTTTATGTGAAAAACTTCAAAATACAGCAAGAATTTGGAAAGTGTTGTTTGTGTTGTGTTTTGTGGTACGTGTTCTTTTTCAGTTGTGTTTACAGGTGGAGGTAGTGCTTGGTGACTGTACATGGGAGGCCTGTAATGTGTCTGTGCCTCTGCTGCAGTACCTCTGGTGGAACAGCTTTCTGTCTGCTGGCACATCAACACTCCAATTATCAACAGCAGGAATGCCCTTTCATTTCGATTTCACTCTCCTTAGTCCCCGGGCACTCTGCGGCCCCATCGCCTTTCTACGCTTTCCACTCTGCTGATGCACCAGTCATTTCAAAGTTTGTCTACTAACTGTCGACGCCCTCACATGAGCATTTTGCAGTGTTGGTTTGCCTCAAGATTGCTTATAGAACTGGTACAAAATTGCATCGCTAAGCCAATAATGGCGCTATGTTAATAAACACTTTTCATAAACTGTAGATTATAATGATGTGTTTAGTTTTGAGTGAACACTTGCATTCTTGTATCTAATCAAAAGGCATAGACATATGAATAGTAGACAATTAGCAGCTCTGTTCATTTGCTACAACCATGTTGGTCTGTTAGAGTCTGTGATAATGCAAATCAATGGAACACAGTGGCAAAATGGGGCTAATTTCATAGATGCAAAATGTTCTAGAGGGATTTTTTGTTTATTAACACAGGCGATGGGCAGAAAGATCCTCCGCACATACACAGTGGAAACAAGTTGAAAAAGCTAACTACAAGAGTTTATCAAAACAAAAGCTATGCTGCGAAGTCAACATTTGTAAATGAAATTCGACCCTACGACCCTTAAAACATTTCGGTGGCGTGAAAAAGCTTTGAGAAAAACACTGTCTTGAGCTTCAGGAGACAGACGTCTGTAAGACCGGTTCATACCTGATTAAAACAGCTAGCTGTGGTGCCGTTTCGTTGTTTCATTCGAAGAAGGTTCCCCATGTAAACAGATGGAGAGGAGCGCTTTATACCAGACTGTTTAGATGCTCAATGATCAATCGGCAAATAGACAAGACGCGAGGCCTCAACAAAAACCTAAATACTGTATGTGGTGCACCTTACTGAGCTGAGGAAATAGCATGCTTTCTCACTCATTTGTACTTACAGCAAAGACCAATTTTGCACTGGCTTTCGTTCTCACATTTTGTCCTTCATAATTCGTTTCTTTTATTCTGTCGACAGTAACTCTTCTCTTCCACTCAGTTTCATATTGAAAGACTTTAGTGCTCAAGCTAAGAGTTACTTATGTGTCTATGGTGGGAAAAATGTCTTTCTAAATGGACAGAGAAGATAGAAGATGATCAGGCTTCAGTATCCGATGATTCAATCTATGAGTGGTGAGCTCAAGCGAGGGCCACTACAGACCACAGGAGAACCAGACCACTCCGTTTAAGTTCTAATCACAAAGTCATTTTATTGAGTTCCTTTTCCCACTTCCACATCACAAGTCTTATCCTCTTCTTTTCTCTTGCTCTGATCGAGTTTGGTTCTTCAGCTGCTTTATAAACTTTTGAGTAGAATTTCTTGGATGATTGTTTTCAGTCATCACACTTATGACGGTTACTAGTGATGCGCGGGTCAGCTTTTTTTGTGACCCGCCCCGCCCGACCCGATTTAAAATTCAGCCCGACCCAACCCGAACCCGCAAAAATTAAAACTGCATAAAACGTTGTTTTTTGCGAGCTGCGGCCTCCGCGGGTACGTTTGTCTGAAATGAGCACATACACTTTATCTGTACAGAGTAGCTCCTCTTCTCGTCACACACGATCTTTGTGAGAGGCTGGGTTGTTTACAGTTCAGCAGCGGAAGAAAACATGGACGACTTTTATGGACTTATTTTTGGAGAGAAAGTGGTTTTCGTAGCGCTCAAAACGATAAGATTATGTCAGCAGCAGGAAGCGGCATCTACGGACTTCAGCGGCTGTTTACTGAGCAAGTTTTTGACCGCTGCTCGCAGAAGGCAAATGCAGACTGAATTTACTCGTGGATTTAGACAATGCGTCGGGATTTTAAGCGGAAAGAAACAGAACAGCGGACTTTACCGTGGTTTTGCAAAGCCCTGTGATGTGGATACGAACAACTGGATTAATCTCCGTCAGACAGATGTATATTAAGCTTCACCTGGACAGTGGACCCCGCCAGACTTCTTCAGACATTCACGGTGAGTAAAAAGCTTGTTTGCGAGGGTTATTTATTTGTCAACATGCTCTGGAGTCTGGACGTTTCTCCAAGTGAGGATTTGACTCTTTCCGTTTAGTTTAATGATGAAGTTCAGGCTGGAGCATTGTGTAGTTATGTGTTTATGACTGAGTCGAACGTGGCTGCCCGTCTCCAGAGAACGACGCTCTACTTGTAGTTGAACTCTTGTCCATCTTTCATTCTGTTTTATAGCCAGTTGTAGCCTAAATAAACTAAGCTCAGAACGCATAAGTTGTGTCTTATGTTAAACAGAATTAGTGCTTGACATGAGGCTTATTGGACTGACGTTCACGTCACTTGAAGCCAAAGCATGACACCAGCGTTTGAACATGGGTTTAGACCCGACCCACCCGAACCCGACCCACTTCTTTAAATTGTGCTATCCGACCCGCCCGAACCCGCGGGCTGACCGCGGTTCCCGCGGGTTACGGGTCGACCCGCGCATCACTAACGGTTACAGTGGAGACATTTAAAATCACAGTTTTTAGATGTGTGGATTACAGAGTAGGTCATATACATATTAGTACATTTTGAAACATTATTTGCATTCACATTGGTCATATTACGACACATGAAGGACAGAGACACCACTTACTTGAGTTCAGAAACAAATATCATGTGATCAAACCATGTTTTCAAAATGAAAACATTCACACGTGTTCTAACAGTAAAAGTGAAACAAAAACACCAATAAAACACCCAAAGTTTAAATGCAGGTAAAGGCCAAAGGAGAGTGGATCGAGACAAGGGTCTGGGTACACAGACTTATGATTGTGAACATAATGAGATGAAAAAAACAAACAAAGACGGCTATTTTCAACATTGGAAGATTTAATAAAATTATCTGACCCCACAAACATGACATGCCATAACAAATATTTTCTTACAAGATTCGAACTTGCAGAGAGCCACATGAGACTTTACACTGAGTATAAACTCCAGTCTACACAAGCCTTAGCTGCATTTAAAATGTTCACATTAGATGAGTTATTGTAATGTATGAGTGCAATAAATGATCAAGTACTCATCACTCATCAGACCACTTCAATGACTGTAAGTCTACACAGCCATTGTCCTGCTAATTCATTTTGATTCCTAAGACCAATATATACAAAATATATAAAGAATAGTGTATGATATACATTGATGCACTGCTGCCAACGTGCTGTAGTTTTACAGACAATAACATGGCACACTAAAAATATTTATCTTTTTTCTTATTTTTTATCATCATTATTTGTATTATTATTATTATTATTATTATTATTATTATTATTATTTGTATTATTATTATTATTATTATTATTATTATACTTTTCTGAGTGGCCTAACTTGATACATTCAAACATTTTCATGTTTAAAGGCAGACAGATTTTATGTTGTGTTTTATTCATTTGCATTTATCCTGAAGATTTTTACTGTAATCCGTCTTTGAGATCTATACACACTCACTCTCACTTCTTGATGTTGTTTGGTGGTAATTCACAATGATTTATTGATGTTTTCCTTTTCACGGGATGTTCACATGACGTTCATCAAGCATAAAATAAAATTACATGAATCCATTAGCATGTAAAAAGTACAATGTTTTTATAATGTAGTGACTCACCTTTTTACATATATATTTTTGTCCTAGTCTTTCCAGTGCTACACATACAATTGAATTCCTCCTTTTATGATCAGTAATAAAGAGGATGGTTTGTTGTACCCAATTGCTGTTTGTGTAGTATATTTTATCCATCAGTGAGCGAGGTATTGCACAGACCGGCAGAATGTGACACTTTTTCTAATAGCAGATAGATAGAGTGGTAATGCATCGTTTGACGGCACACAAATCACGTATCTACATCACATTTTCCACGCCACCAAATCACACGGAATGATCAGCACAGAGATTTGTAGGAAATAGGCCATACCACCAGATCTCACATCAACACCAACTATTCCGTCAACGATGTCTAAATGTATGTGACACTTCTATTACTGACATAGTTGGTAATTATAATGTTTTGCGCCAATCAAAACACCATTTTTCTTTGAGGCCACATCAACTATGTTCTACACAAAGACAAAATGATAATTTAATAATGCACTTTACCAGCCAACAGCTTAATAAGAGCTTCTATCATTGCCAATCTGTGCCGGTAACATCTACAAACACTCAATGCACCTTGTGCCTGAGGAGCCCAATCTCACAAGAAAGCGTACATTTACCACGACATTACAGAACATGTAAATTACGTATAATTAGCACATGTTCACCGCTGTTTTTCGTAATTATGGTACGCGTCACAGTCATTTCTATGGTGGTTGTTAAGATGTGTTCTTATTTATGAATATTAACAAAATCCTGATCCTAATCTAAACCTACCCTAAACTTCAGACCTAAACATTTTAGTAACTTGATGCCTAAACTTACCCGTAACACCTAAATAAAATATCCCCGCGTGGCTTTCTTGTGAGACTGTGTTATCCTGAGGTGTGTTGCAACAGGACAGCAGAATTAGTTGAAGTTGAGATCGTGCCTACACCATTTTTCAAAGATAAAAACTGGTCAGCAGTAAAACAAATCCACTTGTTTCCTGGTAAATACTGCAGAGCTGCCTTGCCTCTTCACTGTAAAATTTTACTGTAACAAGCAGATTTAAACTTGTTTTTTATAATTAAAAAAAAAAAAAAAAGATTACATGACAATTTTGAACCCTAGACGTTTTACTCAGAACTTAAATGTGTGGTCATTGCAAGTGAACAAGTGTGCAGAGATAGGATCTGTGAAAACTTTGGACGATAAGATTACTCAGACTTGCATGGATCAATCCAAATGCACTGTTATAACATTGAAGGAATGTCATCTTTAACTTTACCTTGTCGTCTTGGCAACACAAATACTGATTACTGATTTACTGAAATAATGACAACAATACAAAGAGTTTTAATGTTCATCCAGTTTCAAGCACTACACTAAACGGTTTAACCAAGGAAAAAATATCACCATCAAACAAAATCCTCTTCATTCTTTGGCTCAGTAAACTTCTCCGGCTGGCTATTGTTAAGCAAACACAATTCATCATTGTGGCTCCAAACGGCTGCATGCTGAGAGCAGTGAGTGATAAAATAATGAACTCCTCAGTGCTGCTCCAGTCAAAGACACGATTCATCATTTTGGGAGATCCTGCAATATTTCTCTTTACTCGCCCGCTGGGGAGAGTTTGTCCTCACATTATAATTAGCATCCAGGCTCCCTCTGTCTGCGAGCCAGCGAGCAAGGGCACTGCAGGATGCTTGTATCGATATGTCTCCTGTGCAGTGGTGGTACAGAAGCGCACAGTGACTGACAAGTCATTTCAACAAGCTCCTGTCTCTGCGCTCCCATATGGTGCTGTCTCTTATGGAGCTCAGAGCATCAGCTTAACCTCCGAGTATTCTCAAGGACTGATTTAGTAAAAGCTTTTAAACGGAGGACTGACACTAATGCAGCCAAGCAATTTCTACTTTATATAAATATAATGCAATAATGTTTTGAAAACAACAAACTGAAATAGCTTGTGAATTTTGTAATGAAACCAAAAACAAGTAGTATGCAACATTTTATTTTCAATATTATTTTAATTGATCTTGGCCTTTAAGCTTAGAAGTGACACTGGTGTTACCCATGAATGGAACTGACACCTAACTCCAGTTACTGGCAGATACTGGCAGTAAGCGTAAACATGCAGATGTAAACAACATGATTGCTCAGAAAAAGTCTGACAATGATCTTGAAGCTCAAACCATGACCCACACATCAGGGAAATTCAGAAGTGTTTTTGTTTGTTTGTTTGTTTCATTGTTTGTTTTGTTTTTGTTTGGGTTTTTTTTGGTTCGGGGAAGAAAAGACTTACAAACCAGGATTTATGAATGAAGGTACTGCGTAAACAAGTGAGCTTAAATAAAAAAATTAAGTTCTGGACTCAGGTAGTATATAAAAACATTTTAATGGGATCATGAGGCTTCACTTGCAGCTAGGTGGGCAAGCTCCATAAAGACACACATCGAGTATGTAAATAAGTAAGGAAGACATAATACCCATACAGTCAGAATGTATAGAGGGATTTTTTGTTTATCAACATGGGCGATGCACGCACACCCGACCTGCAGAAAGAGCCCCCGCTCATAGACACAAACAGTGGAAACAAGTCAGCTAGAGTTTATCACTGTGCGAAAAATTTAAGTTATGCTGCTAAGTCAACATTTGTGAATGAAATTCAACCATACGACCCTTAAAAGTTACATTCAGGTGAGTGAAAACAACAGAGAGAAAAACACTCTCAGTGTTCATACCTGATCAAAACACCCTGCTCTCGTCCCGTTTAATTGTTTTGTTCAAAGAAGTTTCCCCAGCTAAGCAGATGGAGGGTAGTTCTTTCTACATAGAGCATGCACAGTAAATACCTCTATACGGCGTTTTATTAGGTGAACCACGAGATACAACTGGTGTTTAAGTTTGAGGAATGGATACTATCAGCACATATACTAAACAGGAGGCAGATGGTGTTTCATTATGTGAACAACATGAAGATGGCAATAAGTTCAATAGTTAAGGTGAACAAAACACTTAAACTTAGATTACGGTTGCTTTATTGTATTGAGACAAATTTCCTCTCAGTGGAACAATGAAGTATATCTTAACTTATCTTAAATAAACATATGAAACCAACTAAAAAACATCTCTGGATACAGTTATACAGTTCCATGTATGTTTTGATAAGCAAACTGTGCTATTACAGTTCAGAAATGTTGTATACAGTATGTGTATTTGTCTCAGAGAAATGTAGGAAAATGTACTACATTACATCAGATTAATCTGAGGTGAGATGTGGATGGGTGTTTTTTTATGCAGTGTCATAAACTAATGTTATGTAACGGCAGATCTAAAAGCTCAAGCTATAATGCAGTCTGATGCGTGTTTTCGCTTATATCTCACCTCCTCCCAGGTGTGGATTCGACATTAAGAGTGTGAAGTGCTCCAGTCTGGCTCCTGCAAGTGAGGTAGTATCAACCACAACAGTTGGTCGAAGACATTTTTAGCAACGGCCTAAAAGGAAAGTAACATGGCTCATGTTTTGACAAATCAAGGTTGGTATAAATTCAAAAGTAGCTTAATGAGAATTTGATGGTCCTCATTACATTCTGTAATGAGGCAGCGTGTCAGGAGCAGTTGGCGGCCACAGTGCAGCACTCGCCATTATAATCTTGAGCCAGGATATTGGTTAGGAGCCCTTACTATTAGAAAGATCAGCTAACCTAGATCGCCAGAGATCACATACGACCTCTTGACAAATCATTCTACTGCCACTCAACCACAACAGTACTTGGACATTTCCCCCCAAAATAACGCACCCCAAATGGCATCATCTCATCAAGCACTGTCAAACAAAAGCTGTGTCCTATCTGCTGCCATTTTGGAAGATTGAACGCTCAGATAATCACTCGCAAAGTTAGAAATGAAAATGTTAGGAGTGATTGAAATGGAATACTTTGCCCTTTGGATGACGGATGACTTGGATTCATCCACCTAAAAGAAGCCTCGCCTCTAATTCTCTTTGTCATATCTGCAGATGTGTAACTATTAATACAACTGCACCTTTGCTAGCTGGCTCACATACAACCTTTTTTTCCATTGCGAGCTCCCTTTGCTGCTAAGCTTCTAATGAAAACAAATACACCAGTGGAGTAATGAGAAAGCACTGGATATAAGTGATGGATCGGCTTAGGTTTTGCGAATGTAGACCAATGCTTTCTTTTTGCATGCGAAGGTTATAAAGAACAGCAGGATTAAGAAAGTGTCAGTTGCTTGTTGTAAATTGCTGCCTATGAATGCGCATGTATACAGAATAGGCATGTATGCTAGAGGGGGAGGTTTGACAATGGAAAGAGAAAAGCCAGACAGATATTGGTGGGACGTTTAGGGGCCAGACGACACAGCGATGATGGATGAGAGAGAGAGAAGAGAGAAAGGGGGAGACTGCAATTGTACTCTTCTTGACACCTCGGCACAAAAACACCTTGGCATGCTGTCAATCACAACCAGGCTGGCCTTGATGGATTCTCTCCTCTTTTCAATCAGCATTTCAACTTGGCGTCCCTCGATTTCGCCTCAGTCGTGCCCCCAGTGCCAGGCTGTTGGGCGATGTTCGCTTTGCTGTTTTGGAGCTAGGCTTGAATCACGATGGTACTCAAAATGAAGTCTCGTTGAGTCCATGCAGAAATTTTCATCATTGTAGAAAGTTTAAGTAAAGATTCACAAGCACCGAGCTGAAAAGAGTGCAGAAGCTTTGAGTCATGAGCGTGTATGAAAATGAAAAAAAAAAAACAACAACTTTGGAGCAGAAATGTCTAAAATATTGATAAATCTAATACATTTTTACATCAAGGTGCGATCTGGGATATGTGATTTTGAAAACGTCTCAACTGCATGTTCAACAGAACTTGTTAGTCTATCATAAAGTTTCAAGGCAAAAATAAATGCTTATATTTGTTTAGAGACACTACATAACAACAAAAAAATGAATGCACTACATTCGTGAAGGAATCTATATTCATTTGCATTGATTTAGTTTCAATCTTTGTTAATAAAAACTGTATTTGAGGCAAAAAAAAAAAAAAAACTGTTTTGGTTCACTAAATAAGTTTGTTTTTTTGTTTTTTCTTGGCTTTTAGCAGAATTGCATGGCCACAAAATGGACTAAATGGATTATACTATTTGGCTTGGAGGAGGGCCTACTCCAAGCTATTTGTTGTTGTTGTTGTTGTTGTTGTTCTTCTTCTTCTTCTTCTTTTAATCAGTTATTTATTGTGTAGCTGACTGTCACCTCCAGAAACTTAGACAGTGCACACAAAACCTGACATGCTGATGGTTCACTTCCATTTTCATTTGCGATTGAGATAAAAGTTTAAATTTTGCTTGAGTGCAACAAAACTATGGAAACCTATTGCATTCATTTGAATTAAATTAGTTTCTGTTTACAACTTTTGTTTCACGTCAAAAGTTTCTGTTTTAACATGAAAAAAAAAATCTGTTTTCTATGAGAAAGTTTCTGTTTTAACGGGAAAAGTTTTGTCAAAAATAGACAAGTAATGGGGTCATCTGCTCATTCAATTCCCAACTTGCTCTAGTGAACATTTTGTTTAATCTGCTTTTATTTTACATTATACTTACGGCATTGGGAGATTTTGTTATCTTTGAGTTCAATAGATGGCATATTAAAAAGCTTGTCAATTTTGCAAGGACATCTCAAGTCATTGCACTTGTTCAGGCGTTAAGAGAAGTCTGATCTGCTGGACACAGCCATGTTTTGCCAAGATCAATTCAGCCAGTATGATCTGCTCCATTGTTACAAGATGCATCTGAATGCATCCAAACAGGACATGTAGTGACACAAGAAACAATCTGGAAGCTTCTTCAGATATTGGATTCTCATGCAGTACAACTGTGTCGTAGGAGTCACCTTCACCAACCTATCAGAACCTTAGGTCGAACTCTTCTGTCGTGTTCATGGCAGAACTTGGGTTAGGAACTTTATACATAAACAGAAAACTTTTCTCATAAAAACAGAACATTTTTTTTGTAAAAACAGAAATTTTATACATAAAAACAGAAACAATTCCCTTTAAAATACAAACTTTAAAACGTTAAAACAGGACGTTTTCAAGTTATAACAGGCACAATAAAACAGAAACTTTTCACATTAAAACAGAAACTATTTATATTTAGACAACTTTGCTTTACTCACTGATTCCTGTACTTTTTATTTTTTAGCATTGTTGAGCAAAAACGTGACAATATTACTCTTCATCACCATGTAAAACAGAGGAAACAATTCTAAAAGCTGTACAGTGCGAAGCCAATTATCTGTTGTAGTATATTTAAGTCTTACAGCTGTGCATCCCCAGTTTACGCTTCCTCCAGTTTCTATACTGCAGTTATTTTTGAAAGCCTGATAAAAGCAGCAGATGTTTCTGAACACCTGCACTGATGCCATGAGCCAACACAAAGTAGTATACTCTTATTAATCAGTGGAGCAAATGAGTGCATAACCTTTGCATTGCCTCCTAAAAGGTTAACAAGCAGCAAATAAAGCCCGGGGCCAACCTGCACAACCTTTTACAAAGAAGCAGAAATGTGTGCCATGCAGCATAAGCAGTTGCATATGCAGATAAGCCCACTCTGCTCCTGTCAATCTCTCTCTCCCAGTGGTGTTTCTATATTTTCCAAGGAATAACAGTCTTTTTGTCTCCGCTGTGTTATCATATCATTGGGATTTATGCAGATGACAGTTTTTATTGCCTCCGCGGGACTGCCTCCACTCTACACTTTCACAGCAGACTCAGAATGTGGGCACAAGTCCGACGAAAAAGAAGAACGGACAGTGTGGGCGTGGCCCATGGACGGAGCCCATTGATTTTACATGTGGATGAATGAATACATCAAATGCTTTCGCTTTATTCCACCACCAAACCTCAATTCCCCCAGCATCTGCGAAGGCCAAGGCCAATCAAATAGCCACCAATTGTTTGGGCTTTTGCTGTGAAATAGTGGGCCAAGAGGGAGAAGGTTTTATATTAATCAGAAAGACAAATGGGAGAGGGCAGGAGGGAAGCGTCTGGGGAGAAGAATTCTGCAGTTATAAAGAAGAAAAGGGAGGAAAAGCCAGCGGAAAATAAGGAACAAAGAGGAGTAAATATGAAATAAGTGTGCGCTGCGTGACAGGCTCAGGTTTTAACGTAAAGGACGACCTCCCACGTGAGAAGCTGCTGGCGCCGCTCGAAACAAGTGATGAATAGAAGCAGAGCAAAGGGAGATACATGCAGGCATCTGTAGTGGGGTTTGCATAAAGACTGAATGGAATACAGTGTTAGTCATTGTCTGCAAACATTGTAGATTTTTTTTTTTGTTATCATCATTGAAATCCTCTTGTGTGTAATGTCTTTGTCTGATGAAGTTATTTGTTTTTTATTTGTTTTTTTATTGTCTGCTGTTGTATGATTTGTTAACAGAGTCTCTGAAGGAAACATAGATTTACAACAAAACATCAAAAACGTGAGCATGTTTTCACTCCTTTTAACGTAAGTATGTCACAAAAATAACCATGAATTTTAGCTGAAGCCACATGACAACATTTTCTTTGGGTTTAATTTGTAAATTGGTGTAGTAGTTGATTTCCACATAGCAAACACAATTTAGGTTTTAAATCTGACTACTCCCTCTCATACATCTTTTGACACCTGGTTAATATCGACATGTATTAATTTTGGTTGTAAATATGTCTTATAAACTTCTTTTTACAAACGACAAAGTAAAAGAGGAGAGAGGATCACCCAAGCACAGCCAATCAGAGAGCTGCATTCGGCTTCAGATCCAAATTCAAATTCTGTTCAGAGCAGACAGTACCCATTGGCCTCTTTTGGGGCTTGTGGTAAGTTAAAATGTACCCATTAAACCTAAAGAAAAGGTTGCCATGTGGATTCAACCAAAATTTGTGGTTATTTTAGGTTTTGGCTATTTGTAACATATTTACATTAAGAAAACTCACCGCTCATCACACGTTTTTGACATTTTGTTCTATATCTATATTTTCTTGAGACTGGGCTGGATTAGTTCCTGTATGATTCCAACCCTAACCCTGTCTTTGCATTACACAATGGTTTAAAAAATTTTAAGAATTAAATCTCAAGTTGGAAAACAGATTTTTAATTCATTCAATATCCTGTCTCCTTTTCAGTCTGGTTTTCGTTCTGGTTTTTCCACCACCACTGCCCTCCTCAAATTTACAAACAACCTGTTAATTTTGTTTGATCAAAATCAATATGTGGGATCAATATTTCTAGATTTGTCTAAAGCCTTTGATCTTGTTGACCATTATCTGCTTCTGGACAAACTTTACGCAATAGGTCTTGACACTAATGCAATTCTGTGGTTCAATTCCTATCTTCATGGTAGATCTCAATATGTAGTTTCTAATGGTGTACAGTCTGATACATGTATAATTGAAAAAGGTGTGCCTCAAGGGTCCACTCTTGGTCCCCTTTGTTTAGCAGTTTTATTAATGATCTTCCCAATGTAATTTCTAATTGTTCGATAAATATTTATGCTGATGATACAGTTATTTACAACTCTAACTCTGATCTTTCAGTTGTAAAAAAACAGTTGCAACTTGACTTTAATTTGGTTCAAAAATGGCTTTATGAGAATCAACTAATTTTAAATATGTTGTATGCTCTTTGGTACTCACCGTAGAATACAAAACTCTCCCGATTTTCAAATTCAGTTTAGTGATGGGTCCATGATGCACAGAACGGATTCTATTAAATATCTTGGTCTTTGGCTTGACCCTGAACTCAACTTCAAACATCACATTGATTATATAATCAAAAGAACATATGCTTCTCTTAGTACTTTATATCGCTCTTCTAATTGCTTTACTGTAGAAAATAGGAAAAGGATAGTCACTCAACTAATTTCACCCATCATTGATTAAGCCGACACGATTTATCAAAACACCTATGATTCATATCTTAACCCTCTACCGCATAGTGTTGCTTTTAGGCAACAAACCACTTTTTTGGCTTGGACACTGGCCCTTTAAGTTTTTTTTTATTTTTGTTTTTTTATAATGTTAGCAGACATGTTTCTGTCCAATAAAATCAGAGGCTGAAGTGGGTGTGCACATTTGACTGAGTCTGAAGCAGTCATTTCTGGAAGCAAAGTCACATGTGACACAGTGCTAGGTAACGGTAAGATAAATAACACTTTTCTCTGGGTTAAATTGGAATAATTTGATACAAAAAATATTTTAATGTCCAGAAATATGTCAAGATGCACATTTGATTGTTTACATATAATTTTTACTTGTATGTTTATGCTAATACTGTGTTTTAGGTATGTTGCCCTAGGGCAACATCATGCAGATGTAGCACTTTGTTGGGAAAAATAGTGCTCAAGAAGAGATGTGTTGGAGTGAATAATGAGTATTATTGCTTGTAGGAAATGGACATAAAAACATTTTATGGGTCCAAGAATGAACATGGTAGTGAAGTTCCATCCGACAGTGAAGACAGTGAGCTTGAGGACGAGAGTGATAGTGGAGAAGAGTGGCTCCCTGAATCAGGTTGACACTCAGTGTAGGTCAGGGGTCAGTCAGGGTTCTGTAAGATGTGTGTTGGTGTGTGTGTGTTGGGATGAAAATGAGGATGAGGATGAGGTGTTTGAACCAGAGGAAGACAATGGCTGGAGAACACCCCATAATGCCAACTTCCCCGACTATCCTGAATGGCAAGGAAGCCTTCCGAGATCAGAAGATTACTTCAAGATGTTTTTTTCAGAAAATATCCTGTCAGTGATCACAGAGCAGTCAAACCTGTATGCTCTACAGGTTTGACTGTTGTTGTTGTTGTTAAATTTTGTATATCTCACCTGCTCAGGGACTGCAGATGGAAACTAGCTACGGCTAAAATCTGGTGCAAAGCATCTTCAATGTTTTTGCACACTGTCCCTGTTAAATAAACTAATAAACTAAACTAAACTAAACAACCCAAGCAGACCTTTAAAACTCAGCACTAAAGAACTTGAACAGTTCATAGTACTGTAGTCTACATGTCACTGTTTGGGTTACCAGTCACTCGGATGTTTTGGTCCAAGGCCTCTCGGGTGCATCAAGTAGCTGATACCATGAGTCTGAACAGATGGGAGGCCATCAAGAAAGCTCTCCACTTCAACGACAATGAGGCAATACCTGCAGGAAGTCCAGATCCACTTTACAAATCTGACCACTGGTAGACCATCTTATTTCAAAATTGCAATCCATCCCAATGAGTGAGAAGCTGGCTGTGGATGAACAGATAGTTCCCTTCAAGGGAAAGAATAAGAACAAGCAATATCTACCAGCCAAACCTAAGAAATGGGGATACAAAATACTCATTTTATCCAGCTCTGAAGGTATTCCACATAACTTTGAGATCTACACAGGGCGAATAGTGCAACTCCTTGAGCTAGTAGATATAGGTGCAAGTGGGAACGTCATTTCTCCTAAATTGGCTCTTTTTTAGGTAAATTTTAGTATTATGTTGAATAAAACCTTTTCTGATACATTTTAGATTATTTTCTCCTATTCCATTCAGTATTGAAAACCTTGGTGTTTAGTACCCTCATCGCACACTGTTGCCCTGAGGCAACAAACCCAGATTTTTGTGGGGGGCGTGGGGGTCAAATGTTATAATTGATATAATGTCAGGGACCCACAAGCTCTCAAAAAGTATCTTGAAATATTTTTTTCCTCCTAAAATAAAAAGTCATGCAGTAGAGGGTTAAACCACTGAACGCTCTTTTCAACTCTCTTTGTAGATTTATTCTTAAATGTCCATATCAAACTCACCATTGTGTTTTATTTGATAAACTCAACTGGCTACATCCATCCAAAAGACGTGAATTTCACTGGACTCAGTTCATCTTTAAATGTATTTACTTTTACTGTCCATATTCCCTCAAACAATTTTTAAATCCAGTAACGTCTTCCTATTTACTAAGAAGCACTTATTGTCTTACTTTGACTGTGCCACGGATCTACAAAGAGGTTGGACGCAGGGCATTTCAGTACAAAGCTCCTTCAGACTGGAACAAGTTACCCACATACTTAAGATCCATAACATCTTTTGGTTTATTTAAGTCATCTTTATATATTTATCTTAAAACTCCTTGTCAATGTTTCTAGTTCTATTATGTTATTCTTAGTGTGATTTAATCACACATTCATTTTTTGAGGTTTCTTTTTGTAATACCATTGCAATAATGGTAGCATGGTTAATATGAATATACTTACCAACTATGTTGGTATTGATGTCATCTGTAATGCTGTTCAATTGTTGTCTCTAGGGATGTCATGATATAAAACTTGTGTTGATGTGACAAAAAAAAGAAAGAAAGAAAGAAAAGAAAAAACAGGAGCAAACAAATTTATTCTTAAAGTGTACTTTGCCTTTTTATGCAATTCTGTGACTCGATTAACAACTATATTTACTGACTAATCAACTGATCCTGACATCCCTGGCTGTGTAATGTGTGTGTTTTACATCTGTACATTGGCAGGAGTGTGGAGAGGTGTAAGAGCGAGCAAGTGTGTCTTGTCTTGTTTGTAACTTAAATATTGTTTTATGTATGATCTGTATAATTGTACTGTATGTATGTTTTTGTTAAATGTTTTATGTTTTGGACCCCCTTGAAAACCAGATGGCACATCTCAAGGGGTATTCCACAAATAAATAAAAAAATAATAATAATACATTGTGCAAAGAAGTGTAACAAATGTGTGTCTATGACAAATGTACGTGGCGTGGTTACGCTTTCATATGAGAATGTGTTACAAGGACATTCTGCATCATCTGAGCCAAGAAAGTCAGTGTTACAGATTATTCTGCAGGAAGAATTCCTGATTAAAATGCAATTCAATTTCAAATATGTTTTTTCAATGTCAGCATTTTTGTAAATTTAAAGACAATTATAAATGTATTTGAGCTTTTAACTGTGATGATGTTCCGACATTATAACCATTACTCATGATTCAAGCATCTTGTACTGTCCTGTATTTGAGGCTCAAGTACTCACACAATTTTATTTTTCAATGAAGACTCAGAATCATACACCAAAAAGACCATTCATCAAAAATAAAACAAACACAAATTCTAAGTGAAATGCCACAAGAAATAAGGCTTCTCAATTTTCCTTGTATGAACTTGATCTATGGGGCTAATTTCATTTTAATGTCATTACAACAACTTTGCATTTTAATTTGAACTAAATGTAAAATTGTTGTCTACTGATGATGTTCGTTTTAAGTCTCACAAAAACACATAATATGCTGATATAACTGAGTTGTTGAATGTTTTGTATAACAGCAATAATCTTGCACAAACTATCCAGACACTTGCTCAGTTGTAACCACAAAATCAGGTGATAAACTGATAGCTTTGCGTGTGACTCCAAGAAGACACGTATCATCACTGAGCTCACTCCTCACAGTCTGCACCAGCTACAGCCGCTCCACCGAACCAATATCTTTCCAGTGTGCTTCCCCTCCGCTTCTTGACCTGTTGCTTTTCAGCATTTACCACCAATATGAATTCATGATGTAGATTACATTGCTGATTACAGAAATGCCTTCTTCCTTTGGCGACAGGAGCGCTAGGTAAGATGTAATCGGGCTGAGAGTGGCAAAGGGTTTTTTTATTTAGTTTGTGCAACGAGATAGTGACAGCGAAATGAAAAAGCCTTGCTCATTTCCTGTCGGCTATAGCCACTATGAGGTTTCAAAGCACAAAATGTAGCTCATGATATGTATCGCTCAACTCGTGCACACAACTCAAAAACAAAATTGCTTTTTTTTTATTCCCTGTTTTGCGCCCGGTCACTAGGAAGGCGAAAGTGAATGGGATTTGAGGATGTCATTATTCAAGAAGCTATGAATTATACACTTTCCTTTTGTTGGAGGTCTATCCCAGCCGAGGTCATTTGATATCCAATACCTGCCATCGTAATTGGGAAATATTGGTTTTTGCTTCCTGTCTGCAATAGATACAGCTTAATTAAGGAGTTGTTTCCAGTTATTAAAAATCAAAGGGAAAGCTTGTATGCCCTCTAAGCTTTCCAGGGATGCCAAAGAAAAAATAATTTAAAGTTAAATGGTCAATACTGCAAAATGTATGTATATTTTTTAACAAATATTTAGATACAGACAGGACAATATGCCAATGGTCTTTTATCACATACTGTAAGCAAAAACGGCTAACGTTAGTTAATATTTAATTACAGGGGTACTTACTGGTACTTCTGGTGGTAATACCAGTGGTACTTAATGTTAACTACAGTGGTACTTGTAGTGGTACTTAAAGTCAAAAATACTGGTAACTAAAGTGATCGTTACCAGTATGTTTAGTATTAATTACAGTATATAGTTAGTTAGTACTTAGTTGATAGTTACTAAAATAGTGCCCACTAGTTATTAGGTAAGTACTGGGTTACTTACTGGTACTTCTGGTATTACCAGTGACACTTAATGGTAACTACAGTGGTACTTGTAGTGGTACTTAGAGTCACAAGTACTGGTAACTAAAGTGACAGTTACTGGCAAGTTAGGTATTTATTATAGTGATAGTTATTGGTAATTAATTGATAGTTACTGGTACTTTTGTGGTACTCTTGGAGTGATAATTATTAGGGATTATGGTGGCATCATTTGTTCTAATTAGTGGTACTTATACGGGTACCTCTAGATTATGATAAAAAAAAATCAAGCACTGGGAAATCTAATGCAAAGAAACACTTCTTTATTAGCCACAACAGATATGAAACATGTTGACAATTACAGTTTTTGTTTGTTTTTGTTTTCTATATCAGATACAATAGGGCAAGAGATGACTTTTACTTTCAAATAGTACAATGGTATCTTGTCTTCTAAAGATTTCCAATTCCCCTGTTGCAAATATATAATACACTAGTACTTTTGCCTTCTGTGGGCGTTATTCTGAAAATTATAAAGCATTTGTTCACTGTTAAATGGTCATTATATGTGTCTATTGATGTTATAAAAAGAAGCTTTCAGGACCACAAACACAAGAGAACTCCTTTGGGGGAGACTGCATTATCCATGTTCAACAGCTCCAGGTTTGGGACTCCCTGAAACAAGTGTAGATTGTCCCGAGCCAGCGCAAGGCTGGAGACTCAGACTGCATCTTGAAAACACAAACATACACCAGTGTTAAATTAAACTTGCAAGTGTCCCAGGAGAAGAATGTTTCCCAAGGCTATGAACTGTTACAATAAATGATGACACAAGAATAGTGCATGTACTGTACTTTCAGTATCAGTAAGACCTTTTTTTTTTAACATTATATAGAACAGTTGTTTCTTTGAAATATGAAAAATAATCCATTCACTCTTTGCAACATTGCTGCAGTCACTGATTATTTCATTTTCCGTGTTATTAAATGATAAACACATGCACATTCTATGACAGCTAAAACTGTTTGTAGCAATAATGTGTTTGTTTACTTTTTTATAATTTTAATAATTTAATTTTTCATTCAATCCAAATTTTCTTCTAAATAGTGCAACATCACAACACCAGGGTCTCCTTTATCAAGCAATTGCTCATGTAAAAAACAGGTTAGGAGGAGCAAACACTTCACACTGCTGTCTTTTTTTTTTTTTTTTTTCCACAGACGCTAAAAAAGTATAACTGGTTTTGTGGAAAAGGTTTTCTATGCATCTTTTTAAACTGAGTGCATAATACTCACAATAAGCTCATGCATTTGTTTCATTTGTTCATATCCATCTTAGCACCTAGTTTGATAAATGAGGACACAGGCATCTTAAAAGGCTTCATATAAAACAATCTGAAAACCAACCAATGAAACTTCTTATCACCTTCTTGTGTGTGATTTGCAGTCTGCAGCACAAGTCTTGCACCTGCATCACTAAAGTCCAGCTCACTGTTTCTTTTAGCTGAGTAGTGGGTTTGGAGTTGTGTTGTGAGCCTAATTCAATCCAGTGATGGGCCTGTCTTCTTCATTACCTCTGTGAATTACCTGCTCTCACCCTTTTCCTCTGACATTCAATCTGCTGCTGCTGTAGGTGTTATCTCACTGAGGCACAATAGAGCTACAGACACTCCCCGGATGTGTGGCGGTGTAGAGCTGGAGCACGTACATTTACACTTCTGTTCAGGAAAATAACTCAGAATAAGTGAAGTTTGGGGCTGGAGTTGCGTAAAATGCTGAATACAAATGCTGCATTTATTTTTAATATGTTGCTGGATAGTGGAAGGACGATGCCTAAAATGTATTAATCATTAATTCATACCAAATTGTGGTGAAGTGAAAGAGTTGCATCGTAATAACCTTTGAGTTATTTGAGATGTGCTTTTTTCTGTATGATGGACTACAATTTAGCCTACGTAAAGCCCCTCTGACAGGTTGAACTACTCATTTCACTCGATGCATTTGTGGTGGTGCCACTTTCAAGCCCCTGGAGGGTTTTTGGTCACCATCCATCACATTTCTTTTCTTGTTATTATGCAATTTTATTTGATACTACATGAAAATATAAATAAATAAAAATAATAATAATAATACAAAAAATACTAAAACAAGTAAGATTAATATATTAAGATTAAAGGACTGTACCTGATTTTGCATCCTAAAAATGTAAACAAACAGAAATAATTAATTTTAACCTTTTTCCTTCAGCTACATGATTTCTCACGTAGCTAATGCATTCTGAGCTCAGAATTGTTCATCATGATGAGTTTTAATGTTTTTCACAGCTTTTAACAGCGAGGTGAGTCACTATGCTAACAACAGTTAGCACAATGCTAAAAAAAAAACAGACAAAGCTGCACACAAAGGGATTTTATTAACATAGACAGGACTTGGACTAATTTCCACCTGAATAGATACATTAACAAGCATCAGTGCTAGGGGAAATTGCTTTTAAGTTATCTTGTTGCAAAAAAATCGAGTACAGTCCTTTAAACATTTTGAAAAGTTCATCCCAGTTTAGCTATTTTTTAGGATAAAAATTTACTTCCTGTTTATAGATGATGACGTCACTCTAGGGAGTTGCTTGGCAACCATGTAATAAATGCGGCCAAAGCTCTTCAAACAGGTTTTCACTTCAACACACTCCTTTTGTGAAATGTGTGTTTATAGAGTCGTTAAAAAAAGGTTTAATTTTAACCTTAAAAAGGTTTTAATTTAGAAAATTAAAAATGTCTTGGTCTCCCTATTGTGTGATGTCATAAGTTTATTATAATAATAATAATGCACTGGATTTATACAGCGCTTTTCATGACACCCAAAGACACTTCACATTCTGCATTATTCATTCATTCCATACTGGGTATTGTGGTAAGCTACTCTTGTATAGCCACAACTGCCCTGAGGCAGACTGACAGAAGCGAGGCTGCCATTTTGCGCCATCGGCCCCTCCGACCACCACCAACCATTCATACACACACCAGATCCATACTAGGCAATGTGGCTGAAGTGTCTTGGCTAAGGACACAGCAACGGGTTTCTCCTCTGTTGCCCCACTGTGGCACCTGAGGTTCCTCTGCGGTCTCCCATCTGAGTACTGCCCAGACCCACCCCTGCTTAGTTTCTGAGATCTGACGGGATCAGGCTTTGGCATGCTGGTATGGCCAGTTTAGAATTATACTTCCTGTTTTTGTCAACATATTTTCAAACTTTTCTTCATAAACTTGTTCTTGTTTCTTGGAAAACATCATTTTACTGCGCACTTTAAAAGTGGGGTAGCTAACGTTTTAGTTGTAAATTTGTAAAATTTGTGCTTTCCTCTGAAAAGTATGTAGTAAATTCAGCACTTTGTGAAAAAAATTAGACCTCTGAGTACTGTCTGAGCTGAATAATTAAGACATTTAGTTCTGATCAGGAGCTGAATGCAGCGCTCTGATTGGCTAAGCTGGAGTGGCCTTCTCCAGTTTCACTTTGTTGTTTCTAAAAGAAGTTTATAAGCCATAATTGCAACCAAAATAAATACATGTCGATATTAACCATGTGTCGAAGGATTTATGAGAGGAAGTTGTCAGATTTAAAACCTTAATTGTGTTTGCAGTGTAAAAATCAGCTACTCCACCTTTAAACTCTTATAAACTTAAGGTTTTATAACAAAGACTGTGTTTGTACTATAGTGCCTAGTGTTCTAATTACAAAAAATAGCATCTATTTGTTGAAGTTGAAAAGGTTTATGTCTTTACAACAGGATTGATATTGTTGGCACAAAGCTCTAATGATTGAATTATACGCTTTTAAATGCATATATCCTGGCTTGGCAAAAATAATCCTTGAATTAATTTTAGAGATTTTCTTGCCATATTGCTGCCTACACCCACACACTATATTAACATTCTGAATGCCTTTCTCCAAAACTGTAATGCTGAAAGTAGCTGGTTAATTCATATTCCATCTCAAACTTTACTTAAGCCATTCTTTCATCTGTGTGCCTTAATTACACAAACCATGAGTCATGTTAAGTGTAGTATTTGAACAAAGTTGGTTTTGGAAAAGTTAAGGCTACGTTTGATCTTCGGACTTGCACAGAGCAGAGCGAAGCAGAGAGAGAGCTCCCCGTCTGCTTTGCCATGACTCATGCAGTACATTGAAATTCTATTCACTACAGTGGTTCTGTAATACAACTGATGAACTGACTGCAGATCCTCAAAATAATGCTGTGACATGTTGTAAGCATAACTCTGAGAAAGTGCACCTCGAAAAGACCAGGGACAATGATTCACCCACTTCACAAAGATTATAGTTTTTTACATTCTGCGGTCAGACTTTGAACTTCTCATCCCTATCAAATGTCTGGTCTACAATTTTTCCTATTATGTTATGTAGAAGCCATTGCAGGACAAACATAATGCATTTATATTGCTCTTGTCTTTTGAACATGCTCCTGATCTTATACAGAAGTTTTTATTCTGAGCACACCTGAATATAAGGCACATCCACTAGATATTAAAAAGAAAACAAAAAAGTTGATGTATATAAGCCTCACTTTTTTAGAGGTTATGCAGGTGACATCACGGCATTCTAAATGTGAGTGCTGAGTGGCAACGATGCATGAGAGTTAATGGAGAGAAAGGACATTTTATTTGTAAGAGTTCAATAAACAGCTAAATCAGGAAAAATAAACTACAGTTTGATAACAAATTCAACCCACAACAAGTCTACTGAGCACTGGTTTTGTAACTGACATGTAAAAAGAGAAAATCAAGTCAACAGTTGTAGCAAAGCTGCTAAATGCATATGTACTATAGTCTGGCCACCATGTACCTCTTTCAAATTTCAGCAAGCGTGATTGACAGATTAGTTAGCCAATCAGGGGCATTGTCTCCCGTATGAAAACCAATATGGTTGCTTACGTCGAGAAAAATAATATACATGGAAAAATATGGAAAAAATATCACGTGGAACTGAAAAAACATTGTGGATTTCTGCAGAGTCAATGAGCAAAGCAAAAACTATTTTAAAGTGAGGCTAAACACGCGTTCAGAGACTAACTCCGCCCACAACTGAACCTCAAACAGGCTCACAAAAGTGGGAGATGCCCGGAGGCCTTTTAAGAGACACCCAGGTGGGTGTGAACAGACATTGATTGACAGCACCAAATATGAACAGTGAGCTTGGCAAATGATGTGACGGAGCAGTCCGGGTCCTGACCACTGACAGTCTATCTGAGGAAGCTGTACAGCACAAGTCTTTGCTTACTTGCATGTCAAGTTTTTTTTAACTTTACAAAACATAATGTATTAAACCTTTGCTTAAGTCTACATAGGCACATGAGCTTATGATAGGAGTATTTTCTAAAAATGAAAATCATTCACTGACACGAGAATCAAACCAGCGCACCGTTGCACAAGCAGCTGCACATCGCACCACTCGCTCAACATACTGAGCCAAATGACGGCTGATATCAATACGCAGCGAGTGATCGCTATAACTCTCCTCCGCAGCGGTGTCAGGGGGAGGAGTTTTTTTATTCCCTCTGGGCGGCTCGTCTGCCGCGTCAAGTCACTGTGACGTCGGAGGATACTGAAAATGCACTAACAGCGTTTGCCCATCGTGGCAGTACAGCCGCGGTTTTTCCACACATAACTGCAAAATGAGCGAGTTTGCACAAAAATGTCCAAAAAAGGCCTGGAAACAGTAGATAATTCATTTTTGACCCCATATACACAGTCTGACAGTGAAAAAAGTTGATTCTGAGTTTAGTTTCTCTTTAAATTGTGGTGAAGTCAGATTTTGGTCTAAATAATAGACGACCAATCAGCTCTCTTGTTTCATGTGCGTCACGTGACCAGACCCACTCTTCATGGGCTCTGGATACCAAGCAATAATTAGGCCGCATCACTGTATAGGCAGCAGGATTCAAAACTTTTAAATTAGTGACTTATAGTTCAGACATTACAATATTAGATCTTTAAAAACAGTCTTAAAGCACACATGATGTGCCTATGCTAATGCAGCAGCAATTTTCAAAACAAGTCAGGATGATTTATGGCCTAAATACAGTGGAGATGACCTAAGACAGGCCTATTCAACTTAAGGCCCGGGTGCCAAATCGGCCCTCCAAGAATCTGATCCGGCCCTCAGTTCACTTTCCTATTATTACAAAGCACTAGTTATCTTGACTTTATTGTATTTTTACTGGCTGAAAATAAGGTTTCCACATGGATCTAATGTGTTGTCAATTCCAATTGCATTTATTCATCAGATTCCAGTGATAAAATTGTCTTTTTTATATATATTTTTAGCAAAACAATCCACTTTGCTCTTGTTCTTTTGGCAAATCTTATTTGAAGACAGTTAAAATTCTCCCAAATAAACATAAATCTTGTTTACTTTGGCCACTTTTTACAGTGCATATTACAGTTCAGATTTAATTCACCTTTAGACCTCGTTTATTCGCGCTTTAAATCTGGTTTAATGCTGAGATTTTTCCAGTTGAGATGTTAAGTGACTAAACTCTGATTTAGACATTTGTAGAGCCATAAAAATTGACTGTAGCATTAGTTATTATCACTATAGAAACAATTCTAGTCCTGTGAATATTCGAAAGCGGTGACGTATTGTGTTACTACCCGACTCAGAGGCCATGGTCCTCGGTAAAATCTGGCCCTCTGGATAAAGTTGAATAACCCTGACCTAAGACATGGCAAAAAATTCTGAACAGTGTTTTCTGAGGCTCAGAGTGAAAAGAATAGTGTCTCACAGACAGCTATGTTTTTGATGAAGGAACTCAATGTTAGAATTTAAAAAGTCAATCTTGCTTAATATGTGTCCATTACGCTTGACACAAATAGTCCATGACACACAGTATGATTACGATTTGACGTTTTGTTAAATTAAATTGCCATGCTAATCTAAAATAAGTATGCTTGTTTTCAAACCGCAGAGCTGATTTCTGTCTGCCCCTTTGCAGAACATCATTATAGACATCATCACAACAAAGCGCCACACTGATGAACTTTGCTGACGGCCCCATCTACTTATTGACGCATTTTATGATGATGATGGGTTGCAGACTTTTAAAGAATAGTGCCAAAGCTGCACCGTGACTCAGCTGAAATATGTGAGTATGTGTGTAATACAGAGCAGTGGAGCGGGTGAGGAAATAAGAATGTGTCTTGTCTAAGATTAGTCATATATGCATGAATCACTCAAAATACAACTTTAAGTAACTTTATTGTTTATTTTTTGTTTTTGTTTTTTGAGCAGCTGTATTGAAATAATATCTTTAGGATAAAAATGCAAGGCTCACAGAAACAATAAGTGTCTTTTTCATCTTTAAACCTACACATTTTTTAGGTTTCTCCTTTCTGAATACAGAATCCTACATAGTACATAAATAACCCTCTAGACATTAATAAATACAATAGTTTAACTTACTCTGACCACTTTTGGATTGCTCACAGTAGGGTAAGTGTTTGTTTCAGTCTTCCATTTCTCTGACTGTCTGAGGCTGTTCTCCAGCATTGTGCTTTTTGACATTTTAAAGCTCAAATATCTGCTCTAAACTTACTCAACCATGTTTTAGTTCAATATTTTTTGCCTGTAATCCATTTGAACAGAAAGTAGCTGATCATGTAAAACAGAGCTGACTATGCTGCATAAATGAAACAATCCCCGGTGATGTAAGATGGCAGCTGCTTTCCGTCAGTGGCTGTTCCAGTGGCGTATTGTAGAAAGTTAGCTAGCTCGGATTCAGCTAACCTCCGTCCACCAAACATGCATAGTTGTTTTTTCTCTGATGCGGATGGGCTTTGTAACACGTGACTTACGCTGACCAATCGGGAGTTTGCTAGAGCGAGCAGAGCTAAGATTAAAAAGCTTTTCTTCACAGAACTAAAGACTTCTGAATCGAGAAAAAACGTTCATTATCTAAAACTCAGTAAGATTTGAACAGCCTCTACCACAACTACAGACGGTTTTAAGATAGCAGTTTCCTATACAGATTTTTTACAGATCTATGAAATGAAAACAACAGGCACATGCCAATTCCACCATCTGCTGGTGCATTTGTGGAACTGCACCATGTATTTGTCTGTAGACAAAGTCAGAACAGGTGTCAGAGAGTCCTCTATCACCTCATATAATAAAAAACTAAAGGCAGGAAACAGTTGGCCACGGAAACATGGACATTTTCATCTTTTTTCTGAGCACTTTGGAAACAGTATATGCTGTACAGAAGTCAGTGTGATTTTCTTTTCTTTTTTTTTTGCCCAGAATGTTTGATATGACTAGGAATATGATATATATCGAGAGAGGGAAAGAAAACACTGCAGTGTTCTCTTTTCTCTCATGACAAAACTTAAATTTGAATCAATGAAGTCACACAATGTAAAGAGAGAAAGCAAAGTGTGCTTAAAGGAAGAAGATATGAGGAGCTTTGAGAGCTGATGAAAACAGTGAGTGACAGTGTTTGTGGAGGCACAGGTAAAAACTGACGTACTGTACACATTAGAAACTGAACGTGCTTAGTCTGGCATTGAAAGCCCACTCTGAACCTACTGTTGTTAGCATAGACTCACTCCTGTTAAAGCTGTGAAAAAACATTAAACTCATCATGATGAACATTCTGAAGCCAGAATGCATTAGCTACGTGAGGAATCATGTAGCCTGAAGGAAAAGGTTACAATTAATTATTCTGTTTGTTTACATTTTTAGGATGCAAAATCAGGTACAGTCCTTTAATGAAATGAAGGTAAATGAATAATTGACACACATTTTAAATGCAACAAAAAAGCCAGCATGGCATTACTTCACTCTTTTAAATTGCAAGACCGTACCTTCTTGCCTCACTTTCCTCATGGACTATACTGTAAAATACTTCCATAAAATGCCCTCATGCTTGAAAGGACAAGGTCGGAAAAAGGCCTTTTCAAAAACAGTCTTCTTTGATCCAGCCTCAACCTCAAGCTCGATTCCATGTTAAGGTCAGCTTCATTACATTCAATACATCAGTGTAGGAAACAACATTAATGTTTCCTTCAAAGTGTGCTTTATACATTGTGTGGGAGCATATAGTGCCCACAATAATCTTAAGGAAGCAGATGTTAGCTGTAGCTTGAATGACCCCCTTCCCCCTTCTATTGCATTTCTCCATTCTGTCCCATTGGAGCAGGTAAGGCTGAGCTGAGAAGCAACAAACAAATTGAGTTCAGTGCTGCATACATGGGAGTGTACAGTGGCAAGCTGTTTGTCCCCATAAATCCCACTGATCTGCCGCAAAATCCAGTCTCCAGCGCAGGGGCCGGGCCTGTGTCTGGGGCCCAAGGCGAGCCCTGACAGGTGGTGCCGTCCCGAGTATTGGCAAGGTGACTGTCTGGAACATAGCGGCTGGGGAGAGAGAGAGGAAGGGGGGTAGACTCCTAAAAATATTACTCTAGAGATCGGCACTAGAATACTGAATGTTTTTGTCTCCTCAGCTTTTCCCAGGGAGAGAATAGAATGGAAATGGATAAGTAAGTCTAAGCGAGTCTAGTGCAAGTTTATTTACTGTGAAAAAGAAAGTGAAAGAGCTTGATAAAAATGGTGTTAGGTGTTTGTAATGTAAAACCGGAACAACAGAAACATTAAGGAGACTTTAAAGGAGATGCTTTAAATTTGTAACTACATTTTACACGTTCATTCATTTCCTGAAAAACAACAGAACTGATAAGCCACACCCCTTCATAGTGACTTCTACCCATTTTAGTAATGATATTTGCATATGTATATTGATAGTCAAGATGTACGGTGTCTGTAACATTATCATTACACTGTCAATACTCCCTAATATCTATGTACTGAGATGTGGGCAGTAAAAATAGGACTTTTGAGCACTTGAACCATTTGTCAATTAAATAAATCTTTAAAAGGATTCCTGTGATTGTATAGGAACTGTTGTTACAAGATTAAAGTGGATTGTGCATAACACGTCCTGTTTAATACAACTTTCAGTTTCACAGGTAACATGTGTGACACAGTGACTTCATACACTTGCACATCTTCCATGTTATATGAATTTCCTCCACCACCTCTTCAGTCAATTCCACAACATACGGTGCCATCGGGTTTGTTTATTTGTGTGACACAAATGAAACTAAAAAGTTAATTTGTCATTTTGAACTGAATTCTCTCTCCTCACATCAACAAAGCTTTGTTGATTCTGCAAATATCTGTGCTTTTCAGTCCCCTGTGTCATTTTTCATTCATTTTTTTCTCCTTGGAAGCCTTCTGTTTTAATTTAGATGGAGTGTGCACATCCCTGATTAGCAATCAGTCCCACCTGAACTCAGGAGATGAACGTAGTGACCAGACCGATGGAGGTGAGTTAAAACAGATAGAAGAGATGACGGTAGTCACCACGTTACTGGAGTGAAATATAAAAAAAAAAAAAAAAATAATTAGAACGGTGAAAGTTTTCTCATATTAATGAATTTTATGTTGTAGTGACTCTGTCCTGCATCCTCTGTGGATCTGAGTGTCTTCAACTGTCGTGAGTTTACTGTATGTGATTGGTGCTTACACATTTGTTTTTTTTTTTTTATTTGTTTGAGCGTGTGGGAGTTAAAGTGGGGTGCAAAACCTAAGAAAATCACACGAAAAGAAAAAGATTATCAAACTTGTGACATGAAACAATATACTGGCATAGTTATTGAAGTGCAATCAACCAAACTAGGAAATATTTTTTTGTTTTTCAAAACTTTTTTTACCTTAATTCACTAGTGCATTTGAAAAAAAAAAAAAAAAAAAAAAAAAAAAAAAAAAAAAAAAAAAAAAAAAAAAAAAAAAAAAAAAAAAAAAAAAAAAATAGTGACATTTAAAACAAAGAAAATCTAAAATGAACACATAAATTACAAATGTGTGCACAGCTGCCGCCTGACCTTTTCTCTCTCCAGAAGATCCTAAACAAAGGTAGGTTTTTTAGGTGCAGAGTCACACTGAGGTAATCAGGCAAGACTAAAATATTTGTAATAAATTATACGTCCTGCACATAACAAGCTAAAGAATACAACTTTCTTACACAGTGCTTCACTTTGAATTGTAGGGCACACACTATGGAAGAAAATGAAAGAAAAATCACATAATAGTGTGGAGTGTGCAGCTGTGTGTTGGTTTGTCTGCGGTCTACCTGTCCTGCTGCACTGACATGAGTCTCACCATGTTTTTTATGGCCCCATCATTAAAGTGCACATAACTCAGAGACCCCTCATCTCAAAATGCCAGGTGTGCCATAAATTATCCACAAACCTGTCATGTTTATGAAGAATATTATATATACATCCCCGGTGAGAATGTGAGTGTTTTTACTAAATCCTCAATTAATGCTTTGACTGGTTTTAGGATGTTGGAAAATCCTAGCACCAAAGTTTTGAGTGAGACTCAAGAGTCAAAATGAATGAATGACATTACAGCAGTAAAAGATGCATGCACTGAAACTGGCTCAGACCAGCAGCAGCTCAATCATACTGATGGTTTGTCCTCAGGCATTTCACCGTCTTTGTACTGTGTAAATAAATAATAAGTAGTGTAAAGACATGTTTGCCCTAGTGACTTCTGCGGTGAATTAATGATTTCTGATAATGTGGTAAGAAAAATCAGCTTTCGTGTTTTCTACTCTGCTTATGTTTTCCAAAATGATCATAATAAGAAGTAACTCAAGATCACTCAGAGATGAGATATATAGGAGCAGACAAGTCAATGTTAAAAGTGCTAAACTTGATTTTTATAATATTTTTTTTCCAAGCACAGATATCTTGCTAAATTTTCTATTCAGGTGAAAATCAGTCCACACAGTCCTGCGTAATAATGCATGTTTGTTCACCAAACTCCCTTAGTTCGCAGGTTGTTGTGTTGTTGTTGTTATTGTAGCACACTGCTGTTAGTATACTGGCACATATCACTCTTGAAGTGGGGATAACTAACTTTTCTTCTTGTAAATGAGTAAAAATTATGTTTTCCACTAAAAGTATGATAAATGCAGCACTTTGTAAAAAAAAAAAATCATACCACTGTGTGCAGTCTGAACTGAATAATAAATAATTTTAGTTTTAATCAGGAGCCAAACGCTGATTCTGATTGGCTGTGCTTGGGTGGTACTCTCTAGTTTCACTTTGTTTTTTGTATGAAGAGATTTATTGACTATAATTGCAACCAAAGTGAATACAATACTGTTACCGCTCTCAGGAGAGTGGTTAGATCAGCAGAAAAGATTCTTAGAATAAGCCTGCCCAGATTGGAAGACATCTACACTGAAAGATGTCAATGAAAACCGAGGATGAGGAGGAGCTTTTACTCTGAAGCCATCAGATAAAACCTACTGCTGTGATATTACTGGATGATGTATTGTATCTGTTTATATTATTACTTGTTTATGTCATCAGGTATAAATGAATGTCACTGCATGTTGCTTTTGTGCATATGTATGTGACAAATGAAAGTAACTAAACTACAAGTTGATATTTATCATGTGTCAAAGTCTTAAGGAGAGGAAATTGTCAGATTTAAAACCTAAATGTTTGCGGTGTGAAAATCCTCTACCCCACCTTTAACAGCTGTGGAAAAATGCTTTAAACACATCGTGATAAACAAATCGAAGACTCAGAATGCATTAGGTAAGAGAGTGAAATAGATAGAAGTTAGAGTTAACAATTAATTATGTTTGTCTGATTACATTTTTAAGGAAGCAAAAATCAGCTGTAGGACTTTTATATCTCATAGAGTGAACTGCGCAGTTTTGTCTTTTTACAATGACAGATTTCTCATTGTGCCATGGCGCTGTGCTATCAACTATTATTGAAATAATCATTTACAACATTGACTTAGTCAAGTAAATGTGATTATCAACATTAACTCTAAAGTCTACTCTTCTTTCATTTAATGTTTATTCTAGTCATTTATGGCACACACACATGCTCCTTGTCTAAACAAATAATTGTTTGATTATTTGAATAGCCATAATTTTAAATATGATTTCAATAACAATGTTTTTTGTTTGTTTTTTTTTTCCACATTCAAGCAGCTCCATAGTGAAGGGGTCAAGGTTGTCTTACAGCTTAAAATATGACTACAGACCAGCTATAATTTATTTAAACACTGTGGAGTCTTTGACGTAGCGTAGCCCTCCTCTGCAGATACTGTACAATCAATCTTTGCTCTTCAAGGTAAAAGTAGAAGAACTCGCTGTGAATGTAACCTTGTCTTCTGATTACTCTTTCATTTAGTAACTGGTCCTGCTATCGTCTGTGTGCATCGTGAGGATCTGTCGTCTGGCTTGTTTAAGGATTTGGTGTACACTGCAAAAAAAAATCCTAGGGCCAGTTAGTCAAAGTACCTTCTTTGATCTTTCTGTTGATATACCTTGATCGTGTAAGTCAAAAATGTCCAACTTAAGTTAGGAATGAGAGAGAAGGGGAGAAAGGGAGAGAGAGAAAGAACTGGATGAGAGAGAGAGGAAGAGAGGACCTAGAGAAAAAAAGAGAGCGATAAAGAAGGGGTTGAGAAGAGCGAGAGAAGAAGAGAGAGAGTGAGAGAGAAAAGGATGAGAGAGAGAGGAAAAGAAAGAGGAGGTGAGAGAAAGGGATGAAAGAGAGGGAGAGAGAGAGCTAGAATAAAAGAGAGAGTGAGAAAGAAGAGAGAAGAGAGAGAATGATGAGAGAGAGAGGGAGAGAGAGAGGAAAGAAAAGGAGGAGAGAAAGGGATGAAAGAGAGGGTAGAGAGAATGGGATGAGAGGAAGAGCTAGAGTAAAAAGAGAGACTGAGAAAGAAAGGGGTTGAGAGAGAGGGGAGTGAAGACGAGAGTGGGTGAGAGAGGAAGAGAAGAGGGTAGCCAGAGAAAGAGAGAGAAAGAGGAGGAGAGAGAAAGGGATGAAATAGAGGGAGAGAGAGAGGAGAGGAGAGAAGAAGAGGCAGAGTGTGTGAGAAAGGGATGAGAAGAAAGAGGTGAGAAAAAGAGAGAGAGAGGCAGAGACTGAGAGCAAAAGAAGAGAGAGAAAAGAGAAAACAACAGACAACTCACAACTGACATTAAACCTTAAGGCAGAAATTGAACTTACATTTTTAAGTTAAACTGTCTTGTATTTTTTACCGTGTAGTTTGTCGTTGTATAAAGCATTTTCTGATGCACCCAATCACTGTGATTCTCCTCTTTTTTTATTCTCTCAGTGCTGTTAGAGATGCTCTGGGATTTGCATGTCTGCTGTAAATGTTGTATAATCTGCTTCATTGCCCAGTTTGTCCCCCTTAGAGGCGACTACCCAAATAAATGAATTTGATATAGATTGTATTAGACCATAAAAACTCACACAGTGCCTCTTTAATTATTTCAACAAAGCTATTATAAAACTTTTGTGAGTGAATGGAAAAATAACACTATTATAAATGTCACAAGCTGTAACACATTTTATTCTCAAATAATTGAAAACAATAATGAACTCATAAATCTCGCAAATTATATGGAAAATGTTTACTTTAATCGACTGTTTTAGAGTGGAATGGCGTGCCTCTGTAGTTAGTGGAGCTCTTGTTCAATGTTGCAGAAATGTGGTGTATTGCAGTCACCAGCATTAGTCATTATCACAGTGGGATGAGTCTGGCTTTGTGGACCGTGATCACAGTGACACCTACAGGATGAGAAAGTTACTGACTCAATGCCACTACTAATTTTACCCTCAGTGCAAGACAGCCTGGGCAAGGTCGAAAAAGTGAAGACTGCTTTTTATCCCAAACAGATCCATGACAAAGCTCAAGCTCACAATCTCCCTACATAACATGACACAGCACATTCTATGTTTGTCAAAATACTAATGGTAATCACAGTTTGGGTTTAAATTTAACATTTTGTCCCTGCTAGCAAAAGGAAGTTTGTTGTAGTGTCAGGCTGGCATAAATTTGGGCGGTTTTGGTTGAATTCAGCAGCTGTCTGGAGAAAAACAAACATATTTTCAGGAGTTCTTGTGTGGGAAGCTTGTGTTGCTCTCTGGAGACTTGTACCACCTTTGTGGCAAGAAAACAACCAGTAAGGCAGTATGGAAATGATGAACTAACATTATAGTGCACGGTAACATTAAACTACTGTATTCCCTTTTGTATAAATATAGGTCATCAGAATGGCTGTTGAAATAGAACATCTACATAATGGAATAATAAAATGTTGAGAAAGATGTTTAAAGAAATACACTGCTCTGGATGGTGTGCTAAATGAGATAATCTATGGACCAAAAATAGACTTTAAAAAAGTATATTTTTGCCATTTAGAACTCTTTGTTGCACTAAATAAATAATAAAAATTGGTGTCTTTTCATTAGGTGAGTTTGCATGACCACAATCTGGTTATTTTGCAGAGGCAGGCCCGTCAATAGAAATTTACAGACCCGGGCAAAAGTGCCTCATGTGTGCCCACCACAATATAAATTAATAAAAGTGTTGTAGCAAAGTTTACAGCTCATTAAAGTGTACAAAGCTGGAGTACTTGGTTTTTGTAGTGCAAAAGAAGAAATGGAAATTTAAATTGCCAAACTGGATATCACAGATTCTTCATCACGTGGTTCAAATGTACCAATAGCTGCAGTTATGACTTAAGAATATTTTTCTATAAACAGGGTTAGTGCTAGATAGTCTGAACCGGAGGGACAAAAATGATCTGTTTGCCATGGTAAAGTGTTTGATATGTTTGCTAAATGGCCCTAAACTGTTACGTTTTTTTATCTTAATATTTACTCAAACCTTTTTCCTAACCTTATACCAATCGCCTGAACTTAATTATTGTCCCTCCAGACCCAACTATCTAGCATTTCCAATTCTGGATCACCCAAGCACAGTCAAACAAACCTTTACATTCAGCTTCCTCTGAAAAATAAATTACTTCATTTGTCAATTCAGACATTAGTCAGGTTTCCCATCTTACTTTTGTGAGTACATTCACCTTATTATGCCCCACCCATTTTGTTGGCATTGTGTTAACTATGTTAAGGCAGCTAACATGTTTACTTGTTTTGCGGGGCGACCTCAAACATTCATACTGACAAATAAAATAAACTCACTAACTAGGTAACCACAGCTAAACAGGAAGAGCACTGACAAGAAAAGTGGACAGGCAGAATAAGGTGAATAAAAGAGAAATTACAATTACTGTGCATCTGACAGGTTAGACTACATTTTTCAGTAAAACTAGACATTTGTTCTTGTTTTAACCCAGTTTGAGGTTTTAATGTGTCTATTGGCCAAAAAATAAGACATGTTTTGTTTCCACTGGTCCTACTTGGTCCTACTCAACTCTGCTCTACTCCCCTCGGTTCTACTTGGCCTGGTTGTTTTTCCATTGTGCTTTAGAATGTGGTACTTTAGCAATAGCAACAGCCCACAACAAAACTATTTTCATAGAAACTATGCAACAACCATGTATGTCAGTTAGAACAGTTTAGTGCCTAGTTTAGTCTCTGCTTGGCTTTGGTAAAACTAAGGCAAGCAGGTACCAAACTGGTCTCAGAGAAACAGGGCTAGTGGAAACGCACCAACACTGTATGTGGAGGTAATTTCACAAGTGTTACCTAGCAACTATATTGTGAAAAGGGGGAAAATCCACATAGAGGATACAGACGTTATTATCAGACAAATGATAATTCCTTGTAGGTTTTTTATTCTATTGAATCATTGTATGAACCCCCAGGGAGCTTTGTCAGCTGTGTGTAAATTGTCTGTGCTTTTTAATGACCCATGTAGAGGAATTGTGATTACATTTTTCTATTTACCTCAAAGACTATTACACCAAACTATGTCAAAATTACAAAAAATATTAATCTTGTCATATGGGCTTAAAACAGTAGTGTGTAAAATGGCACTAAAACATCCAACACAGTCACTAAACGCATTCAATAGCCCACAATTTATAGAGTGATGTGTCTGCTACTGCCCAACAAAACAGTGAATCACCGCTGCGTTTCCCAGGATGCATCAGTCCACTGCCTGCCATTCAGAAAGCTCTTTCCAGGATGCGTGCTGTCCCATTAAAGGCATTTGGATTTGACATGTCCCATAAAAGCAGCACTCTCCCGCTCCCTCCATGCGTCTCCATTACACATGCAAAACGAGTTGTTGTAGACAATGCCCCACTGATGCCAGATACCGCTTGTACAATTCAGATGTGTTCCAGCTGCCGTTGGCTTGGCACAACACAGAGTTTCACTGGGTAAATGGTCGTGTTGCTTGTAGAATCAGAATGGAAAATAAATTCTCCAAACAAGCCAAGACTGTGTGCTTGTCTGCAGTGGGAGATCTAACTGCACAGTCGCTCTGTTTCATTCAGAAAACTCTGTTAATTTAATCCAAACTCTGCTCTTTTGGCAGAAAGTTCAGAATATAAATGGAATTTTATTTTTGGTGTTCCTTCGTATTGTAATGAGACCAATGGTGCAGTTTTAGCATTTTGTGAAGCAAAAAATGAGACAGAGAGAGTTACTTTGCATAATCAATGACCATTATTGATAACTGAAGTAATGAAAAGCATTGATTCTCATGCAAAAATATCAATACTCCAGCTGGCGTGAAAAGATAATGACCCCAAGGTAAAAAAAAAAAAAAAATCATTATGGAGTTTGGATGCATTTCAGTACAAAAATCACAATGACACTATTATGATCTTATCTTATAAAGCTGATCCACTGTTACTGTTGATTTTTTAGACAGTATAGTCGTTGTAAATGCCTTTGTCAGCTGTTGGTTTCTGTTGTGTACCCAGAACACTGCACCTGGATTGGGGAGCCCTCTTATCTGCTCATCATCTGTGCTGTTGGGGCTAGCACCAACTGAAAGACTGTGGTCACAGCATGTACCTGTGCACCTCACACTGCCTTTACCACCAGGGAGAACCAGGAGTCTATGTGTTAGAAGAAACTCTATGTCTATATAAAATACAACTTTATTCACTCATATACAATCTTGACTTTGCACTATATGATTGTATGGTGTATCTTTATTTGTGACCCTGTGAGTTTTCATTGGTAAAACCACTGCATAATGCATTGATCTATTTATCATACATTACATTTTAACTTCATCATTATTAATACATGACCACATCTTAGAATAATTATAACCATTACAGTTGCTACTGTTTCCAAAATCAAATATCTTTCTTCCAGCTAAATAAATAAAAATTATAACTAGAATGGAAAACTTGAAGAGATACAGAATATTGTACTATTTTTTCCATTATTCTAATATATTAATTGATTGATTAAATAATTGAATGTCTAGATTTAAGATGAGTGTTAGTTTACTTTTAAAAGATGCATTATAGATAAAACTCTATTTGAGCAGTTGTTATCTTTGCTTATTAAACTTTTTCAGCACAAAAGCAAGTGTATTCAAAGTCATTCCAGTTCTCATCTCCCGACTCCAGGTTCCTTGTTTCTGATCAGTTTCATTAGCTTGGAAAACTCCAGTGATTAAAATATTATAGATAGATATCAGTTTGGACTCTCCAAGCTTAGTGTGAAATATTGCTTATTGTGATGTTGTTTCAAAGCATTGTTCCATCAGCTCCATCAGCTTCGTAGTGACTAAGCCGTGAGTGTACGCAGGTCGTGTCCTTTGGCTCTGTTAGACCATTCACCTTCTGAATGTGAGGTGACAGGTTCACACATCAAATATGCATGATGTGAGAATGGTGGATGTAATGAGAAGTCTTCATCTCTGTCTGTGTCACGCACTGTCTTGTTATCATAGTTTCTTTGTTCAGATACGACATGATGTGTGGATTGATGAATCTAAAAAAAATCTCATGAAAGATCGGCACACAGCGCTTATATGTGCAGATCAAAGTGCTTTGGTGTCATACAGTGCTCTACATTCAGAAGTTACCACAAAAGACATTGACATACAAGAAAAAAGCCACGCCATAGCATCAATAATCCAACTACCCATTTAAAATACTTTCATCTATTTTCTATCATGGCTGAAGTCATTTATTTTAGCAGCCAAAATAGAAAAAGACAGCGTGTACCTCTGTTAAATTAATTAGTTTGTCACATATTCACGCACTAAGCTCTACAAACCACAATCCAGACAACACGCAAGCCACATGCAACAGCCGTGTTCACTGTTTGCACCGGAGAGCTGAATTATTAAAGAGGCATTTTGACCAATTAGCTTGTGCACTTAATCTGCAAGAAACAAACTCTGTGTCAGATGTTTTGGAAGCTGAGGCGCTAAATTTAGTTTTGGAAATAGGCAGGACACTGGGGCTTTGTATTTCACCAGGCTCATTAAACTGACAGCACTAGAGCTAAACATTGCATTATATCGTATTAGTAGTTAGAACAAGGAAAAGTAGCTGGATAAAGACTTGGGCTTGGATTTTATTTATTTTTATTTTATTTATTTTTAGGTTCTTTTCTTCTTCACAAACTATGCAATGTTTTTAAGATTTTATTGTTTTGTATGGTAAAGCACAATTGCAAAACAGAGTGCCTCTCGTGCACTGAAGGTTACCTGTAGTATTTCCATTGTAACACAATTATACCAAAAGATTAATCTTACCATTTTAAATGCCTTTGATGGTTTTCGCTTTATTCTTTGTGACATTGCATCCAAAAGACAAAAGTATTTTGCTTTTGACAATCGTTTGACATTGAGCTTTTCAAATATTATGAGAATGGAGAAAAAAAAAAAAACAACATCACACATGCTCATCAAGAGAGTGAAATCTTTAGTTTTTATCAATATCGTCCACTTTTGTAAGCAGCTTTACAAAATAAAGCTTTCTGACAAGTATTTATTTAATTATTACTTAGTTAGTAAGTACTACAAGGACTACAGATGGAAATTAACATGGTGCTAACTCTGGTGCAGCCATCTTTTAATGCACATTGTCCTTCAAATAAATAAATAAATGAATAAATTAAAATTAAATAAATATTTTAGCATTAATCAGTAAGCCAGAGTTTTAGGAAATTTGTCATTGAGTCGTGAATCAAAATTGCAATTGCACATTTGAATCTAGAAGCTTCTGGCAAAGCGGACGTACGCCTAAAATATCTCAAAAATACACATGTAGCCAGCACAGAGACTTACAAACATTTAGCAGCGTTCTAGCTCTGCTTCAAAAGACTTTTGCTTTTAAAATTGCTACGTTACACTAAGCATAATATTTGTTCTTGTTGACATAATTAATCATGATAATCAATTAGCTTAAATTATTGAGATCAATAGTGTGAACATCAAATTTGAGTTACCATTCAAAATGCATAGAACCTATACAATACCATGCACATAGCAACTGAATAAACCAAGCACATTGTACACTCTTCCCACCTCTTCCTACAGAATATATACAGACAGTCACAAATTACATTATCCCCCTGTGTTAGCACAAATAAAGAATGAAGACAGAAATGACTGATTTTCCGCAATTCATCTGGCAAGCCTGATTAGACAAACACAGCTACGATTGAAATCTTTCCCAACAGTCTAATTGTCGTCACAGAGAGAATAAACTCCCATACAGAGCTGTTGTATTCCATGCATGTGCGTGGACATGTCACATCCATTTGATATAGCAACACAGACTGCCACATGAGGAGATTTAATTGCCTCCAGACAGGCAAAATGTGCAAAGACAAAACCATTAAGTCTCTTCCAGGCTTTTTCCCATCTTCCAGTTGGATGCTCCGGTGGCTTGGCCTGATTTGGAATGACAGCGTGTCCTACCTGAATGCAAAACTCTCCAATCCAACAACATTCAAAGAAGTCCAGCATTGCTCTCCATTATTATTATTATCCTGTTGCGATTTTTTCTTGCGCTGATCAAATGCAATAGCCGGGTGTGACAATCGAATTAGTGCAAATGAGAGCTGACTTGTTGTTCAATTAAAATGAAACTCCACTTGTTGACAAAAGGCTGGCCTGTCTGAGAAAGTGAATTGTGTCGCGGGTAAATCATGCAGACAAATGATCGTTTGTGAAGTGATTATTTTACCGTGGTGAATATGCAAGAGGAGATTGTCACTGTGCTCAGTGCAAAGTTGTAAACAAAAGTGAGTCATCAAACAAGGAGTAGGAAGACAGCGGGGTTGTAATTTTATATTCTTAGACTCCTTCACTATGTTTTAAAGGGTCTTATTTTAAAAACAAACGTAACTGTTAGCCTTAGTCTTACTGTATGTGAACTAATTAGCCATACTATCATTTACTGGAGCTGCATTACCCAACTTCCAAACCACAAAAGCAGAATGTAAAGTCTTCACATTGTTAATACATTTTCTGTTATGTCCATGTTGTAACGAGGCAGACTAAACTAGTACAGTCAACCCTACTGCTAATGACAGTTATTTTTAAACTTGCAATAGACACATCTCTTGTAGCTATAGATATCCCAGGTAATTAAAAATACAGAAGATTCACTTTGCAGAGTAATTTAAATTGGACAATTTTGGGATGGTTGGATTGTGGATGTTGGATTGTTTTTTGTTTGTTTGTTAGGTGAAGCAATTTCTGTCTGGGTTGTTGGCATATGTAAACTAAGAGAATACCTTCTAAAAGTTGTGATGTTATGTAGTTTTTCTCATCAAACAGACTCAAAAACATTTTATTTAAGACCAGAAATGTAAAGAGTTTAAATGTGTATTTATTTGCACTGAGATAAAAGTCCCGGGGGGGAGTGAAGAGGGGATTGTACCAGATTGAGTGACAGAGGAAACTTACACAGACTCGAGTTTGAACCCAGTTTTCTTGCTATGAGGCCAGAACTCTAACCACTGCAACAGGGTGTTTTGCCCACAAACTGAATATATGTGTTTTTGTTGTTTATAGCTCTTTTTCTTCACTGTTTTCCTTTTTTCACTTTCACATATCAGATACAAACTCATTAGCTGTACTTGTTTATACTTGTTATCACACTATATAGCAGCATCTTCACAGTTGTGCTTTGAGCTTCTACAGGAGAAAATTTATTTTTATTATTGCCATTTACAGTTTACATTTAAAACGCTGTAAGGTCATTTTACAGTCTCTGTGTGATTTGAAAATACTATACGTCAAGTGATAAGCCATACAATTTAGAAAAACTCAGCTTCATAAAATGTATTTCAAACTTAACATAAAAGAACGCACAACTTCCAGACCTTTTTTACCTGTTTTAACCTCTTTCCAGCATCGTCTATAACCTGAGTGAGTGAAAACACAGGCTTCAGAGAGCTCACTGAGAATTGCTTCAAAATGAAAAGGCCTTATTAGCCGTGTCAAATGCTGAGTTTCACCAAAGCAAAGTGCACGGAATACAGAAGAGTAGGAAGGAGCTGCAGAAAAGGCCTGACAATGAGAGGAGAGAAAGGCTTTACACAAGGTGACTAATGTGTGTGAAGACATCTGTCAACTTTGTGTATAGACAATCTACAGAAAATGTGTGCACTTCATGGCAAAGAATCGTCAAGTAAAAGAGAAAGTGCTTGTGAAAAGTATTGTTTAAAAAGGATATGACGATGGTTTTGACAGGTTATAACCACTGTGATTTCAGTTTAAAGAGCCTATATTACGCTCATTGTTTCATCTCATTTCCTCATCAAAAAATAACTGGAGTTGGTGATTTCTTTAATCTAAAAACTCGACTCAAAAAATGTCTGTTTAGCCTGCATTCTTTCCTCAGACAAAAAACACTCAACTCCTCAAAGTGATGACATTAGAAAGTGCTCAAATGCGTTATATAATCTCTACACTTCTTGATTGGAATGATTTGAATATTTTAATGCCACAGCTATTGCTTTAGCATTCTTTAAACTGACTCATGCCTCAATTAAACAGATATTTCAGACAAAATGGAAATCGCAACTCCAATTGAAAAAATAAAGAAAAACATTATAAAAAAGGTATCAACTTAAGGTCCTTCAAGTGCATTACTGAGTAAAAAAGGTAGTTTTAAGCTAATTTAAATACTCTGTGCATCAAAGTAGAAAAGCACACTTATTCATTTTCACGTTAATCCGTTAGGATTTAGGGTGCTGGGCTATCCAGTGACTTGGCTAGGCGGGGAAACCTGACAGTGGCAATCGTCGCAGAGTTACAGAAAATTCACTCCTCATTCACTCACTAAGGAAATTTACAGTGATGCCAATTACCTAAAATGTAGTTTTGGAGGTGGGAGGAACGGAGTGCCGGAAACCATGACAGGGGAGAACATGCAACTCACCGAGGATCGGAGATGTTGATATGGTCGAGGAGTCAACCACGACCTCCTTATTGGGAAGCCAGCTCTAAACTTGGCTACGTGCACCGAAAGCACACTTAACTGTTAGCAAAGCTTAACAATCTATAATTAATGTACCTCTTGTGAATGAAATTAAACACAACTTTGGTGGTGTTTTGGATGAAATGACAGAGCTCTCCAGTCTTGAATGCAAAACACAAGAATAATACAGGTTTAGTTAAACGTACATGGATATTGCAGGTCCATAAAATTTTTTTTTTTTTTTTTTGGTAAATTACTTACAGATTTTGAAGAGGAATTCCAAAAACTAAAATTATGCCCAGTGTAATTTTGTGTAATTTAACTACACACAATGCTCTGCATATTTACCAAAAAACATTCAGGAGGAAATTTATTTCAGTTTTTTTTTTTCATGCAGAGCTTGTTCTTATGATTAGAGTCAATCAGACATCAGAGACTGTGTTTGTGCTCCACAGAATCCAGAAACCATTTTAGTGTAGGATGTTAGCTTTTTTGATCGTGTAAGCTCCCTTAAAGAGCATCCGGCACCGGTGACTTCACTCTGACGTCAGACGCAGCTGCGCAGCCGGTCGGCAGGAGCTAGTGTGTGCTAACGCTAAATAAACGCCGAAAGTCACTGATTGTCGGCGTAAAGCCGGGTGACTGCGCAACGTTATGGCGCTTATGTTGTGTGGGCTGTTTCAAAGTGCGAGGCGCTCCCCCGAGCCGCTTGTGTTTGTGTCAGTTTGATCATTATCTTGTGTAGCGCTTCAGCGTGGGGCCAGCGCTGGATCTGTCCTGTTCAGCTAGCAAATAGCAATGCTAAATCTGGTGCTTTTTGATCATGAGCCTCCCCTTTTCGTTTGGATACTCTGTTAATCTTTTTGGACACACTGTTAACTCTTTTGGACACGCTGTTAACCCTTTTGGATACGCTGGTTAACTATATACTGATCTGTACGTGCTCTGGAGTCAACTTAACTGCTTAACATGTACTGTGAAGTGAAATGACTGTCCGGCTTTTCAATCAAGGTGTCATCAGCACCCGTGATTTTAACAACAAAGGATAAACTACCAATTAACTTATTAATGTCATAATAAAGACTTTGTATATTTTTATAGAATCCTGTCTTAGTTCATATTCAGCATTCACGAACTGTGTCTTTTAGATTACTATACTTTTTTTTGGATATCGTGCGTTTTGTCATTTTTATTTAAATTTTAATCGACATTTTTAGTACGCTCCTCGTTACATTAGCTGATTTTAGACTATTTTAGTCAGGTGTAAATAGATCCAAATGATAAGAGGTTGAGATAGCCACATGAAGTGTGTGTTTCATTTTAATACACACCTCAGTATTGACTTTGTTTACATGCCACATCTTCTCGATCGTTTGAGCTGTACAGATGTGAGAGCACAAGAGCAGACCTAGTTTTATGTACTCTGTGCTGTTCATAAAAACAATTTATTTGAGTCGATTTAAAAGAGACAACTACATTAAATATTGACACAATCCTCCTGCAGTTGCTGTGCAGTTGAACCTTTGCTCTCCTTTAGTTTGGCAATCACAGATCTGATGTTGATCATAATTAAACAGGCAGCCCTGGGTTCTCTGCGCTCCTGTTTGTGCCGTTAATCAGGTTACTAAAATTATCCTCTCCACAAGATAAAGGAGACTGCTGAGGATGTCACTGCCAGTTCATAAACTAACACGGCACGTCTTTATGGTGCAAATCAGTGGGAGGAGGAAGTTCAAGCACAACATCTCAAACTCATTCTTAAGAGCACACTCTTTTGTCTGATTGTGAACTTAATGTTTTGTTTTGAGAAACTGTACTTTTCTTTCTTTGAAAAGACATACTTTTACAAGTTTGCACTTTTTATAATGTCTTACCAGGTCAACTTAGTAGGTGTATGGTTCTGTCTAAAAAGAATATGATGCTAATATTGTTCTTTGGCTTAAAATGTGTACTGTCTAAATCTGACTTTGACCCAATATTTTATGCATGTCTTTGCCTGTCCCAACCTTAGCTGCACTCTCAAAAGACAGGTTATTTTAAAAGTGCATTAGGTAACTTTATGCAGAAGAAAAGTTAATACACAATTCAGTAGAAATAGAAAGTTGAATCCACACTTTGGAACATGGTAATGGCAAGGCAAGGCAGATTTATTTATATAGCTCAATTCATGCAAAAAGCATTTCAAAGTGCTTTACAAGGCAGGAAAAGATGCATCAAAATGACAATACATAGTGATAATTGTTATAAATGAACAGAAAGTAAAACAGACAAATGCAAGAATACACTTATTTATTCATTATTTAGTGCAACAAAAACATCTAAATGGTGCTAAATAAGGTTAATTAGCACACTGTAAGCAAAGTGAATAAAACTCCGTTGACCTTACAACACAGCAGGGAGGTCCAGGTTCAAACTAAGAATCAAATTTCTGATCTATTTTGCTTTAATGAACTCATTTGTAAATTGCACTATGCAGTTAATTACAACTTGTCTATAGAAAATCCTCCATGTAACCTTTCTGGTGCAGGTGTACTTATTTCCATGGAGATGTTCTTTCTTTTCTGGAGCAATGCACAGTACAACAATAAATGTACAGTATGTTTTCAGTTACGATAAATAAAACATGTTTTATTTTGTAAAAGAATCAATGAATACACTATGTACATTTATGATTCCCTCTCACTTATCTTGCTGGGATTACCTGCTTGTCTCATGAAGATAAATATTTCCTTAAGGTGCTCTATACTTCTTTGTTGTTGTGATGTGTTTCTATGGAGATGTTGCATCTAATCACAAATCATTTATCATATGCATTCTTGCCGTGAGTGGCTGGACTCTCCACAGATCTGTCAATTAGCTCGACCTGGTGGTGTCCACTTGTTTTTTTAGTTAATGACATTGTATTTGATATAATATCTAAATGGAAATTTCAAGAATTTTCAATCTGATGGTTTTAAAGACCAGACCCATTCACTTTTTAACTGCTTTCCATTTGATTGAAATAACATGGACCTGTAAAATACTGAAATCCTGTTTTGGTCTTTTCAGAACACAAAGCTCAAAATACTTTCTGACTCAGACATTCTCTGTTCAGTGAGTTTGAGCTGCTTCCTTCAGATGCCTGCTTTCACTAAAAACAGGTCAAGACAATCACTGGTGCCTCAGGTTATTGGGCAGTTAAATATACTTAAACATTCAAGTTAACTTAATTCAATATAAATTATTTTAGATTTTGCTCAGCAAGACTGAGCTCACAATGAACTCATCTCTTTTAAATGTGTACTTTCTGAATGAAATAGGTTTATTCATGGTTTCTGGTCAAGCCTGTTTTTTTCCATGTTTTATGTGTAAATGTTTTCTATGCTGCTTGTCATCTGCTTGACGTGGAAGTCGTGTCTTGTTGAGGTCTTTTTTACTCACTGCAAACCAATTTCCTTCAAGGACAATACATTTACTACTACTACTATTAATATCAGGTGAATGGAATCTATTTAATATTCAGCATTTTTGGCAAATGAACAACATCTTCACAAAGCCAAACAGTTTGACATTCCAAGCAAAGCATGGAGAAATCACACAGAAAGTTACAGTGAATACTCCATTTTTGCCAACCTAAAACAGAAATATTTAATCTTAAAACTTTTTACATCAGTTCACAACATGTTTGCTCACCTAATGAATCATTCAGGGCCTCCAATCTGCTCAAAACATTTGAAATGACCCTGTGCATAGAAGTTGTTGTTTTTTTTTTTTTTCAAATTGTCAGTTAGCGTTAGCATTGACAGACAAACACATCTTTTTATAAAACCACTTTGGTCGTTTGGTGAAGTATTCTCCTCATTTGTAAGATGTTTAACACATTTTCAGAGAAAACTACCAACAACTCACTGTTTGCTCTTTGGTAATTTTTCATTTTAGGCTGAGGTAGTGAAAACCTCATAGAAATGAACTATAAACGGAAATGAACCTGCCGGCAAGAAAATAAATTGAAAATAAATAAGCCAACTAACGTCTGTGTACTAGGGTTGTCAAAAAAATCGATTCCCCGATATTAATCGATACTAAAACCGATATTGATACTCGTTTGAATAAGTATCGATATTTTAAGCCTCGCCCCCTCCCCCCTCTCGTAGGCTACGCCCCGCCCCCTTCTTCTCTCATTGGAGGTAGAAATGATGACACTATCAAATACTGTATATAAAGCCTATATACTGCATAAACAGCAAATGTGTCTGATCATAGAACAAAGCCCAGTCGTAATGTAAAGGTTCATGAATCAAGTTAATAATAAAAAATAATATATTAAAATACTATTCTTTTAATATTATCAAAAAGAAAAACATAAATAAAAATAATGATAAAAAATAAATACACTATCATAAGAAAAGAAAAATTAAGTTGGCACAGTGGTATGAAATCGGTATCGAGTATCGAGTTTTTTTCAAGTATCGAATCGAGTTTGAAATTTTAGTATCGTGACAACACTACTGTGTACAGAGCCAATTTTTTTTCACCACAGAAGTCAACAGATGCTAATAGTATGCTCCAGTAATTGGCCACATGCTAACAGCAAATGCAAACAAACGTTTTAATTTTTGTGATCAACACTCTAGAAGTAGACAGGACATTGCAATTGTACTTTAACCTAAATATACTGTGACAATATTTCTGTGGTAAATTTTAAGTTAAAAATAGTGCTTTTACAATAGCTTCATAAACATATAGTTTTACTGATGAATTAAACTTGAAGACAAATTGTATTAAAAACAAACAATGCAACAGAGTGTGTACCATCAGTGTTTGTTCTGCTGTACTCTATAGTGAGATCCATAGGGCTGAGGCACCTGCATCTGCCTAGAGAAGCCTGTTTTTACACAAGTGCCACCGAGCTGCTGGATGATGGATGGTGCCCTGATCAGCCCACTATACTGTATATGCACTTCTTCACCTTAAAGCACACAAGCACGCTGTATTGTTAGTCTCCCTTGTCATTCCTCCTGATGAGCTGTCGACACTAAAAATGGCTCCCATGCTGCGGCAAAGGCACACAAAAAAAAGCTATTCCTTATCAATTTCAGATTTTGCTTGCTGTGCTGTTATCTGGTTAACAAATTACACTGACTAGAAATCTGACTTTGTGTTTGTTTTTTTTTTTTATTTATATTCATGTTGTGTCATGTTGGACCATTAACGTGCTCTGTTCCACTTAATAAAAAAAATATCACAGCATTTTTTATTTATACAAGCTGCATTTTCTCTCACTGTGATATCAGACAAGACAATATCTGCCAAGGAATTGGGGGACAGAAGTGAACATGTCAAAAAAGCGAAGATGCATAGGCTTAGTGTACATGAGCCTGTCTGCATGGTAAAACATCTAGATCATGTGCTACAGTCATGTAAATGAGATGAATTTATTTGAGAAGCTTCTTTCCGTCTGCATTCAAGGCCATTAGAATGATGGATGGTGATGTGCTCTAACAAGGCATGTATAAATTTGGCACTTGTCATAATATAAATTTACCAAAAATATATTTTTGCATAGAAATGGGCTTTTTTATTTTGGTTTGTCACATAGAACAGAGGGCGTACAGTATGAAAAAAAAGATATGCCATATAGTCAAAGACTGAGGTCACAGTTTTGCTTAAAACAATACAGTATTTTTGTAATTTTCAAGCCATGATTTAAGGGTCTGCAGTTTCTAAAGAATCTCAGGAATAGGATGGCCAGAAGTCACAATTCTTTTTACTGAAAGAACATTATTTAAAGCTTTTCTCTCTTTGACAGTAATATTATCAAACTTCACAGTAATACACCCAACAAGAAGACTTTCAATGGTGCAGTAAAAGAGATTCAGAAAAGTATGTGAATTCTCCAAGTTTCCGCAGAAAGAGAAGACATTGATGAGCTTTCTTTACTTTCTTTATTACACCTAAATCATTACAGAGAGTCAGATCAAATGAGCTACAAAAATTATGTCAGAAATCCTACAAACATAAAACATAATAGCACTCAAATCGCCTGTGAAGCTTTAAACTCAAGAAAACTCAAAAGTTGTAGTTGTCGTGTGCATTAGAGTGAGATCACAGCTTCGGGTCCGGCAGCACCTGGTCAAACCCCAGAGTATGTGATCCATCCAGGCAGGCCCTCCAGATGCCAGCTTGTCATCGATCTTGTGCTGGAGGTAATTACGCGCTGCTCTGTGTCACCGAGACATCACAACTTTCCTCGACATCTCTGTTCTCTCTGATTTACGCTTACACCAGCACATTCATAATTACACATGCTAATCAAGGTGCGGGTTCACAGTAAGCCGTTCCATTATGTCAGCAGCATCTCACAGTGGCAGCAGACAAATCACTACAGCACCGTCTGGCACTGATACAAAGGAGCATCCACATGTGGAAAATACAATTAAAAAGAAAAAGGAGGAGACTGTCAAAACAAACTAACTTACAAGACGATCACATACTCTGTCTTAGATTCAGTTTGGCTGTTTAGCGGCCTCACTGCTCCTGAAAGGCTGACCAGGAAGTTGACATTGTATTTAAAATGACATAAAAAAGACTCCTGAAACATGTTAAAGTAACATGTTGCTTTACTCTAACAATAGTAATGATAAAGTGGGGTCATACTGGCAGTTTGAGTCCCAGTAGATTTAGTTTTTCATTGGAGTGGAATTTTGGTTTAGTTCCAAGTTTTAAAGTAGCTCGAATCATGATGTGTTGAATGCTTAATTGCAAATCCTTAATTAAAAATGTCAAGTTCAAAAATTCAAGTCCCAAAAGAGGTCTCCCTGCTGCCCATCTGGGCTGTGCAGTCTCTGCAACTCAGTCAGTCTGAACTTGTAGAAGTACTGAACTTTCACATAAGACACTGCCTTGAGATCAAGAAAGATACCAACTGGAAATTAAAGGGGTCCTATTATGTAAAATGTAGCTTTAAAGATTTTAACCTTCCTTCATCATTAGTGTACTCAAAGTTATATTTGAATTGATTCATGCATGACTGAGTAATCTTGTATTGTTCTTCAGCTGGAGCTCAAGTGCTCAGAAATCCCTGTTCTCACCTACCACCTATCCCCTCCCACTTGTCTGTATTTACTTGTTATAATTCAAAAGATGAATACTAAAAGTGATGCATATATGGTTTAAAACTGTTCCATTGTCACTTTTCAACAATAAAAAATAGTTATTTAAAATCTGCCACTTCTTGCAGTTACATTTTAAAATAAAGAGGCAGGGCTTATCAGATCTGCAATTTTGAAGAGGAACTAAATAGAGCTGTTCCTATTTTTAAGTTGTTTTAGATCAATTGTGTGTTTTACAATGAACAAAAGGTGTTCTATGTTCTTTCTTACTAAATATTGGGGAAAAAACACAATAGGTCTCCTTTAAGGCACTGTCAACACAGGTTCAGTTATGGTTAATAAAACACTGGCCCTTTGTTTAACAAAAGAAAAAATGGCTAAACAAAGTCTAACATAAAGATTCACCCTGTAAATATTTTGATAAAAATACCTAAATATAAATATGTTCACAAATGTTCATTGTTCTGTTGCACTAAAGCCTAAAATATCCAGAGTTTTTACTTTGAGCAAGCTTGAATTGCCAGAAAATTAACTTTTATACAGACTGGAGGAGGGCACCTTTTTCATTTTTATTGAGTGACTGCGTAATGTATTACACAGTCACTATTTGCTCTAGTAGTTCTTTATCTTTTATTATTTTTTCTTAGCCATTGCGAGTGACTGCTTTTGATGCAAGGTGCAAATGCTACAACTAGCAAAAACTGAAAAATATTCTAGGACTTGACATAAAAAGAAAGAAAACAGTACATTAAAAAGTAGCAGCAACAATCATTCATTCAGGAGAAGCAGATATTGAATTGTAAAAAATAAATCAACAACACTGCAAATATTTTTTTCACATTATGTCTTTTAACCTTTCCTTTCCTTTATTATCTTAACTATCTATTTCCACAGAATTACAGTTGGACGTTAAGTAGAGCTCTTTTTAGATTTATTTTAGGTATTGGAAACTTCTGTCATAAGTAAAACCAGTGTTGTGCTGCGGAACATTCCTTTCACAGCAATAGTTGTCAGGTTGTCCACCACAAAAGTCCCATGTGTACCTAAAACCTTTAAAGTAGCAGCAACTCCTTTTAAAAGACCATTCCTTTGAACCTACACTCACGTTTACATCTACACACACTTTGGTCTTTATACAAAAGCAGAGTCTTTGTTATGGAAGCAAACCAGATAAGACACAGTACAGTCTAAGCTAACAGCAGGACCACTGCACGTCCTGCATGTTGATTATGCATAAAAATGGTAATGCCATACTATTTAAGCAGAAATGACTCCCTTAATGACATGCATAATATTATCTATAAGCCAGTAAATTACAAGTGGATACATAAATGTGTCACAGTGCCCAGACTTCCTTGGATTACTGAAATGTTGACTTTTATAGAGTTTTCCATTCTATTCTTTTTTGCACAAATTGTTCAAACTGGGTGAACGTAATTTACTGTCAGAGTCTCGATTAAAGGAATCATTCTCCGTGAAATAGCACTGCGGCCAACTCAAAGCCGCCTGTCAATACAGCGTGCAAAACTTCTGCCTTTTTAATTTCACCGTAATCGAGTAAAAATAAGGATAAACGACTATAAATGAAGATCCATATGAGCAATTAGCCGGTCTCATTTTGTAATTACGAGAACGGCACTAATGTGTTTTCTGTTTACCATGAACCTTGCTTTAAAGTAACAAGGTGAGGGCACATGTACTAGCAGAAATAATGTATTACACAGAAAGAGCATATTATAAAGCATGTATACAAATGAATGTCCCAATCTATAGACCCATTAGTGCTATTAGGATGTATTATAAAAGAGGATTTGTACAAGAGATATCGCCAGAAACATTGCTTTTTATACTAAATAAAATATCGCAAAGACCATGGTTTGATAAAAGGCACTTGATCTTTTGTAACTAGCAACTCTCGGATGTTAGAAAAGTAGCTGTTGAGCAGAGCTGAGTACATAGAAAATAGTAGACATGAAGCATTCTTTTTAGCAGAACATCGCTGCTTTATACATTATTACAGACCATTTTGATGTTTTATATGTTGTGTCTAAAAGGCGATGCACGAATAGATTAGATTAGTCTTTGGGCTTGAGTTGAGATCTCCACTTCAAATTAAAAGCAAAGCATGTGGTCATGATTTAGCCATTCTGATTTAAGTAGATGTGACTATTTTTTAAATCCATCTGGATACTGTCACTGAAAGCCACAAAAAAATATTTAAATTTGAAGTGGGCCGAGAAATTATTATTTATTTAAGTCTCGTATTGAGAAAAAACTGATCCATAAATGCCCAAATTGCCTGTGTGATTTCAGAAGTCAAAATAGTAAGTAATTCTGCTGAAATAGGTCTGCTTGTGTTGCCATGTTTGTTTCGTTTAGTATGGTTACCTTTTCTTCAGTCCAAACCACAATTCTGTCCTTTTATTCGCAGGTGATGGCGCATATGAATTCACATTGGTTTATGAACAAATATCAAAAGGATCTGAATGAGACAGATTCAAATGTTGAAGTCTGTCTTGTTTGTGAAATTCTGAATCAAAAGCATTTCACACAGATTTACTCACACAGTGTTTTCAGTTTTTTTGGTTGACATTTTTTTGCGGCACACCTGCTCAAATATGGCCAAATCAAACTTTAGACATAATATTTTAATTTTGAAAATATAAACGTTAAAGGGGCACAATCAAACTTTTTGGTAGCTTGGAATAACCTTCATACTATCAATCTATGTAAACAGGAGCAAATTCAGTGGTACAGGTCATGTCTATTTTTGAGAATGAACATGATCTATAATTGATCAAATACTTGTTAAATATGCTTGATATTTTACTTTGGAACATAGTCAAAGTAGTGACAGAACCTTTTGTTGGAAAGGTTAAATTAGTAACAGGTGATTGTTTTGCTTTCATTCTTGGTGAAAATGTTGTTCAAACACTCCAAGATGGCAAATAATTCATTCAAATTCATTTTTGGTCATTTTTTAAGGCACACAGTATCTCAAGGCACACTAGTGTTCCCAAGCACACTGGTTGAAAAACACTGTACTAACTAATATAAAACATACATAATTCATACAATTACGACCTCATCAAGCCAAGCTCATGATCTGGAGATGGCACAGAGCTCTTGACATGCAGCCCCTGTGGTACTAAAGAATGTGTCAAATGCAAAATATCTACCATTATTTATCTGGGGTAGTCTCAGTGAGATTTTTCAGGGTTTCTGGCTCCAGACTGGACCAGAATTCCCTACAGAACATAAATATAAAAAAGCTATTGTGAAAGATCTTACTATTGCCCAACTCTCGTCTTTGGGGTCCAATTATGATCCATTATTCAGGCTTTTTAAACTACTTTGGACACATTAACCTTGTTCTTTGCTGTGTAACACTGCATTAGCCTTAAAGATGACCTCATGTTTATTTCGATGTATTTAGGGATAAACTATAATATATATAGATAAGTAATTTACAATTAATGTAAAACAACTTTGCAGAACGGATAAGCACCACCTCTTCATTATTAGATTTTAATACAACAAGCATCTTTTATTGCAAAGTGGCTATGTCACCTTTTTGAACTAACATTATTTTTTGGAATAATCACAATTAAATACAGACAAGTGGCCAGAGATTGGTAGTAAGTGAGGACAGGGCTTTTCTGAGACTCAGTCATCAGCTGCAGGACAATACGAGATTACTCACACAAGCATGAATCATTCTTAATGAATCTTAAGTAATTACTGATGAGAGAAGACAGTTATAACAGGCTCAAAATCTTAAAACACATTTTGCACAATGGTTCTCAAGCACTTTTCTTTTAGTCACTTTACAATTTGGGGTGTTTTCATTCTTTTCCCATGTGTCCAGATGTGCTCTCCATAACATCTAACATGTGGCATTTATGAACACCACAAATCGCTCACACTAAATATTCACAAAATATTTACACAGACAAATTATGTTGACGTTTATGTGTTTATTTTTCATATTGAGCAAAAACATTGCAACTAAATTAAGTTAATGTCATGTTTTAATATAAGAGGCACTAAATAAAAGTGGTGTCGACAGCAGATGCTTCTGTGCTGGCTAAAGTGCAAAAACTTAAGCTCGAAAAAGATCTTACTCTTGAGAAGTTGTGCTCATTCAAGTGGCATTTCATTTCAGAACATAATCAGGAGTGTAATTAATTAAAAACTAAATGTGGCTCCTGTGCTGGTTATTTTCAGCGAGCACTTCACTGATGTATGGCATCGATTGCAGCAAAGAGCCCTCTAATCAGAATCATGGTCAAATCAATAGCTGGCATCTCTGGAGGTCCTGTTCATGCTCCAGTGTTCACATCTGAACTCAACTCAACTGTACTCAAATACCACCGGCTTTTCAATACAGAATCAAGCTGCCTGTGACCTCCTGCAGACCCATTCCATCCACTGGCTCGGGCTCATTGCAAGGTGTGATTGAGGCAAATGAGGGTAGAATGTATTGAGGTCAGAGCTGACACATTTAGAGACTGATCAGGTCACATGTTCCCACACACAAGGTGTGATTGTGTCCTACCTGGAGAAGAATCTTGAATGTTTTTCGTTTTTTGCGGCCTGATTATTATCACACTCACAATACAAAACATTTCTCACCCTAATAACGATCAAAAATAATAATAAGAAAGAAAAAAAAGAAAGAAAAGAAAGAAAGAAAAGAAAGAAAGAAAGAAAGGAAGAAAGGAAGAAAGAAAGAAAAAAAGAAAGAAAGAAGAAGTTACTATACTTTGTGATCTTTTTAACAAGTTCTGTTTTTGTCATGACCATTCTAAATTATTCAGTGAAGATTTTGTGAAGATATTGTTGGACGATAATCTAGTTTCTCGAGATTAAACTGACCCCGATAAGGAGTCAAGTTTGGAGTTTGGAGGCAACATTCTGAGGAGGGAGTCCCTTTCCCACACACTCCTCCAGCTCTTATGAGAGATATCAAGATGTTCATGTCTTCTGATGCCTCACCAGAACACCTCACCAGAGAGGCCTCCATGAAGCATCTGGAAAAATGCCTGAGTAATATCAAATGGCTCTTCTCAACATGTTGGAGCAGTGGCTCTACTCAGAGTTCCTCCAATGGGCAGAGCTCCTTATCCTATCTCAAAGTACCGCCCAGTGGAGGAAACTCATTTCAACAGCCAAAGCTCATGACCACACGTGGGGGTTGGAGCATAGATTGATGGTTAAATCGAGAGCTTTTCAACTCTGCTCCTTCTTCACCACAACAATTCAATACAGTGATTACATCACTGCTGATGCTGCACTGATTCACCTGTCAATCGCATGAACAAGACCCTAAGATACTTGAACTTCTCTACTTGGGACAGGACTCTCGACCTACACTTTAGTTAATGTCATGTTAATGTAGACTTTGTATACTCATTGGAATCCTTTCGTGCTTTCACATTGTTTCAGTTCCACTTTCTAGATTGGTTTTGTGTGCTACCATGTATGTCATTTTTTTGTATACTTAAGCTCATAGTTGGAATGTTTCAGTAAAGGTTTCAAATAGATTTTTTTTCAGTCAAGGACACACAAACGGATCAGTCCTAAATCCTGCTGGTGGAGAAAAGAATTAACCTAAAAAAAAAGGCCTTTATACTTTTACAGTGAGAACTGCTATCTTAATTCTTTGATGCAGTAGTCAGATTCCCAATGTGTTCATGAAGAATTTCAAAGATATTAATAATAATGATAATAAAACTATATAGTGACGCAATGTCTATGTTTGACCGCCATAACATCCAATCTTTCTGGAAAACTGCCACACACTTTTTCATTTTAGAGATAGGCACTTATTGGCTTACAACCTATGCTTACATTGGCTTTACAACACACCAGCCACAGAGCATGATCTGTGGCATTATGCAAACCAAAGGAGGATGACCTAAAATGGCCGCTGAGGAGATTTGCTGAAGGACTCTGGGGTTTTTACATTTGCTGTAGTGCCAGAATAGAAGAGTCAGGCTGCAACTTTGGCTCGGCGCCACTCCACCGGGCGCCCAAATCCTCAGCTCACCTCCACACAGGAAGGACGACAAAGGAACAGCATTTAGCAGAGAACAATAGAGCAAAGAGCAGGCTGGATTTGAAGCTGTGAAGCTCTGAACATGATCCTCACTCTCCGACTTCTTTCATTCTCTTCCAGTTTTCTTTGTATTATTTATACTAGCTTTACTTGGATTACAGTAAAATGTGTTCTGTTTTTGTCCTAGTGTAAATATCCAGCCAGAAGTCACGGAGAGAAGACGCAAGGCAAATGACTCTGGCAACAAAACAAACATTTGGCAAACCGTGTTCCATTTAAGCTACTAAAGACTCAGGGTAGAGGAGTGTGGAGCCGCAGAGGTAATGCACAGTAGATTTATTACAACATTTTCAGTCAAATCAGAAGCCTGCTGCGAGCGCAAATAAGGCAAAGGAGATTGGTTTGAATCAGAAAGAGAAGCATATTAAAACGGCTATTCTATACTAAGCACCGGAAAGGCCTGGTGGATAGGTCACAGCAACATGAGTTGCTGTGACCTATCCACCAGGATAGGTCACAGCAATCATATAACAAATATGATAACAATTTGAAAAACTAATTGGAAAAGAGATAGTTTTGCAGGACAAAATGCTCTCTGTGTGTGAGGTTAAAAGTTTACAAAAATCAATTAATTTCGATATTCGGAAGGGCTTTAACAAACTTATGTATTGCCCTGTGAATGAGCACATCAATAAATGTGAACTAATACTTGTAGGGTGCTTACTTGAGACTTGATTTGGACTTGTAGGCACTTACTTGAGATGACTTGGACTTGTAAGGCACTGACTTGAGACTTGACTTGGACTTGTAGGACAGTGGCTTGGGACCTGACTTGGACTTGTAGGGCACTGACTTGAGACTTGACTTGAACTTGTAGGGCACTGACTTAACCCTTGACTTGGGCTTGTAGGGCACTGACTTGAGACTTGACTTGGACTTGTAGGGCACTGACTTGGGACTTGACTTGGACTTGTAGGGCACTGACTTGAGTCTTGTCTTGGACTTGTAGGACACTTACTTGAGATGACTTGGACTTGTAAGGCACTGACTTGAGACTTGACTTGGACTTGTAGGACAGTGGCTTGGGACCTGACTTGGACTTGTAGGGCACTGACTTGAGACTTGACTTGAACTTGTAGGGCACTGACTTAACCCTTGACTTGGGCTTGTAGGCACTGATTTGAGACTTGACTTGGACTTGTAGGGCATTGACTTGGGACTTGACTTGGACTTGTAGGGCAATAACTTGAGACTTGTCTTGGACTTGTTGGGCACTGACTTGGACTTGACTTGGACTTGTAGGGCACTGACTTGAGTCTTGTCTTGGACTTGTAGGGCACTGACTTGGGACTTGACTTGACTTGTAGGGCACTGACTTGAGACTTGACTTGGACTTGTAGGGCATTGACTTGCAACTTGACTTGGACTTGCAGCTGACTTGCATACTTGGACTTGTAGGACACTGATTTGAGACTTGTCTTGGACTTGTAGGGCACTGACTGGAATGACTTGGATTGTAGGCACTGACTTGGACTTGACTTGGCTTGTGGCATGACTTGAGACTTGTCTTGGACTTGTAGGCACTGACTTGACTTGACTTGGACTTGTAGGCACTGACTTGAGACTTGTCCTAAACTTGTAGGGCACTGACTTGAGACTTGACTTGAACTTGTAGGACTAACTTGAGACTTGACTGGACTGTAGGGCACTTACTTGAGATGACTTGGACTAAGATGCAGTGACTAGAGACTTGATTTAGACTTGAACGACACGATTGAGACTTGACATGGACTTGTGGGCACTGACTTGAGACTTGACTTGGACTGTAGTCACTGACTTGGGACTTGACTTGACTGTAGGGCACTGACTTGAGGCTTGACTTGACTTGTAGGGCTCTGACTGGAGACTTGACTTGGACTTGAGACTTACTTGAGAATTACAAAACAGTAATTTGGTCTACCTCTGCTAAATAGAAACATAAAAACAACAGTACATTTGCGTTGTTTGAGACTGATTGAAGTTCAGCACTGTTTCCATGGTGATGAACTGTTCAAAATCGACTTTCTATACATTATTTAATGGTAAGATTTCTTCAAAATGTACCTATGATTTAAATGATTTACGTGCTTTTGGTGATAAAAAAAGGTGATTTTACTTGTTTGCGATGTGACTTAATTGTTTTGCACACAAAAACTTATCATAGCTAAATATGTGACTTACTTATATAATCTTAACCTTTGAATGACTCAGTTTTGGTTTTATTTGAAGGTCTCCCAACAGCACAAATGCATTATCCAGTTTTAGCAACAGATTTTGATTCTGACAACAGCAGAAAGTGTAGTTTATTCCCCAACATAGAATTTATTGCTCTGTATTTATATTTAATGTGCCTACTGCGCAGCTATTATTCATGAGTGCACAAAACAGTGTTTCAGATCACGTACACTAAGTCGCCCAGATTCAAACTCTTTTAGTTGGTTCTGTAGTGCTTCTGCCAGTGTCCACAGAGAATCTCCGCTGGAAAGAAAATGTAGAAATCTAGTGCCATTTTAGCACAGAGACACTTAATCTGATTACAAAGCTCTCTGCTAAGAAGGAAGATCTTGAAAGACAAGGACGCAATCACAAAATGTCCAAATAATGGTTTATTGTTACTGTGTTTATGGATAAGACCTTAACATAGGATGCTCAACATTTACTACATGTAGACAAAATTTCAATTGGGTTGAACATTTCTTTTTCCTTTTTGTGGCAATACTTTTTCCAAATGATTTGAGGGTTTTTTTATTGGTAGGCTAGCATGTTACTAGTATGGCAGACAATACAAGTTGGAAAATAATACACATTTACTTATTACATAATTTACATTTGAATTTGGGAATTAAATCTCTTTTAGCTATAGGAAAATGAACAATTGAAAAAACGCCACGGGATAACAAAATAAAAACAATGCATGTGGATCATTCTATTCTTTGTTTTTATTTGATCTTGGTGACATTTCTTTACATATTATTCTGTTCCGCCCGCTTTTTTGGCATTGCACTTCCTGTTTAGCTCTGTTAAGGAAACTAACATGCAACCCATCGATTGAATTCTACAGGCTAAATGCTGCTAAACAATAAGTACACTGATAAGAAAAGTGGGCGGGGCAGAATAAGGTGAGTAGATGTCACTCTTGTCTTTTAGACTGATGCATCAGCCGGCTTCATTCCACTTTGTGGAAACAGTCTGACATCGCATCAATGGGGTTTGTTCTTTTCGCATCAGACAAGGACTTTTTTATTTAACCAATCACTGCTTTTTGTTCATTTAGTTGTCTAGGATGTAGAGCATAAACCCGTGTCAGTGATTGTTGCTGTTTCTATGTGGTAAACTTGCAGATTAAAAGGGACATACTTAATGTATATTCTAAGTTAATAGGATTAACATTGTCAAAGGAGGAGAACATGCAGTCTGTTATCTCAGCTTGGGTTGGTTCTGGCCAACACATCACTCTGCTCCTTCTCATTTATTGGACGACTGCACTTCCTCCTTTTTGGAAACCGTCTGAAGTCCTGCGATACCTGACCTAGTAGTTGGAGTGAAATGAAATTGGGTGGAGGCACTAGGTGGTGCCAGTCTGGCTAGTTGCTTGTGCGCTGAATGTTTATTTCTCCACTTGTCATCTCCAAAGAGCATGTGTGCTACGTTTTCTGCTTAGTCTATTTAGGCTAATTGAAGGTGGCACAGTGGCTAAGTGGTAAAGATTCATGCTTTATGTAAAAAGATCATGGGTTCAGCTCCCAGTTTACTTTGAAGCACTTGCATGTATACAGACAATTAAAGAACTAATCAAAATCCAATTTAGACAATTTATCATCATTTTCCCAATCAAAGTATGTTGATGACATCTTATGACCTCCAATTAAACCTGATGTTTAGTTGAAAAATATATTGACTCTTGTTTTATCTTGAAGTTTCTGTTTTTTCAGTCAGCTAAGCTTTACTCACAGGAACTTCTTCTTGATTACTGACAACTCAACAATGGCTTACCTCTCACACAATAAGAAGTACTGCAATATTAACCAGAACTGTGTTGGAACTGCCCCACTGGCATTGTGTTACCAATTACCACAAGGGGAGCAATTAGCCTAGCATTAAATAGTGATGAAGTCGACTGCACAGCGATGATCCCCAACATCAGAGCTGTCAGAGCGTCATTCGTCAAACGCAGGCTTCGGGGCGCCAGCAGTCAGGTAGTCATACATTACCGCCGGTAGGAACAGGTGCCGCGCTACATTCTAATGACTTTGTTCTATCAATTATGTACAGACTAGGGGTCCGCCACATACCGCCCCCACTCCCTGCTTTGTCCCAGCTGTGTTTCCAATGCCTTAAGCTAATTTTTCTATTTTTCTAAGCATTTTACATATTCTCTCTTTAAGTTAATATTATGCAGATCGCACTGACATATGAAATCATGCGTGTTTTTTGCCTTCCCCCTCTGCCTGCTCTCGACACAGGTGGTGTTTGTAACGGTCTTCCAGGCACTTGTGGTTTTCGCGCAGAAACTCTTCCTTGCTGAGTGAGAGTGGAGACATCTGCTGCCAGTTCACATGTTCTCTAGTGCTCAGACGTGCTTGTATGTTGGGAAGGAAAATACAGATGCTGCCTTAAATCAGTCCAATGTTCACACTTGAGACATGGAGTTAACAACTTTCCCTGCAGTGATATATTTTATTCATAGTTGTTGCACAATGTGCGTGTTTTGGGATGTCAGGAGACCGTGCTTTGCCGGAGAAATGAAGTTGCTGTGTTTTTGTTTTGTTTTCTTAAACATAATTTTTTTAAAAGATGTGTTTTTAATATAATGTTATCATGGCCTTCTACAACTTTTGCACATGCGCTTTTATTGCATTTTGTGGAGCTACATACATCAGAACCATATAGAAATGCACATCCATCTAAAGCATACTATCTTGTTTTTTTGTTTGTTTTGTTTTTGTTTTTGTCAGTTACAGACTTAAAGCTCAAATATGTCCAGCCTCCATTTTGTAGCTTACTCATGACTTGCTGGCAATCTTCAGCACTATACTGGTAAATACAGTTTTCATCACAGACGACATACAAATAAACATTATGTGCACTATAACTTTTTAACTGAGGCTTTGTCACATTCTTGACTCTACTAAATTGATATTGAATCACAAACAATTGCACAGTTTATTTATTGAAATTAGAATAAATATTGTAAAGGGCTTGAGGTACACTGCAAAAACGATATCTTTCTAGACTTGCTTAAAGTGACTTGGATTCAGAATTTTAATCTGGATTTGAGTCCTTTTAACTTGATAAGGTTATGTAATGTAGAATATTTCACTTGTTCTGATGAGTTCTAAGAGATGTTCTTAAAATAAGAACAAAAAATTGCCAATACCATAAGAACAATTTTTTTGACCCATTGGCAAATAATGTGACTCGAAACAAAAGTAATGTCTTGAAAATAGTTCAAAACTGTTTGAAACAAGAAAAATTATCTAGGTCTCAACATACAATAAACCAAGCTTACATTAATCAAAACACTTGAAATTAGGGTTTACATCCTAGAATCAAGCACTTTTAACTTTTCTTGAAATTCACTTTTTACAGTGTATTTTTTATTATTGTGGTTGTTTCATATTATGACAAAAGAACATTGCTTCAGAATTCTTTTACCCATCTCTGCTTATGCTAGACGAAAGCGCTCACAACATTTTTTGCTGCAAATACTGATAAAAACTAGTTCTCAGCCCTTTCTCACCACCCATAAAATTGTGGCATTCACGATTCTCAAAAACGAATTGTAAGGTACCAGTTAAGTGATCAAGTAGCTTTATGTCTGCGTAAATTTATTTTGAGGACACAGTAGACCTAGATAAGTAAATTTGCTGGAACAAACAGGAATCTACCAATATATTTAATGAGTGTCAAGTCCTTTCTATCATCTCTGAATTCCCCCAACTTATTTTGCAACCCCCAAAAGAGTCCTGAATATATGCTTCTCTGACAAATCAGCACACCTGAGAGCTACTCAGGTCTGCTGAATTTGAAGCTGGGTCAAAAGACTAAGTCCACTACTTACTACTTTTGTTGCCTAAAGCACGACATTTGAAGAAACTCACTCTCAGTTATTCCCTCTCAGACAACTCTACTTAAAAGAAAGATCTTTTGATTAAAGTTAAAAAAGAAAAATGGCTTTATATTCTAGTTTTTCAGAGGTTGTTCTAATATAGACAGAGTTTCTCTACAGAAATCACAGCCACTGCTAAACCCACTGTTTCATCCCTCTCTAATCAAGAGAGAAGTTTGTTTTAAATGATAGATGACGTATAAGCTTGTTTGTTCTTCATCTCTGTGTAAACAAACAATGCTAGCATAAATTCTTTTTTTCTTTTTCCAAGACATGGGATAAGGATTGGTGACCAGACTGTAAACCACAAAGAATGCCAATTCATATATGCTTCTTTTTTCATTTGTATCTGAATGAATAGTTGAACTCTCACTCTGGCCCGGTATCTCCAGTTACAAGCGATTGTGGCTGATCTCATTGATGTGACTCTGAAGGCACTGAGGCGGCACCTGCCACTAAGCTGCAGTCACACACAGTTAACCTCAAAGTCTGGAAGTGTTTGTGAAGCACCCAAGCCTTACAAATTCTCCCACTGTCTCCCTTTGTTAGAGTGAAGCGACACAACAGTCACTCGAAAACCAGCCACGCTCACTCTTTGGCCTGAAGGTAAGCAAACAGAACATTTCAAACACTCATTTTAATGTTTTGCCTTGTCTAAAACCAAGCGCTTGTGTAGAAATGATGTCAAACATTGATTGTATTGGACTCAGAGGCTAATGAGGCTGTAACTGTCAATGCAATAGCGTTGTTGAAGTCACTGGGCATAATAATAATGGCAGAAGAAAAAGGATTAGATATTGGAATTACTCAATATGTGAGATGGAGTTAGTAATTCACTTTGTCAAATGGCATTTATTCATTATTTGTGGTGTTTTCTGAGAGGTCCTTTCCTTTTATTTTCCTTATGCATTAAATGCAATACTATAACTTACTGGGCTGGAAAATGACTTGCATAATACCACTGATAATGAAAGCTGAAGACATTCTTTACAGATCTTGACAGTTTTATACCATAATTTGGATTATTAAAGGACAAAATCTGCATGGAAACTAACAGAACTAGATCCTTTTCCACGACCTATGAGAGATAATTTTGAAATCATGCAATAAAAACACGTTTTCATAATGTTTAACTCTAATCAGAACATTCTTTAACACTTTCACGCAAGCCTATTTTTTTGTTGTTGTTGTTGTTGTTGTTGTTGTCGTTATTTCAAACCGTTACATTGTGTTTCTTTAAAGTACCAACTGCAATCTCTCAACTGGCTTATGATTAGTATTTAAACATCTCAAATTGTATAAATATAATATTGGGCACTTTATTATTGGCATTATAGACAGTGTTGGGGAAAAGTATTTGAAAAAGTAGTTAGTTACACTACTTAGTTACTGCCTCAAAAAGTAACTTAGGATTACTTTGTGTGTGTTATTGCAAACAGCGATCAAAAATAGGATTTATTATTCTTTATTATTGGCATTTAAACATAAGTAATCAACACACAGGTTGCTTAACAGGCTCAATTTAAGTAAAATCAACATTAAAAATGATTCTGTGCCCTGTTCCAGCTGCTGGTGTGTGCCTCTGAGTCGTTTTATCTCACACAATAAGTCCCTTTTCTAGATTAACAAGTAGTAACTAAGAGTAACTTAGAGTAAGTAACTAAGAGTAGTTTGTAAGTAATTAATTTATATACAAGCATTTTACAGTATATGTATAATTTGTTTTCATTTATAACATATGCTACATTTAAAAATTGTTATTTGACAAATGTTCACTTGGTTCAGAATGCATGTTATAAATACATACAAACTAATAGTCTAATGTATTTCAATGAGGTGGTGGGCAGATAGATGCAGTTTTCCAATTTTTAAAAGGAAAAAAATAAATTCTGGTATATCTAAATGTTTGTTGTTCAATTTAAATTGTATGTTAACCTCTTGAGTCTTGCCCCTGTTTGTGGTAGCTCTTCCCCTGTTACCAGCCAACTCCAGCCTAATTTTATGTTGAATGTTTTCCTTTTGCTGTGATCATAACAGGATATCAACATTTAAAAGGCCCTCTTGAAAACAATTGGCAGCTGACTGACAAGTGTTGTTTTGTTGCAGGCACCTGGCGTACTATGACTCTGCAGCCATTAACTCCAGTCAACTGTGCGGCTTATTACAACCAGGCTGCTCTCTGCTGCAGCTGGATGGAGAAGTGCTATTGTTTGGCCAGAAAGGTTGGCCCAAACGCTCATGCCCAACAGGGATATTCAGCATAAGATTCAAAAAGGAACAGATGAAGCTAAGACCTATAACCTTCTCAAACGACTCCTGCTATCTGCCTCCATTACGCTGTCCTGCTGTGTGCCGCCTTGACCCTTACGACGGCTTGCCCGAAAGTTATCTTATCCACGGTGGTCGAACTCCAAACAATGAGATTTCATCGAGCTTGTATGTCCTCACGGTCGATAGTCGAGGATGCAATCGGAAACTGACTTTAAAATGCACTGAGAAAGAATTGGTGGGTAAGTTCCAAGCGCGAGATACGGGCATAGCCTAAATGTCATTCAAAGTCATGGAAAAACAGCTTATCTGATTTTTGGAGGCAGGTCCTACATGCCCGGATTGGAACGCACAACAGAAAATTGGAACAGCGTTGTAGATTGCCCCCCACAAGTCTTCTTATTTGAGTTAGAATTTGGTTGTGTGACAGCTCACTCTATCCCAGAACTCCAAGATGGCCAATCCTTCCATGTATCGATCGCAAGAGAAGAGTGCATCTACTTTATTGGTGGTCACTCTATAACTTCTGATTCAAGACCACCAAGACTTTTTAGATTGCGTGTTGAACTTTTGCAGGGAAGCCCGTTGATTACTTGCCAATCATTTGATTTTGGTTCGTCCATTTCCAGTGCAATCATCACCCGTACTGGGTCAATGCATAAATATATTATTTTCGGAGGGTACAAGTTTGATTCACAAAAGAGAATGGAGTGCACTGAAGTGACTTTGGATGAAAAAGGAATCCATTTTGAATCACTGGAAGCACCCAAGTGGACACCAGATATTAGCCATAGTCGCACTTGGTATGGTGGTAGTGCAGGGGAAGGGAAAGTTCTGTTGCTGTACCAATAGAAGGCAGAGCAACCCAAAACGAGTCGCATTGCCTTACAAAGTTAGCTTCCAAACGCAAGATGAAGCAGAAGAGAATGTACAAGACGGAACTCAGGGTTGCAGTCAGGAGTCCACAGATTTGATGACTCTCCTCCGTTAGAAGATTCGGAGGAGCTGTATTTTGGCCGTGAACCACATGAACTAGACGACAGCAGCGACGAGGACACTGACAAGTACAATGAAGATGATGAAGAAGATGAATCTCAAACAGGATACTGGGTCAAATGTTGTCTCGGTTGTCAAATTGATTCAAATACATGGGAGCCTTATTACTCCACAGAGTTGCACCGTCCGGCCATGATCTTCTGCTCCCGAGGAGAAGAAGGCCACTGGGTCCACGCTCAGTGCATGGAGCTGTCTGAGAGCCTGCTGTTGAAGTTGTCCCTGGGCAATAAAAAGTACTTTTGCCAGGACCACGGAGGATTGCCGTACCAGGAAGTGACTCCTCCACGACCACAGCGTGAACTCTCTGTAAAGAGGACGCCGATGAAAGTGAAGCTCAGGAGAATGCCACTTACAATAAACTTGAACCCGACCAAAAGAGCTTCTGCAAAAGACTCTTCCATGATTAGTTTGACTAAATTAGAAGTTTTTCAATGTAAAAACCTTTTTTGCGAGTTTGACAGTGTATATTGTGATACTTCGTTATTCTAGTTGTAATGTGTTCAATTAAAGCCATTAAAATGAATTTTAAAAGATGTATTTGCTTGCCCCAGATCAATACTGTATTTTTCACTTCTTATTAGCTCTCAATGAAAACTATATGTTCTAGTGTCTTCCTTTTCTTTCTTATTTAGCACAAAGATTAGATCACTTGTCACAACAAAAACATACTGTATGTTTTGGAACATTTTTAGCAGTTTGTGACAAATCAGCTTGGTAATGAATGTGAAAATATATTTTTTCATAAATAATAAAATGTGTTTCTGGCGTGTTGTTGCATATACATATAATACTTGAAAACATATGCTATTGTGAATACTTTAGCACATACATTTTGTGGCTCTGTACTATCTACTATATTTAGCATGCCTTTTTAATTATTAGTGCAGCGACAAATTCTCTTGTGTGTAATTTGAAATGTTGTGCTTGAAATCTGTGAGCATTCTTTACACAAAGACAATAAAAACAGACCAAAAACATTTACTTGGTTTACTCTTTATTTGTATTGAGTGCGAGCTTACATTACAAAATTCACTGCAGAAGATCAGATGACATACTCATTAAATTAACAAATAGTGTCCAAATGAACTGAATGCATTAATTAAAAAACATGTCCTTTATTATTTTCACCTTGTCATAATAAATCCATTACATGCTTTTATGTTAGCGTGAGTTTAGTCAGTTACCCATGTACTGTGTGAAAGAAAATTAAAGATAGAAAATTGTGAAAAGTCTGTCTAACAATGTGAAAATAAAACTGTTTTTCCTCGACAAAACAAAACTGCTATTAAGTATGATGTGGCAGCACAAAATGAGGCAATAGATGTCAGAAAGTGAACAAGTGAGTCATCCATCAACATTCAACAGCTAAATACAAAAGTTGCTGCAATCCCCAACATGCAGTTATTATGGGGAGGTCCTCCACCAGAAAATATATTTCACAGCTGTCATGTGTGTTAAATTATGACAGTACAATAAAATAAAACATTCCATCAAATGCTGAATGCAAAATTGCCTGTCACAATTGGAACTAGCGAGGGCAGAGACAAAGACAATACAATAAATCAATCAATTCAGTTTAAATCAAGTCTTTAAAGTTTGTGCCCATCCTTCTCGCTGTCAGGCATCCCAAGAAAGAAATCAAACAAGTCAGGTTAACAGAAACCTTAGCGAGTGTAGCCGAAATAGTACACACTTTGGTTTATCATATCAACAAAAAGGTCAGTAGATTTAACGTCATTGTAAAGAATACAAATAATCCGTCTTCTACAGGGCAGAGATAAAAATTGTTCGGAGTTACCTAACATGGCCCCTGAGGGATTCTCCCATAAAGCTCTAAAGTAATCTTCTTTTGAGGGCACTCGCAAAACAAAGAACATCCAAGTCTGTGATTGCATTTCGTCTTGGGCTAAAATGATATATTAATACAGTGGCCGCAAATGTGCTCTGTTAAACGCAATTTCCTCTCTATGACTTACAGCGCTTTCATAAATATCCACCACCATATAAATTCATAAATGTGACAAATTGTTGCAATATAATAAACCGTGTCATATTTTACACACAAAAAAAAGAGTATTTTCTGCAGGCTAGGAGAAAGGCTTATTTTGCTTAAGTAAGTTAAATGAACACATTGCAGTGTTATTCAAACAATAAAGAAATATGTATGCATGTCTGTATTTTTCTGTTAACCTTTAAAGATACCTGTGCACTATATTTGAGCACCAGTTTGTACATAATGCATTCAACCAATTTTTAACCTTGAAATTAAAACACTATCTTTCCAGTAACAGTAAGGAAAGCTAAGAACAGAACCCAAGATACAGTAACTTCAGCATTTTTTTATTTAGCTAAACTAACTAAAAGTCGGTGATATCCAGAGTCATCTCTTCTTCATCTCTAATATCTTCTGGGTCAATAACAGCCTCCAAAGCTTTTGCTGAGTCCTTATGTGCTTCCATAAACTTTTGCAGGTACTTGGATGTGTACAGCCAATGATGCTTCAATACGTCCTCTAACTCAAAAGATTTAGACTGCCGTGCATTCATTTTCTAAACCTCCTGAACAGTTTGTTTGCAGACTCATTCCCCTCGCTGGCCCAAGCCCCTATGGAACCATCTCTCTCGATAATTTCCGGGACTGGGCCAGGGTTTTGTGCAGGTAATTGGTTATCTTCCCGTTGTACCTATATTTGAAGGTGAGGAGAGGAGGTCGGCGAATCTCTGGGAGTTGAAGCTGTATCGGCACAGCTGGTCGGGGCACTCCTTTGCGGGGCAGGTGGCTCTCCAGACGGGCTTCATCTGGAGATACAGCCTCATAAGCTCCCTCAGGGCTTCCCTTCGCTCCTCTGTGGGCACCAGCTCACACACAGCCTCCACAGCCTCCTGGGTCATCAGCCTGCGGGCATAGTTCCCATTCATCCTCATTACAGGTTTGAGCCGGAGTTTCCTCCTCAGCTGTTTATCCAGGGCTGTTCTCCAGCTGCGCCGCTCCTCTCTACTGGGGTTAACTTTTGCATACACCTCTCCAATCTCATCCTGGAAGATTTTGTAGAACTCTGTGGCGTTGCCAATGTCACAGTGCAAAGCATCAAGAGTTGGTTGAGTCTCCAGGAACGGTTTAGCGGACACACCTTTGACTCTATCTCGAAGCTCATCTACAGACTCAGAGTAAGGGTTTTTTCTCCAGATTTCGTAGCGCTCTAAGTTTTCTTCGTGGCTGCGTGTGATGGAATGCAGAACCATATTTTGAGAAGCTTCTGAGCGGGTGGAGTCACAAAGAGTGCAGACATAGGTAGACCCCGACGCCTCAAGCCCCTCCATCTCACGCACCATCTTCTCATCATAACCTGTCCCCCTGAAGTGAAAACGAAACGAACGAGGGAGGCCGCCGATGGACAGAATGAGCCTGCTTTCTTTCATTGCATTACGTTCAGCCACTATAGGCCCCAAGACAGCAGTGAGGGTCTCGTGGTCAGATTCATCAACAAACGTGAGGCAGAGAGGCTTACAAGACAGCTCTGAGTTTGGCTTGGGTTCAGTAAAGATGGTTACCTCCTTGCCATCTGTCACCAAAGTCACTGACATTATAGTGAAAGAGAAACGAACAGCCTTCTCTGGAACAGCAGGTCCTCCGCCATGTTTTTCGCTGACATCACCCATGCCATCGCAAGACTCCTTGATCATAACACTGAAGCCTGAGGTGCACACGCTGTCATCCATTTCACTATCTCTCAGCCCTTCCATAATGTCCTCCTCGAGATCTTTCAGAGCAGACACCAGAGCCACATCATAACGAAAGCGCCGGGTGATTGTGTCAGCAGGGGCATCATCCAACGAAGACGTCCATCCCGAGAGGCCGTTAATAATGCCCACGTTGCAACACGGGGAGACGTTTTTGAGAGCTGGCTGCCATTCAAAATCATGGAAGCCGGGCAAGAGCTCTTTCTCTGCAGCTCTGAGTGAATGCAGAGGCTGGAAGATCTGGCGTCCACTGGTGGCTTTGACTGTGCGGTACATTTTGTGATACTGGCTGCAGCTGAGGAAAGTGTTTACCCGAATGGCCAAGCAAACAGCAGGATGCAGACTGAAGCCTCGGCCTGAGGAGGAAGAAATGAAAAAAAGTTGATCATTAAAGTACAAAGAGACAGCAAAAAAGAATAATTTAAAAATCCCCTACGAAAGTACAAGGAAGAGACTTGGAGAGGATTATGTAACACAGAGCATTCTGCTTGTTCTTTGTGAAAATCCAAGACATGCTCACTTCCTTTTAGTTGATTTCACACATTTAAACTCATTTATACTTTGAAGAAGAAACTTCAGATTTTAGCAGACTAATGTGAGTATGTCATTATCAGAATTCTGTGATTACAAAATTCAATATTTCCTAATTTCACTATGTTATAGGGTACATAAGGGGTGAAAAGACGATGCTGGCAAAAGTGATGTATTGGCTAGAGATGAAAACAGACAGCAGCTGGCTTCTATTCCCCAGAGAGGCCCATGCCGCTGTCTGTGTAATTTGCAGATACAAGCACGGCTGATGTTGTTTTGATTCTAACAGGCCCTTCACTAGAGTTGTTATTGTGCATTAAAGGGAGTGTGAGAAAGGGAGAGTGACAGACAGGCAGCAAGACAGCCACACTGGGTAGAAAGAGGAGGGAGGGAGGAGAAGGGAGGAGGAGGGAAGCCAGTGGCACTTCAAAAGACAGGCATGGACAACAATGAAACGCTTTTCAATCCAGAATCTTAGAAAACTTTCTCATCCCCTTGAAGAACTTTTACAGCTCTTTGTTATTCATGAGTCAACCAGATTCCATTTAAAATAACTAGTAAATAATATATTTTCTTGTGTAAGTGTCAAACTATTTTGGCAGAGGTATTAAACAAAAGCTTGGTAATGTCTCCTCACCTTGCATCAAGGCCTCCAACTCGTCAGCCTGCCTGTGCTCATTGCCAGAGCGTAGAGCCAACAGAAACAGTGTCAGACACACAGCCTTCACATCACCGCCTTCCTCTTTATCCGCAAATGTTTTTACTTGGTTCTTCAGCTCCTTTAGTCGGTGCTTTTGTGCACGTCGAGTTAGCGATAGCAGGTGTTGACGAGGTCTTCCCCCTTTATTGATTAGCAGGTAGTCCACTTCTGACGGCTTCTCTTTCTGATCTCCCAGATCGTGACCCAGACAATGTGCTTTAAATGAGTCCAGCCTTATATGCTCGCTACAGCCTTGAGGGCAGAGCAGAGGCAGTGAATGCAGAGCTGATAGGAAGTTGTTGGCAGGCGGGGAGAGGTCATCCAAGGTACAGGATGAGTTGCAAGCCGGGCAGCAAGATCCAAGTGCGTGAGTGTATTTTGTGATACAGCTGCGGCAGAAGAGATGCCCGCAGGGAGACTGGAGCGGGTCAGAGAGCAGGTGGTCACATACCGCGCAGGTGAAAGCAAAAAGGAAGTCAACCGGAAGGCCCTGGGAGACCAGCTGGGCACTCAGGTGGTCCCTCTGACAGTGGGTGATATTCTGCACCCATTGGTCTCTCTGGACACTGGCTTTTTTACAGTCCCTGAGCACTGAGCTGCGGTTACGTTCGCCAAATGGTTTCAAAAGTCGCCTCTCACCAATTACAATGCTGTCACTGTACTCCCACCTGGTCCGTTTGGGCAAGCTGTGTGCCCGAGGGAGCACTATTCTCTTTTCCTTCCAGTCCGTTGGAACGAAGGCTTCCTGGGGGAACAGAGGTTGCAGTGGGAGGAGTGAGGCTTCCACTCCGGAACTCTGATTTGGGAAAAGCTGCAAAATCCGCCTCCTCGCATGACTACCATCCAGCAGCGATGGCAGAAAGACAGAGGATGCACTGCTTCAATGTCCTCAGTAACTTCCACTTTAAATACTTTGTGGATAACCTCTGGCCAAGTGGTGAACCGGCAGCCCATTTTACGGAGCGTAGTTCTGCTCACATTATCAAGATCACCATGGACTTCATGTACTGGTCCTTTGACTTTCCTTAGAACTGCCCCACAAAGACGACACAAAGATCTGCAAACAAAAAAACACATAACATAGCATTTACACCTTGATGCCACAATAATTCCACAAGTAAGTAATGCACCATGTAACCTTTGTTGATTTTGTGAACCATGATTTCTAAACACATAAATGTTAGCAGCCAATGACAAAATGTGAAGTTTTACAATATATTCCAAACATAGCTATTTCCTCTTTGAACTATTAATTTGGTAACTTAGCATGAACGTGCACTGATAGTTGTTTTAAAAGCAAGTGAAAATGCTCAAGTCAATTACTGATTTTCATAGCTTTAAATAATATGCGTTTATTAAGAGAAAAACTGTATGTGACCTTCAAAATTATTGCTCCTTTTGTTTAAAAATAATTATGAAGTATCTTAGAATGTTTTTTCATGCTAACAGAACATATTTTCTCATTTGCAAAATCAATTTTATACTGTATTTTTTGGCTGTTTGCAACCACACCAGAACTCATACATCTTAATGACCTTCTGCATTGAGTAGTTTTGTTACCTGAGGTGGTTCATGTGGGTGTCCATCTCCTGCAGTTTCCGATCCACCCTCCGACCGGGTCCCTCCACATTCTCCTTACTCTTCCCTCCGAGGCACAGTTTCATAACACTACCTGAGCTCAAGCCATTATCTATATTTAGAGATAGAGAACTCCCCAACGACTCCTCTTTATCCGAATGTGTCTCCCCGGGCAGGGGGCTTTCTCCATGGACCTCACCCTAAACAGTTTGAGCTTCCACTGAGAATATTCGGATTGGGGATGGCACAGCTCATCCGGCACAGAAGATCTGGGGCCACCTGCCTCGTGGTCCCAGGCTGTCATCTTGGAGGCCATGTAGTTTGTCCTGTAATAGAGGGAGCAAGAGACAATTTAGAGCAAAAATGATTAGCTCCCTTTTGGCTTTTTGAGCCCTTCAGTGTGTCCCCAGTGCTTTCTTACAGCTAAAATCACAGTATTAAATGTGTTGTTTGGCTTAGACTCGACTTTTCACACACTTCTGGGACAGTGACTCAGGAGAAAAAGTGAAAAGTCTTATTTTTATACAGGTTTAGGTCACATTTGTGTTTTGTTTTTTTGTTTTGTTTTTTTGTCTTTTTTTGGATACATCACCCATGTTGAATTTACTTAGTTAAATAAATAAATAAATAAATAAATAAATAAATAAATAAATAAATAAATAAATAAATAAATAAATAAATAAATAAATAAATAAATAGTTGTTGCATATAGTGTGTATGTGAAAAAAAAGTATATATTATCTATGTGGAAATATGTATGTAAATGATAATGTATGTATGTATAAATATGTGTGTGTGCAGGTATGGCAGGAATGTATATCATGCATTGTAGTTACACTGTATGTAAATCACTTGTAAACGTGCCATGGTATGTGTCATAAGCTCGAAATAAAGACAATCAATCAATCAATCAATCAATATTGCCTAATTTGTAAATATGTTGCTGTGCTTTCAAGAATAGTGTGATGACTAAATAGATATGTAATTTAAAGAACTGATAATCTACAAATGTGTAAACTACAACTCCTGCTGCATTATCGTTCTTTCTTCACGAAAATCAGTTTCTCCCATCACTCAGGCAGCCATTGTGAATTTCCCCGGCTTTGCTAAATAAGAACGTTGTTCCTGTAAAGCCGTCAATCATTTATAGTAGTCATTTTCTTGGCTCCAGCGAGAATTGAACCCAGAGAATGAAGACGTACAAGAATTTCATATTACCTCTGTATTGACCCAAAGAAAACTTCACATTGAGAACCAGTCAGGATGAATTATTTTAAGCTTTACCGATTTATATTTAGGAGTCATTTTTCAACAGACAACTACCCTGATATGGACGCGCTGAGATCAATGATAGTGTCGTGGCAGAACTTATTTCATCTCCTCTGTCTAGTTTCTATTATCTGCTCAGACAATAAAGCACCGTAACAATCTAAAATAGAGTTAACATCTATTGTCAAAGCTTCCTAATGAAAAACCTGCAGAGATAAAAATGTATAGTCAGGGAATCACATAATTAAACAACAAGTTCACTTATTTTTTTTTTTATTTTTTTTTATGATTTTAACCTAATGTTTGTTTGTTTGTTTTTTTTTTTTTTTTTTGTAAATAAATTCTCATGGAGTTTCAGCCACCTGCTTATCTCAATGCACTTATTGTTGCTATGCCCAGCTATGGCATTTAAACTTTAACTTTAAGTTAAATTAAAGTAAAAATTTAAACCAGGCTCTTCATCTCCAGACTGCAATGAAATGAATGAAAAATGAAAATTCCAGATTCAACTCTCTGCTAGAAATAGTTTGGATTTTCCAGGCAAAAATATCAAGTCTCTGCATTTACTGTATTTCATTTCAAATGATTCAATTCCAATCAATTTATTTTTGTATAGCCCAAAATCACAGCAACAATCATCTCTGAGGACTTCCCAAGATTATTGATTTAGCAAAGATGAATAGTGGAAATAAAAATAAAATAATACACATTCAATAAAAAATAAACATTCAGAACTGTGATTGTGATTGATCAAGCATGTCAAAGGAGATTATACCAGCACAAATGAATAGCCTTGACTGTAAGGTTATTGGAGACGTTACAGGATAGGTTTGTGGAGGGGTGGACTTAAACAAAATGTGTGATTTTCAAGGTATTTTCCAGCCGAAATAACTGGAAAAAATGCAGGTTTAAGTTGTTGGGTTTTTTTTTTTTTGTTTGTTTTTTTGCATGCTGATAAATAGAGACAACTCACCCAACTTAAATCTTTATTTATTTCAAAAAGGCAGTTCAGTTTGCTGCTCTCTGATTAACAATGGAATTTTAATGACTAACTTTCCAATTAATTTTAGTTACCAGAAGAAAAAATTAAGCTTCTCACCCATGAAGACAATGACAAAGTGTTGTTGTCCAACCACCAACATTAATTAGCATATTCAGCCCATTGTATGTGTATCTTGCTTTCAATAACAATAGTTGTAAAATATTAGAAATGTCTAGTCACAGCTTACCATGGCATTTCATCAGCTTTCCAATCTAGAAACTTCCATCTATCCATCTTTCTCCCTCTCCAAATGTCAAAAATCAGAGTTTGTTACATTGCCGGCAGCGTCTTTGCCCCTGAAGTTCCCTTTAAAAGTAACAGCTGAGCCTGTATGCATGCGTGTCATCTGGCTTCTTACCTTGTTTATCTATCTCAGCTGGCGTCACCTCCCTCGGGGACCTCTCTCTGCATGGGAGCACAAGGGAAGCCCAAAAGCCAGGCCGGGCAGAGAGCACAGACATACAAGATGTACGCTGTATATAGGTGATGGCACGGTTGTGGAGATGATGTTCCATAGATGAAGGATCGCCTGTATTTATACCCTTCCACCAATGGGATCAACAGTCAACCCCAGCCACCTGATGGAAGCAGCTGATGTGTAAGGAGAAGAGCAAAACAAGGTCAAACCGTAACAGTTACACTTGTGTATGTATTGAATCCATTAAACAAAAAATACCAGAGAATAACAGAACTCCTCAGCTGGAGTCTCTTTTATCTTGCCTCTCTCACATCCATCTGCAAGTTGACCTCATCCAGGTGGCTCACGGTGCTGAGTTACAGTTAGACATACTGACAAGACTGCAACACAAGCACTGCTGCAAGTGTAATGACACTGTTCAAACATATAAGCCAGTGAGGTAAATAAGACTTGTGTTGTCTGCTAAAACAAAGAATGCATTCATGAGCTCTGCTGTAATATCACTAGGCAAAGGGTGCATTGTAACTCATTTAAAATTCTTTTCACCCTCTTTAGAGGAGCATACACATTTACATCAAATGAGTATTGTCTTTGCAGTCATTTGAAGCTTGGATCCACCCAGAGACAATTTAGTTAGTTTAGTCTGGACCTTGCTGTTAGTGTTATTATAGTACAATTTTATGTTACTAAGTAGTGCAGCATACCAGTGTGAAATACTTGTATTTGAAATAGACTTAATAACAAAATAGTCCTTTTTTACCTCTTAGTGAAAAATAGACGTGACTTATCCTGTCAGGTAAAGCACCTCAGAGGCAAAAATCAGCAGCTGGAGCAGGGTTGTTTCTCATTTTAGCTGTTGAGTTTATGTCTTATGAAACTGATTAAGCAACTCATTTGTTGTTTGTATCTGCTTAAAAAGCAATAATAAAACATAACATCCCAAATTTGTTCACACATACAAAATAATCCCAAAGTTGTTTACTGTATTATTGTCATGAAGCTGTCACTAAGCAGTGTCAATAATTACATTGTTATAGTAACTAATAATGTTAATTGTTCAGCGTAATTTACTCAACATTTGGAATGGCTGAGACATTTTAATTGCAAGTCAATCATGATAAATGGGCGGAAACAAAATGTAGATTCGTTTGTGTGTTTCCCTCTGATATCTTCATCTAAACTCACATTATTACCAACATAGTCTCTGGAGAAAACATATATCCAACAAAAACTTCCGATAAGTGCATTTTCTCGCTTTTTATGTCACGTAAAGCCAAAACGTAAAATAACCACGATTTGTCTGAAGCCCATGGTGACATTTTTTTTGTTTGTTTGTTTAACAGGTAAGTTTAGGTGTCAAGTTACTAAAATGGGTAAGTTTAGAGTTGGCTTCAACCAAAATTTGTGGTTATTTTACTTTTTGGTTTAAGTAACATGGAAAAGCGGCTCATTGTAAGTTTTTGTCATTTTGTTGGATATCTACATTTTCTGTTAAAAACATTTGAACAAATCCACTGAAGTACTTAAATGAAAGCTGACAAAAGTAGATTTTACATATTTATCCCCTTTAAAAATGTAATTCAGCATCTCATCTGGTCATCACTAATGAGTCAATCTTCCAGGTTTTCAATGATGACATTTTAGACCTGTTGCACTGGAGATGCAGCAACATGTCTCTCTTCTGCTTCAGAGCAAGTTTTAATTAGATGTGGTATTTCGCTGTGATTTCTCAGTTGGTATCCCGAGTATTTGCCCAAGCTCCTTCATGTTTGTAATTATCCAGGGGAATAATCTTCTGTATTCACCACAGGAAACTGCTTGCCATTGTGCTGGATTTGCCACCCAAGTCATTAGACACACAGTCAGCGGGAACCAAACAACAGTTGGGCCTCTCCCACGCATTTCAGCCCACCGAGCAAGCACAAGGAAAGGTTCAGAAGTTTATATTTGGTGTGTGTGTGAAAGACCTTACACTGCGGTTTTATTAGAGCACATATTGTTCTGATAAAAGCCAGATTTAGCCAGATGTTTTATGAACTTTTACAGTCAGCTGTGAGATTTGGGCATTGCTCATTATGTTAGCACCAGAAATAGGTCAGTAATGTAAAGACGGATCCAAGAGACCTAATTCGAGTTCAGTGTTTTTAAATGCCAACACTTTCCCCAACCGCTGTGCAGCATCGGGAATGGTAAGTTTAGATCTGAGGTTCTTACACACTTACCAAGATTGTCTTAGCAATTAATTATTAAAACATATTATTTAAAGAAGCAAGTTTGGTGAATAAAAATATGAACAATTGCAGCTTATACATATTTACAGAGATCAGAAGCAAATTAAGTAAAGTTTAGATTTGATTAAGAAATAAGTTTCCAATTATCATTTTTTAGTCTTCATGCGAGAGTAATGCATTATATAAGCACATAATTCACAATTCCTTCTGTCAAAATTCATTTCTTGTGTTTTTTTGTTGTTTGTTTGTTTTTTTGTCCGTGCATAATCAGTTATGCACACTTCCTACTATGAAATAATATGCATTTATAAAGCATTTACAAAGCACTTTTTTATGGCAAAGACACTTCGCGTTGCATTATTCTTTCATTCTACACTTGGCGGTGCAGTTAGTATTGAAGTCACAGCTGCCCTGGGCCACACAAACCAAAATGAGGCTCTCAATCTGTGCCATTGATCCCACCAACCACCTATAACCATTCACACACTCAGATCAATGTGGATGATGTGCCTTACCTTGTTCCACTGCAAGTTCATGTAAAGTATTGAGTATCTTTAGCATATTGTACAATACAAAACTCACAAACTAGGAACTTGCTTTGTCAGTAAAGTGCAACAAACACCCTGAAAAAATAATTATAAAATATATAAGCTATAATTAAAAAAAAAAACAGTCAATAAAAAAATTTTAAAAATATAATTAAATACAAAGCACAAATATACAGTATGTACAGCAATACCAAAACACTCATGCAAACTGACAAGAAGAGATTTGCAACAAGTAAGTAAGTAAGTAAGTAAGTAAGTAAGTAAGTAAGTAATCTTTATTTGTATAGCGCATTTCACAGACACAGAGTCACAAAGCGCTTCACAGTGAGATGAACCCCTCCCCTCCCCACTCAGTGACAGTAAGCTGCCCTGGGGCAACTCAGCAGAGGCGATTCACCTAACACCTGGCGCCTCATCCTCCGACTATCAACAAGGTCATGTTACAATTTCAATCATATTATGTATTGTGTGCAAGGCCTACAATGAATGCATGAACAATGCAGATAAAACTGCCATGAAATTGGACAAGCAAGTGGAAAATTATCTTGTCTGATTGATGTTACATAATGTATTGTTTACACTGGCCTTGAAAAAAGGGGTTTCGAATTACCTCTTGAGAAGCCGTAGTTATGGAAGCAGTACATTGATGGAAAAAATATTAAAACAATTCAATACAAAATGTGAGACACAAATCATGAACTAAAATGCACAATTTCTGTTAGTTAAATTTGATTGTGTTGTACACATAGACCAAATTTTAATAAGAGAAGGGATGCACTCCTGGTACGTCATTTAACTGAATAGCAACAAACTGTAAAGAGTGGGTCTGGTCGCTACGCCCCCCGTCTGCGTTCTAGATCGAATCTACATCATACCAGACAATTGTGTGACGCAGATGAAACAAAGAATGCGATTGGTCGTCTGTCATTTAGACCAAAATCTAACTTCACTCACTTCACACTAAACTAAACTAAACTAAACAGAATCAACTTTTTTTCGTTGTTAAACTGTGTATATGGGGTCAAAATTGAAATATCTACATTTGAGTGCAAATTCGCTCATTTTGCAGATATGTGTGTAAAAACGGCGGCTGTACTGCCACGATGGGCAAACGCTGTCAGTGCATTTTCAGTACCCGCCGACGTCACAGTGAGTTTACGCGACAGAGGAGCCACCCAGGTAGTTTATCTAAACTCCTCCCTCTGACATCGCTGCTGTGGAGAGCTGGAAAACGATCACCCGCTGCGTAATGACATCAGCCGTCATTTGACTCAGCTTGATCAGCGAGTGGTGCGAGGTGCATCCACTCGTACAATGATGCGCAGGTTCGAAATCGTGCCTGTGGCAAGTTTAACATTGTCGTTTTTTTTATTTTCATTTGTAGAAAATACTCGCGTCATAAACGCATGTGCTTATGTGGACTAAAGCAAAGATTTAATACATATGTTTTGTAAAGTAAATATAAAAAGAAATCTTGACATGCTATAGGCCTTTAGAAGCAAAAACTTAGTGCTGTGCAGCTTCCTCAGCTGCAAATCTCACGTCAGGACCTGGACTGCTCCGATACAAAACTCACATCATTCACCAAGCTCGCTGTTCATATTTGGTGCTGTCAATCAATGTCTGTTCACACCCACCTGGGCGTCTCTTAAAAGGCCTCCGGGCATCTCCCACTTTTGCGAGTCTGTTTGAGGTTCAGTTGTGGGTGGTCTCTGACAGCGCGTTTAGCCTCACTTTAAAATCGTTTTTTGCTCATTGATTCTGCAGAAATCTGCGATTTTTTTCAGTTCCACACATTTTTTTCATGTATTTTTTTCATCGGGAGCAGTTGGTTTTCAGACGGCAGAAGATGTGTGTCTCTTATTGACTCATTAATCTGTCAATCACAGCTACAGAAATTTGAAAAAGGTACACAGTGACCAGACAAAATTTCTGGATTCTCCAGGCAACTTATGTTGACCCATTTCGTTACTTGCATAATAAATACATTCTGACATAATTTGATCCATGGAGCCTTTCCACCAGCCCTACTTGGTCCTTTCTGCTACTTGGTCCTACTTGGTTTGGTTCCATTATGCTTTAGAATGTGGTACTATTGCTCACAACAAGCCAATAACAATCAGAAATATGTTAGAATAGTTTAGTCCTGTTTGGCCTGGTTAGAACCAGGTACTTTTTTAGTGCCTGATCCCAGAGAAACCTGGCTAAAAAAAGGCCAAGTAGGGTAAAGCAGAATAGGGCCATGTTGGGGGAGTGAAGTGCTCCATTATTGGTAAAAAAATGATTTCCAAGACAACTGAAGTCATTTTCATTCCCTACAGTAATATCATTCAATGTTGGTACTGGACAAATATTAAAAGCTGAATTGTAAGCTGCTTTTGGTCTGTCCTTTAGTGATAGTTTTTGAAGACAAAGACTTAGTGTACCAAACCATCCCATACTGCTCCGGCCTGCACTGTACCTGTCCAAGTCTAATGATGCACACAACTCACTCCTGAGCTAAGTGAAGCGGAGACGCCACAGATGTCTGCATGACAAACAAGCGCCGACCCCCAGAGACCGGCATCTCTCCGCGCCTGCTAATTGACTTGTTATTGATCAACTCAAAGACAGTGTGATTTATGGGCGAGGGGACCGGCGCAGACAGCCACCTGGCATAGAACGCTGTGTTATGAATGTGAGCAGAGGGTCTCGAGGGACGCGCGGAGCTGCAGTTTAGGAGGACGTGGAGGAGTTTGTGATGCACCAGTGGACAGACACCTCTTGGAAAGCACAGGAGTGAGACAGTGTCCAAACAGAGGCAGGGGTCAGTGAACGTAGCAGGAGAACGCTGAAGGTGACGTGTAGAGGAAGCATGTCCAGAGTTCAACATCAGAGAGAATGTTTTAGAAAAGCAGTGGATGAGTGTAACAGCTCTAAGAAAATGCAGGTCAATATAGCTCCACACAAGTGTAAGTTGGGTGTATTCACTTATTTTGGGGTTGAAATTTGCCATTTAATTAAGGTAATATATCTTTTTTTTATGAAAATGACCTAAAATGTGTTTTCTACTTGCACATTCATGTAACAATGTGATTTGAATTAGTTTTGTAGTATCCCTTCTACATCTGATAATGTTCAAATAATAATGTTTGCTTAGGGCCAGTTTGTTTATGTTGATGTCATTAGCATACTGTAGTTCAACTTGTGCTGGCTTCAGAACACATTGTGGTAAAGATTTGTGTGGCTCAAGTGAGCAAAACATGAAAAAAAAAAAAAAAAAAAGTTGAATATTTCTGTTTGGTTGCGTTTAAAAGTGGTAAAAATCAGATTAGGTAAAGTACATTTAAATATGATAAAATAGTATTTGCACAATGCACAGTTTAACCGTGCAATTTTATTCAAAATATTGTTCAAATGACCAAATAACCTTTTCTGCCACTAACACTTTAAAGAGAACCTAATATGAAAAATCTACTTTTCTGTACATGGACCTTCAGTGCTAAAAAAATTTTTTTTTTTTTTATCTATCATCAATCCCAGTATATGGTCTTTTTCACTCGTGATTACAAATAAAAAGTCAGTAGGGTTTATGTAGCCACTTCCCAACAATAAAAATTAGTATGTACAAATCTGCAGCTTGATAAAGTTAAATTATACAATGAAGAGGCAGGACTTATTAGTTCTGGAGTTTTGAACAGGAAGGACTCTTTAAGTTATTGGACTCTCTAAGCTCTCTAAGCCATAATTAACATTATGTTTTACAATGAACAATATGTAAATGATTGATCTCCATACAGTATCTTACCACTGACACAATAGGTCTCCTCAAATATGCATAGATTTTTTTTGTTTATAGGTTAAATTCTAATGGTGTACCTTATACCTCAATTCATTTTTAGTTTTGGTGCAATTCTGCTTTAGAATTGACCCACTAGAAGCCCAATCCCAGTTATTTTTGGTTTGGTCTAGTCCTTGTTTAATTCTGGTTCAGTGCTGGATAAAGGCTGTTAAGCAGTATGTGACTAACATCACTGAAACAGATGGATATTTTGCACAACCTTAAATTTTAGCAACATTAGCTGCGTGCTGTAGAACTACCCGTCCAGTGACCATGAATCGCTGAATCATTTTGGCTCTCGGGGAAAATTAGTTGAACAGCCCTGCAAAAGAGAATCAAAAAATTTTTTTTTCCACTCTCCTTTTTTGGACGTGTTAGCAAATGAGTGAGTAAACGATGCATATGTACAGCAGATTTGTGTCTTTATAGAGCTGCTTTGACAACGAAGAAGTACATTGTTATTGTTTTATTAAGTGAAGCTGACTTTTCTGTGTGAGAAAGCCACAGAAGTGACAGAATGTGAGAGTGTGAAGGTGCAGAGGTGGAGATTCCAAGGTAGTGGTGCTGGATAACAGGCTTAACTCGCACTGAGGAACACAAAAGGGCTTAGGGCTGATTGCAAGCTGTGACAAGGAAAGAGGGGAAGAGATCAACGCTGCCAGGCAGAACTATGTAAGCTAAATGTCTGGGCTAACGCAGAGCCAGCCGCTGTTCACGACACATAACAGCTTAAGAAAAGTGTTGGCCACAAAGAAACGGACAATAGAAGAATTCACTGCACCGGATGGATGTTACGCAAACAAAATGTCAACAGTCTCTGTGATTAAATAAAGCACAGTGGAAAGAAAAGAAATGCTTTATTTAGCTTACAAAGACAACAATTTTTGTTCAAGTATGAAGAGAAAAAAATACTATAAGTAGTAGTGCTGTTGTAGATGTTTTTGCTTTAGAAAATATGGCGTCAACCCTAATCTCTGATCTAATTTAAAGGAGTCATAAATCAATACTAAATCAACTAGGATATCTAGTTCTCAGCTCTCACAAAGCCTTATATGGTTAATCTCCACATGCGTTCATTTTTTTCTGCAAAACTGGCTTCACAGTAATCTAATTTTGTCACAAAGCACTCAGTTTACAATGTGGTTGAATAGACCTAGTTTACTAATTCACAATATAATGTCAAGTCCAAATTCAAATAAAATCACAATTTCTATTATAGCAATTGTCATCGCTATTCAATTGTCATGAATAGCAATGACAAAATGCTAACAGAGCCTTTTTCTCGGGAAAGTCCAAGTCTCAATTTTAGCGGAGCTTGCAAAATTTGAAATCCAAAGTAAAATAACTGCCTTTTTTTCCTTTTCCGGTTTTCATTTTCGTCCCAAATAAAAAAAAAAAAATCATTTTATTATTATGTCAAAATTTTTGTCTTAATTTTGATATTGGAAAACAGAAAACGGTCATTTTCCATTTTTTAACCATCGTATTTCAAATAAAAAATCAACTGGCCGCCACATACACGGACCTTTTTACTATAACAAATTTAGACCATTATTGAGTTTAAATAACAAATGTCAAATCATAATCTACTTCACTTACCTGAAAAAAATCACACGGTACATTTTTGATAAAATTGTCTGAGAATAAACATGCTAATGATAGTGCCATTTCAGTCCTTTTTTTCATAAATACACAAAACCTACCCAAACAAAGCTATAATAAAGGTTAATAATGTTGAAAACACAAGAGCTTTAGGATGGGCACATTTTCCTCTTGACACAAACATGAATCTGCTCTCCAAACTCTTTTAACTGGCCGGTGTTAGCTGTGTGCCTGTTCAAATGAGCATACTGTTTTTTGTTTTAAATGTTGCTTTAATGTATTTTGGTTTGTGTTGCCCTTTTTAACCTTAGTTGAATTGGTACAGAATGAGCATATGTTTTTGCCACCTTTTGGAGCTCAATCTCACAACTGTCTACGGAGTCTTTTTTAATGTATAACATGAACAATAGAACCTCCTGATCATACATTTTTATTAAGATGTGTACCAATCTTTTCCCACTCTAACACTGACAATTTAGCTTGAAATATCAGTCAATATCTGATACACAGTTAATACCAATGGATCTGAGTGTGTTATGCTGTTATGCAACTGTTATTTATCCTGCAGATTATTGTGTGAATACAGAGTCAACCTTGGGTCAGCATGAGCCAGTAAACCAGTAAACAGCTTAATTGTAGCTAATTAAAGGCTCAACCAGTATATCAGCTCATTATCATGGTCATGTAAAGGATGTCGATACTCACTATTGGCACCAATATTTAGGGTATTGTTTCATGCATGGAATGTTTTCCTTATTTTAGAAAGCTGAAGATAATGTTTTTGTTTTTGTTCCAAGATTATTATTCAGAAATACTTTAATGGACTCTTCAGACTTATAATCTGCAATTAGACCTGCATTAGCCTAGTTACATCTACAGCCTGTCCGTTCATGGGAGGGGATCTCTTCTTCACTGTGGTTCTTCTCAAAGTTTGTCTTTTTCCCATTGGGTTTTTTGAGTTTTTCCTTGCCGAGAAGGAGGGTCTAAGGTCAGGACCCTCCTGAAGCTGTAGACAATTAATCATTTGCTTGTTTACTAGTAATCTGCTTTGACATGCTTGATCAACCATTGCTTCTGAATGTTTATTGTTTCATTGAATGTGTAAATTTTTTATTTTTAATTTCTACCATTAATGTTGGCTAAATTAATAATCCTGGGAAGTCCTCAGAGACGACTGTTGTTGTGATTGTGGGCTATACAATAATAAATTGAATTGAATTGAATTGATTTGAATTGAATTGATTTGATTTGATTTGATTTGATTTGATTTGATTTGAAGGGTGAACTCTGACCTTATTCTGACAGACACCTTCACAACCAAACCCAGTTTAAATTATGATGAAACATTTACTATGCATAGGACAAATCTGACACAATATCACAGCAAAGTGGGTCATACAGGGTTTCTGGACCTTTTTATATTCAAGATTGCAAACAAATTCCAAATTAGACAAATATACATTTATCAAGTAAAGTTTTTCAGTATTATCAGTTTTTCTTAAAAAGAAAGACGTTAAAACCTTTTTGAGAATCAGTGGCAGGCATTTAAAAGAAGCTGAGATTAACATGGTCTGTGTGTACTTTTATTGTAGTTAGCCATCGTACGCTAAGCAAATCTTTCATCCTGTGTAGTGCTACTACACAGAATGACTCTTAATTTTTTTTACTGCATGTAAAAACTTATAAACACTGGCTCGTTCATTTTTGACAAGTAAATATTATTGGAGAGGTCGGGATTGTCCAAGTGTTTGCTTTTCATTTTGCATTTTACTTACGTATTCCTCAATAAGTCCAAAATATCTGTTTTGTTGCCTGCAGACATCTTCAGAGCTCTTATTTACTGTTATTGTATTCCATCAGTGTTTACCCAACAGCATGTTCTTTATCCCACCCTGTTCCTTTACACTTTTTTGCTGCCACCTCTTCCATCCCTCATCTTGGATTTGCCAGATTAATACTCAAGCCTCATTTCGGGGCTATTTGTCAAAGCCAGCTGCCAGCGCACAAGCTCTAGCCCACTTTTCATACGAATCGCATCTGTCTCTGCCTGCCTGTCACCCTCAAACTCCTGTTCCTCTGCCCCAGTCTCTCACGGCTCGACTTTGGCTAATAATCAATTACGTGATTATTCCAATGAGCTGATTAATTACCGCTCTCTCTCCCTGTCGCGGTGCAGGTTAACGTGTTTATAATGGTGTGGTGACAGCGCGGCAATGGCTGTGCCCTGCTTTGACCCTGCGAGTTTGTTGTCATCTGGTTCTGACTGATGGCTCTTTAACAGAGAGTGCGGGCATTATTATTTTGTCTATGCCACAATCTGCAGACAGACTGTGATAACCTCTGTGTCCTGTACCATTTAGGGTTTTGTGAGGTCTTTGTTCGTCACAGAATTAACACTTGTTTTGTTGAGTGAATTAAAAATATAAGCTATGTTTGTGGTTGCATACTAATTGAGAATCATTTCTGATATTTTTTGTGTGAATAATCATGAGACTATCCTTAGCAAATGTTCTCCATATGTATCTTTGGTAATCAGGCACTGAAGCTACATTTGACTTTTCATTGAAACAGCTCACTCGCCTTACATCACATCTCTGCATACATTATAAAATATGTTCTATGCATGAAGATATTTAAAGAACATTAAATAGGTTTCTAAATGATTTCATGCAATGAATATGTAATTTGTAGAGTTAAATTACAAACCCTTTGAGTGCCTTGAAAGCTGGAAAAACACCACATAGGTAGAGACCATTTAGCAGAAGTGAATTTATATTTAAAATTCACAATGTCAGATTAAAAAATACATACATACACATACACACATGCATGCATGCATGCATACATACATACATACATACATACATACATACTTGTTTTCTATCTTAGTGAGGACTTTCATAGGCGTAATGTATTATGTAGCCCCTTACCCTAACCCTAACCATCCAAACTAACCCCCTAGCCCTAACCCTAGCCCTAATCCTAACCTTAACCCAATTCTAACCCTAACTCTACAACCTCATCTTGACCCTCAAACAGGCCAAAACAGGCCCTTCGCAAAGTGAGGACCGGCCAAAATGTCCTCACTTCCCAAAAATGTCCTCACTCTGTTGGTTAAAAACTCAAAACGGTCCTCACAAAGATGCAAAAACAAGTACATACATACATACATACACACACATACATACATACATACATACATACATACATACGCACATACTTGTTTTTCTATCTTATCGAGGACCTTGGCATAATGTATTACTCAGCCCCTTACCCTAACCTTAACCATTCAAACTAACCCCAGCCCTAATCCTAACCCAATTGTAACCCTAACTCTAAAACACATCTTGACCCTCAAACAGGCCCTTCGCAAAGTGAGGACCAGCCAAAATGTCCTCACTTCCCCAAAATGTCCTCACTCTGTTGGTTAAAAACCCAAAACGGTTCTCACGAAGATGCAAAAACAAGTACATACATACATAAATAATAGGTCCATGTTAAAGGAGACCTATTGTGTTTTTTCCAACTATTTAGTCAAAAACTAGAACATGTGCAAATCAGAAATTTACCTTTTGTCCAATGTAAAACATAAAATTTATCTAAAACGACTTGAAAATAGCTACAGCTCTATTGATTTCCTGTTCAAAACTGCCAAACTGATAAGCCCCGCCTCTTCATTTTAAAGTTTAACTGTAAGAAGCAACGAATTTGAAATAACTGATTATTACTGTTGGAAAGTGGCTATGGAACAGTTTTGAGGCATTTATGCTTCACTTTGAGTGTTAATCATTTGAATTATAACAAGTAAATACAGACAAGTGGGAGGGGATAGGTGGTAGGTGAGAATAGAGAATTTCTCAGCACTTGAGCTCCAGCAGAAGAACAATACAAGATTACTCCAACATGCATAAATAAATAAAAAATAACTTAGCGTAAACTAATGGTGAAGGGAGGCCATTAAAACAAGGTTAAAATCTTTGAAAAATACATTTTACATAATAGGACCCCTTTAAGTTATTTTTCCGACATGCCTTGTGGAGATGCATTTGTGAATTGCCTCATCCTACACTTTGGAAAAACACAAAATCAAAAAATGAAAGAGGCATGTTTGTTTAACCCTCTGAAATCAGAGCTTGGTTCTTTGCAGACAGCCCAGATGAATGTGGATCCACTTGTGTTGAAGCTAATGAAATTAAGGCCTAATCCGGATTCAGGGGTACTAGAGTGAAGTGGAGCCTCACCACAGTGTCTTTAATCACAACAACAATGCCTGTTAATGCTTTGATAATTAAATGTAGACTTCCCTGATTGGAGAGCAGTTCCTTACCATGAGAGCTCCAGGCACATAAACATTCTCCTAATGTGTTTAGCTACATATGAGCTTATGCTGCACACTGGCTCTAATGCCACTGGACAATGTACTCTAGTGAACAATGCTTAATCAATGCTTCCACATGTAGCACCTTTACAGAGCATTATTCTGGCAGTTGTCAGGGAGTCCGTGTGTTTCCTGTTAACTATTCACTTGTGGGCTTCCACATCAGATATCAGGTCGAATAGAGCTATGTACATGCATTGATCTGTGGAACACTTTCAGCATCTAAAACTAACTGTGTTACCCCTTGAAGCTGGAGAACTACATGTACTGAAGAAGCAAAGATATATAATTATGTAGGGCTCAATACTGGTGGTATATCGACCACTGAGCATCTAGGACAGTGAGATCTGATTGATTCCAGAGCCAGTACAAAAAAGTACAAAAAAACACACAAATTACGAGTGATCAGAAGGTGTTGGCTGGTTTCTGTAACAATATGCTATATTGTTTATATTGAGTACAATAGATCCGCCGCTAGAGGGCGATCATGAGTTGTTGTTACCAGTTTAAGCCAGAGAGTGTGACAATGAGTTGACACTGAATGCTGCATGTTGAATAAAACTGCCGACCCAGTTGGGCCAGAGCAACGAAGCTGGACTTGTTTTATTATGAAAAACCACACTTTAACATGGTGGCAGCGGCAGAGAACTTTGCCCGAGTTTTTGTGAGTACTTTTGAGCCGTTTGTGCGGAGGCACCAGAAGACGGTAAAGTGCTAACAGCTAGCAAGATTAGCACGACAGTGAACAAGCTAGCAGCATGGACGGACTGAAAGCTCCACAGACCTGTGTCTCGACTCCAACAACCTGTCTAAAACGTGGAAGACATGGAGGGACGAGTTTCAACTTTATGTTGGATTAACTGTTGCAGCAGATGACGAGGAAAGAAAGTGACTCTCTTCCGTTATCTGGTTGGTGAGAGTGGCAGAGAGCTGCTCGATACGTTAATGGGCGACACGGCGCAGGCTGACTGGAAGGTGAAGGACATGATCGAAAAATTTGACAACTACTGCAGCCCCACGGTGAATGAAACAGTGGAGAGATACAAATTTTTCACGAGAAACCAGGGCTCCAGCGAATCGATTGATGGTTACGTGACTGAACTTAAGCTACTTGCTAAAACGTGCAATTTTGGCACTTTGAGAGACTCCCTCATTCGAGACAGAATCGTATGCGGTATTAACAACACCAGCATGCGGGAAAGGCTTCTGAGAGAACGAGCCATGACTTTGGACGCTTGTATTCAACTCTGCAGAGCAGCTGAATTGTCCCGGGAGAACTGCAAAGCCATAGCAGGTCCGACGGTGGAGGAAGTTCACCAGTACACGGAGCTTCGCGCCATCAACAGAAGGACACGGACAACACGGTGGAATGCAAGTTTTGCGGCAGAACGCACGAGAGGAGCAAACAAAAATGTCCAGCATTCGGCAAGAAATGCAAAAAGTGTGGTAAGGAAAACCACTTTGCGGCTAAATGTAAAGCCCGCCTGACATGAGAAAGAAGAAAACTGTGCACAATGTAACAGAATGTGAAAGTGAGTATGAGGACATTCTGTGTGTTAAAGATGAGACACAAAGTGAAAACGTAAATACTGTAGACTCTAACAAAGCAAAAGACACTAAACTGTTTGCAGGTATGCTCTTAGACAAGAATATTGTCAGATTTCAAATAGATTGCGGGGCTACATGTAATGTGTTACCTGTTAACCTGTTAAACAAAGATGTAAAACTTGATGAGACAAAATCTGTGCTAGTGATGTACAATGGTAGCAAAGTGAAGCCACTGGGTAAATGTAAAGTGAAACTGAGAAACCCCAGAAACCAAAAACTGTACCAGTTAGAGTTCCAAGTGGTAGACAGAGATTGCACTGTGCCACTGATTGGTAAAAGAGCCAGTGAGGCTATGAAACTGATAAAAGTGCATTACGAGAACATTATGGCCATTGATAGTATTGTGACAAAAGAAGAGGACACTAAAGGACAGTGGACATTAGAGCAAATTAAGACAGATTTTGCAGATGTGTTCACAGGAGACGGTTGTCTGGAAGGAGAATACAGAATGGAAGTAGACACAAGTGTGAAGCCAGTGCAACTCCCAAAGCGACGAGTCCCAGTCGCCATGATGAAGCCGCTGAAAGAGGAGCTTCAGGATCTGGAACGTAGAGGTATTATCACCCCAGTTGACTGTAGCACTGATTGGATCAGTAGCATGGTGGTAGTACAAAAGCAGAGTGGAAAGCCCAGAGTTTGCATTGATCCAAAGCCATTGAACAAGGCACTTAAACGTAGTCACTTTCCATTAGCAACTATTGAGGATGTACTTCCAGACATGTCTAAGCTAAAGTGTTCACAGTTTGTGACGTTAAGAGGGATTTTGGCATGTAAGGCTGGCAGAGGAGTCGAGTTACCTGACTACCTTCTCTACTCCATTTGGGCGCTACAGGTGGCTTAGAATGCCCATGGGGATAAGTCCAGCACCCGAGGTTTTCCAGAGGAAACTGACCCAAGCACTGGATGGGTTGCCAGGTCTTTACATTATTGCTGATGATGTGCTTATCACAGGCCAAGGTGAGAGTCAGGAATCAGCTGTTCGAGACCATGACACAAAGTTGAGACAATTTCTGGAACGTTGCAAACAAAAGAACATTAAACTGAATCCAGAAAAGTTCAAACTGAGACAAAGTGAGTGCACATACATTGGACACCGCCTTACGGCGAATGGACTGAAAGTGGACCCGGACAAGGTTCGTGCCATTGAACAAATGCCGAGGCCCACAGATGTGAAGGCAGTACAGAGACTGTTAGGCATGGCAAATTATCTGGCCAAGTTTTGCCCACATCTTTCCGACCAGTGTGAAGTGTTAAGACAGTTGACACACAAAGATACAGAATGGGAATGGACAGAGCAACATGAGAATGCTTTTGTGAAACTTAAAGAGACTATTGCAGATGCTCCTGTCCTTAAGTATTACAGCCCTGAAGATGATCTGGTAGTACAATGTGATGCATCAGACACAGGTTTAGGGGCAGCGCTCATGCAGACGGGTAAGCCCATCGCGTTTGCAAGCAGAGCACTCACACAAACAGAACGTGGTTATGCTCAGATAGAGAAAGAGTTTTTAGCTATGGTTTTCAGTGTTGAAAAGTTTCATCAGTACACTTACGGTCGTAAAGTCACTGTCCAATCTGACCATAAGCCATTAGAGACCATAGTTAGAAAACCACTGTTAAGCGCACCAAAAAGACTTCAAAGAATGATGCTGCGCATTCAGAAATATGATCTAAATGTAGTGTATGTACCAGGCAAAGACATGTTACTGGCAGACACATTAAGCAGAGCATATCTTCCAGAATGCTCACACAAAGACTCTGTAGAAGCAGAAGTAGAGACTGTAAATATGGTGCAACACTTACCTATTTCCAGTGACAGTCTTAGCCAGATCAGAACCGCTACAAAAGATGACAAAACACTACAAACTGTTATCAAAATGATGCAGCAGGGATGGCCATCAGACAAAAGAGCCATACCACCAGAAATAAGACCATACTTTTCATTTCAAGATGAACTTAGTCACCAAGACGGCATTGTGTTTAAAGGAGAGCGTGCCGTTATCCCTTTTTCACTCCAGAAAGACATCACCAGCCGCCTGCACTCTTCTCATCTTGGTGCAGAAGGATGTTTACGGAGAGCCAGGGAATGTGTGTTCTGGATTGGCATGAACGACCATATAAAGACACATATCGCTCGTTGTTCTATCTGCAGGTCAGTGGATGACAAACAACAAAAAGAAACGCTTCGCCCACACGAAATGCCAAACAGACCTTGGGCCAAAGTGGGGGTTGACTTATTTCAGTTTGACAACAAAGATTACCATGTAACAGTTGACTATTACTCCAACTATTGGGAAATAGACTTTATGCCAGATACTAAATCTACTACAGTAATAAAGAAACTAAAGGCACATTTTGCCAGGTATGGCATTCCCAACACTGTAGTTTCAGACAATGGACCTCAGTATTCTTCCCAAGAGTTCAAAAGATTCAGTCAGCTGTGGGAATTTGAACACAAAACATCATCTCCAGGTTTCCCACAGAGTAATGGCAAAGCAGAGTCTGCTGTTAAGACGGCTAAGAGACTGTTATACAAAGCTAAAGCTTCTGGACAAGATCCTTATCTTGCACTCTTAGACCATCGTAACACACCATCACAAGGACTGGACACCAGCCCAGCTCAGAGGCTGCTGAGTCGCCGCACAGGGCTTTGCTCCCACTCAAAGCTAGCCTTCTCCAGCCCAAAGTGATTCAGGCCGAGCAGGCACTGCATAACAACCAACGTCGTCAGTGTGCTTACTACAACCGATCAGCCAGGGATCTCATTCCTTGAAAGCAGGTGATTCTGTGAGAGTACAGCCTTTTCAACCGCACACCAACTGGAGGCTAGGCACTGTGAAAAAACGTATTGACTCTAGATCCTATGAGGTAGAAATGGAGTCAGGTGCAGTGCTTAGGAGGAACCGTAGACACCTCAGACAGGCTCATGAAGCACCTCAAACAGTGCCCACAGATATAGAGACTGTAAACCCTGAAGTTGATCAACAACCCAGTACAAACCAGACAAACCCTCAAACCACCAGTGAGATGCCACTGACAACTAGAAGTGGTAGAGTTGTTCACAAGCCACAGCGCTACAAAGACTTTGTCACTTAAACAGGAACTTATTTGTGGGAAAAGAAAAAGTTAATGTTTGAAATGTTACAGCACTTTTGTTTTTTGTAATTTTGAGGTCATGCCACTGCAAATTGGTATAGCTGTTTAAGAGGTTATATGTGGTGCTTATTTTATTTTTGTTGAAATATGTGCATTGTTCTGTAAGCACTAAGAAAAAAAAAATGTTGAGACTAAGCTTTCCAAAAAGAGAAAAGATGTAACAATATGCTATATTGTTTATATTGAGTACAATAGATCGCCGCTAGAGGGCGATCATGAGTTGTTGTTACCAGTTTAAGCCAGAGTGTGACAATGAGTTGACACTGAATGCTGCATGTTGAATAAAACTGCCGACCCAGTTGGGCCAGAGCAACGAAGCTGGACTTGTTTTATTATGAAAGACCACACTTTAACAGTTTTGATTTGTCAAAATGTTACAAGCATTTTCTCAGTACATTTTTGTCATAATTTAGACAAGTTTATAGGCTCAAAACAATGAGTTAAATGTAAAAGAGTGAGTTTAAAACACATTCCATTTTATCCTTGTCTTTATGTGAATGACCACGCAATAGTTTTAACGCACACAAAACACATAAACGTCATGTTTTGTAGTCGGTTATGCAATAGAGATGTTGAAGTATTGATTTACTGAAGCCAATCAATAGGCTGTAGATGACTTTTCTAGAAAAAAATAAAACCTTAATGATTAAAAAATAATGAGAGTGGATCAATATTTAAACACAAGATTATGTTTTAGGGGCCCATCAACGAAATTTCTACCTGGGGCCCAGAATTTGGTGCTACGTCCCTGCTGATACTACAGAGCACACACACACCACACACACACACTCTACACACACTGGAGTACAGAACACTTTCACTTTGTTGTTCTAAACCCTGACAGCAGATAAAGATAAATACACACTCATATTCTCCCTGAAGCACAAGGAAAAGTCAGAGTTAAATAAAAATCCTTCTTCCTGTTTAGTGTTTAGTGAAATCAGAATCTGCAGCTTTAATCTTTCGTCCGTCACAATCCTGACTTTTATTCATGTTTGAGTTCATAAGAATGTTTAAACAGAGACCGACACAAGACGAAGCACACGTTTGTCAAAGTGTTTGGTTCTTTTACTTTGGCTCCAAAGTCAAACTAATTGAATACACTTCAAACCTTAACCTTTGCTACAACTAGGTCTGGTAATATTGTGTTTAAAATGGACTGGTGAGGTCATCTCTGTCACAATCTGCTTTTTTAATAAACTTGTCACAACGTGATTTCCTTTTCTCTATTTGATGCATCTGTCTGTTCAAATACAGATCCAACCTTTTACTCTTAGTCTCAGAGTTTTCAATCCAAGTCTTTTTTTTTAAGTCTCTTTTGGACTGCGTTTTTAGTTCACAAAGGAATTAATTTTAGCAATTTCTCAGGTTTCATTTAGGTTATATGTCAATTTATATAGATTTTTATTTTGCATGTTTTCGTGTCTAAAAGTTGTTTTAATGTAAGAAAAACACACACACTTGTTTGCTGCGACACACATGTTCTAATGAATCGTTCTTGATTCACGTTTTATTGAAGGGTGAGGTTCTGTTCTCTCTGAAATCTGGCAACCCTGGTCAGATTTGACACTTAGATTTAGCTGTTGATGAATTGTGTTTACCTCAAAGACAAAAAGAAAATAAACAAGATCAGAAAATGGAAATGCATAAAAAGTGTGCATGTTTGGAAAAATGACTAATTAACTGAATATGTAGAGTTTTTACCATATTTATGACAATTACCAAAAGTTCCAAAGCGTTGTTTGTACTGTAAGAACAGAAGGATTAAACAGACTCGTTAATTAAACAGCTCTTTTTCTTTTGTCTGAGCTTCTGTTTGAACATGAAAATGTCTCTTCTCTGTTTGTGCTTTTATGTGAACATGAAAAGTCTTTATTCTTTTTATTATGACTTTTACATTCTCAAAGAACAAAGAGGAAACACAATCAAATGTATTTAAATAATTAGCCTAATAAACGTACAAATGTTTCTGTGTTTTAAAAATCTTCTTTCCAATAATATATTTTTTTTTAACTTTATCATTCTAACTTTGAACAAACTCAGAACATTCACTTTCTTTTGTTTTCTTTTTCTTTTTCTTCTTCAGCTCCAAACGTGACGTCACTGGCCTCAGAGAAAGAGCTCCTGCAGCGCCTCCAGCTGGACACGGGAGCGGAACTGCAGCAGGTCAAAACAAACTCACTGTTTATCTGTTTAAGAGCCACGTTTCTCCTTCACAAAAATTATTTAAACCAGACCAGAGTTTAAACTTTTATTGTCTTAAAGGGAAACTCTGATTGATTAATTTATTGCTTTATTTATTGATTGATTGATTCACTTTAAGTCTTTAGTTTGTAGTTTGAGTCTGGAACATTTAAGTGTCTTTATCTGCTCATTCTGGTGCGTTGAGTTTGTTTGTGTGAGTGCAGCTGTAATAAAGTGTGATTGATCCAGTATTGATCGCAGGCTCGTTATCGGAGCTGTTTTATCGCTGCTTCGTCAGAGGTTTTAATCAGTGCAGCTCGTTTAACTCTTTTAACGACTGTTTCTCTCTAAAGTCACTAAAGACCAGACTCTTCCTGTAAATGTGATTATGTGTGATTTAAACAGCTCCGACTGTCCATAAAACACAGAAATAGACTTTAGACAAAGAAAACCTGTATTATATTGATTGTAGGAGGTGAAGATGATCAGGTTAATCGATCATTGTGATTATTCAAGTCACAATAGAATCGTACGAACCAAAGAATAATAATCGGGTAATTAAGAAGGACATTTTCACTCTGTAGGGTGAACATAATATCAGTGACAGTTTTAACAACAGCTTCATAAGTTTAGAGAAAAAACACTTGTCAAATACACGTCTGCTGTTATGTTTTATTTATAAAACTGTGAGATTTAGTTTTTATTTTGAACTGAAAAGTTTATTTTGATTTAAAAATTCAAATGTTGGTTTAACAACATTTTCCAATAAAATAATAGTAATACACTGCAAAACAGAAAATCTAACTTAGATAAAATGACTTGAATTAAGCATATTAATCTTAAAATATAATTTTAAGACTTTTTCACTTAATAAGACCAAGTCTTACTAGACTTTTTGACTTGTTTTAAGATATTCTATCCTGATGTATCTTATCTAGATATAAAAACTTATTTTAAGCAAATTTGGATATTTTTAGGCCATAATTGCTGAATCAAGAATAGATTACTTAAAAATCTTGCCAAGAGAACTTCAAACTAGTATTTTCTACTCAAAACAACCAGGTTAGTCAAATGTTCTTACTGCACTGGCAGATTATTTCACTTGAAATAAGACATTTTTACCTCAAAATAAGCAAAATTTTCTTATTTTTTGAAAGGTCTTTTTACAGTGAATAAAATAAATGAAATCATAATTCTCATGACCATTTAAAAGTGAGTCTTTCAATCCAGACACATTTGAAGATTCAGTTTTAAATTCTATCTTCAGAGTTTTGGTCACATAATTATGAATAACTGTTAAATCATGATATTTTGTATTAATCGTTAAACTAAAGTTTGATCCCTCATGGATTCCAAATGATTACCAAACATAATGAACAGGAAGTAAACGTCTGACCTGAGATGAATCTGACACTTAATGATCTGAGCTGTGGTTTTCAGTCTGTTTCGTGTTTGTGTTGCTATAATAACGCCACAACTTCCATTATGGTGAGAAGAGTAATCAGGATTATTATTTTAAAAGATTATTTTCTTACAGAGACAAAGTCCAGAGTCAAAGACCAAATGAAACTTTACAAATCAAAGAAATAAAGAGTTTATGAGCAGCGTTAGAAGTTAGAATCATGATTACTCAGTCGGTGGGTTTCAGACGACATCACAACATTCTACAGGCCAATGTTATTTCAGTCAGACTGGAGGCAGGTAAAATAAAGATTGTTTTAATGCAGTTTATGTGTCTAGTCATCCCAGAAATCGCCACTTTTTAAATTTGCAAAAATATTTTTTGAATTATTCCATTGCAACGTCCAATGTTATTAAAGCGCCCTGACTACAATCACATGTTTATCCTAAAACACTTATAATATCATCACTAATATAAATACAGAACACATACCTTGGAAGTGTTTGTAGTTTTATTAAAATTAAGTTTTAAAGAAATCACAAGGCTGCCATTTTGTCCTGGCTGTGACGTCACATGGTTGTCTGTCTGCCCTCTGGTGGTTGTCATGGTAACAGGCGTCAGCAGGTAACTAAGCAACATGAACTCCTCAGTTAAATCTTTTCAGTTTGAGCCTGAGTTTGGCCAAATACAGAACGATTCTGTGGAATCTAGAGACACTGAAGAACTGGACACTGTCAGTGGTGTTTTTGTTTCAACTGTTCACTGATCGAACCACAGGAGTAACCATGGAAACAACCAAAAACAACCATTTGACATCATCAACCCAGAATGCATTGCATCTGGACAATATGGCGGCTCAAAAAAAAGCAGATTTTATAAAAATGGTAAACAGTTATATGTTTGTGTGCATTTGTGACAAACCGAATCGCAGAGTGATAAATTGCATCCAGCTTTGCAAGACTACTTTTAGATGCATGACGGTACACAACGTCACCGTAATCAAACAGTGGAAGGATGGACATCTCAACAATAGTCTGTTTAGCTGAGGTTGTGAAAGAGGAGCGATTTCTGTATAAAAAACCCCAGTTTAGCCTTAACTTTAGCCTGTAAAACATTGATGTGATGATGGAAGGATAACAGACTGTCTAGCCAGATTCCCCAAATATTTGTATTGTGAGACTTGATCTAGGATGGTTCCATCTGCTGTGCTAAGACAAAGCTTGGTGGAATTAGCGGTTCTCTTGCTAAACCAGATTTTGGCATTTAGTGTCAAATCCAGCTGTGAAATGCTTTCTCTACACTGAGGAAACTTTCTTGTAAATTACGAGTGACTGTTTCAGGATTTGGGCCAGTGGAGTATAAAACTGTGTCATCTGCATACAGATGAACAGTTCCTTTAGTAACAGACAGTGGGACATCATTTATATAAATGGAGAAGAGGTTGGACCAAGGATGGACCCCTGTGGGACTCCTCGTGAAACATGAAGGGGTTGAAAAGCTGAGAATCAATAGTTACTTGCTGTACCCGGTCTAAACAAACAAACAAACAAACAACACAAACAAACAAACAAACAACACAAACAGACTCAGATAAATGAGGTCAAAGTCTTTATTTCCTTGAACATGCTGCTGCTGCTGTGTTTGTCTTAAACATGCTTCACTTTCACTTCAGCCAACTTCAGACTGAACTGAATCTGTTTATCTGATAAAAGCTTCTGCAGCCGAGGATTTCAGCTTCAGTCACAAACACGTAAGTCTCATTTACAACACACAGTCTGAGGAACGATCCAGGGGCGCTTGTGGAGCAATGCAACAGTTTAAAACAGCATAAACTCTATAAAATCCACTTTTCTTCTTCTTCTCCACACTGTCTCTCTTTATTAATGTGTTTGGATTGATTCCTGCAGGTTTGAGTCATCTATGCACTAACCCCACCTACCCCCTAGCCCCGCCCACTTTGTCTGGATTCACTTCTGATTGGTTCAAAATGCTTCTGGAGCCACTTTTACAACAATGAAAACTCGTTATTTGTTTCCATTTCAGGTCAATAGAATACACAGACCACGCCCTTAACCTCAGACCACGCCTCTAACCTTGACCACGCCCTCTAACTACAGACCACGCCCCTCTAACCTTAAACCACGCCCCTTTAGTGACAGTGTTAAATCTCTGTTGCAGCAGCTTCGTTTCTCAGACGTTTTGTGCAGAAAAAATATATTTAAAATCAAAGTTTTCAGACGTTTGAAAGAAACAAACAGGTCTGAGAATGTAAACAAACAAACAAACAAACAAACAGATAATGAATGAGTGAATAAATAAATAGTGGTGCTTGGTTCAGATGCATTTGAGCAGGAAAGAGTTACAGTTGGCTCCTCGTCCACAGTCACACAGTTTCCCAATCCGAGGTCCGAACTTCATGGCACATCGATCGCCCATCCCGCACTGGAGAGAGAGAGAGAGAAATTACACAATACAGCTTTAAAACACATCGGCGCCCATCCGCACTGGAGAGAGAGAGAAAAGTGACAGAAGAGAGCTTTAATATATCACAGCGATGGCCAAACCGGACACCCTCTGGTCCCGGACCTTTGACCTCTGACTGTGGTGAGTAACTCTGTCCATAAAAACACTGAACAGAAGCGGTGACAAAGAGCAGCCCTGGGGAATCCAACCTGACCTGGACCAGTCCTACAGCTCCTCTGATCAGACCCTGAGCAAGAATACTTTTATTGAAACATGTAAGAAAATCTCTTCTAACATAAACAGGCCGTCAGTGCAGTGACCTGAGCGTGGCTGTAAAAGGCCGGTGTGGACGAGAGGCTGGGTAGACGTCCAGACTCCTCGTCCGTCCTGCAGACCAGAGACAGCTCTTCATACAGGCTGAGCGCCCATATTAGGCAACTGTCAACCTTCCACAAAACTGTAAACTTACCCAAATGACCTGATCTCACCCCAGCCACTGATCCTGACCACAACACCCTGCTTTTGGGTAGGGCTGGGCGATTAATTGATTAATCCGATTAATTCGGAACTTTAAGAACAGACGAACAGAACCTTGAGCCTGTTTAGCGGACCCTAAACCCTAGGCCTAATAACAGCCGCCAGTAACATTTCAGAGGTGGTGTATAACTTAATCTTATCTTACTTTATCTCTATAAGTTACGAGTTTGTTATTCTCCGCGGGTGAGTCGGCCTCTTCAGCGCTTTAGAAAAGTCTTTTGATTTGTCTTTGCTGTTCCACGAGCTGCTGCGTGTGCTTTAGTGAGGTTTCTCTGATAAAGTTAAAACAGTCCACAGCGTCTCAACCAGCAGGCCCCGCCCCTTTCCCCTCTGTGTGTGAGTAACCATGAGACGCAGTTTGAGTGGACAGGAGTGAGAGGTGAACACTCGCAAACTTAAAACTTTAGATATGAAACAACAAAATCATAATGATGAACTTAACAGGGCCTAATAGTTACAAATTCTGACAACAGTAGCCAGGCCTATGCATTTAGATGCAGCACAAACACTTATTATTAGTTTTAAAAAAACATAAAACAAGTGAATCTCATTGGCTCATTCTTTATAGAAGCTTTAAAATATTATGAGCTCATAATAAAAAGCAGCATCATCGATGACGTCGAATAAAATCCATTAAAATTGAAATTGTTGAATTGTTTTTAAAAAATCGAGATTTTATTTTGGTCACATCGTCACAAGAAAGCGTACATTTACCACGACATTACACACATGCAAATTACGTATGATTAACATGAAGTTCACAGCTGTTTCATGTAATTATAGTATGTGTCACAGTCCCAGTTCATTTCTATGGTGGTTGTTAAGACATGTTCTTATTTATGAATATTAATGAAATCCTTATTCTAATCTTAACCTGCTCCAAGCCTTAGACCTAATGTTAACCATTTTAGTAACTTTATGCCTGAACTTACCCGTTCACCTGAAGAAAACGTCCCCACGTGGACAAGACCAAAACTCGTCCTATTTAACCTGTGAAATCTCGTGTCATTTACTCTTTTTCATATCGTGCTAAATACACGGGCCGCGTAACATAAGAACTAAAAACAGCTGTGAAGTCGTGGTCAAAATACACTGTTTTTTGTGTTGTGGTAAAAGTACGCCATCTAGTGAGACTGAGTTGCGTCCAGACCTGCTTTGGGGTATAAAATGCTGAAATTCTACACATTCGCTCAGAGCCACTGTGAGAGGTGATAAAAGGGCTTCTGTCTGTGGACGAGTCTGCAGCTCCCCTTCATAGCTTTGTGACTACACTTAGTTTGTTCAGACATAATCCCATGGACACATTTAGGGTTGGGGCTCTGGTTTTAACTTTAAACAAGAGAGGACCATCCTGACAGAACAGGAGCGGCAGAGTTTGGACCAACTGCAGCTGATAAAGAGCTTTTGACGGATTCTTTAAAGAGTTCTGTCGCTGTCGTCTCATCATGTTCCATCCTTTACAGAGTTGGATGCCACACTTCGCCAGTCGTTCACAGCTCTTCTGATCGAGGCTCCATGATTCAGTCCCATGATTGGTCTGATGTTCTCTGTCCACATTAACCCTGGTCCTCCTCTTTGCTGCTGTTCTTCCTTCTAAAAGGATTCTTACAAGCCATTGTAACGAATAATGTGGCCAAAAAAGCTTAGTTTTCTTTTCTGAATATTCTTGAACAGATCTTCAGATTCAGTTTGTCTTCTGACTTCCTTGTTGGTAACTTTGTCCATCCATGAAATCCTAAGCATCTTCCTATAGCTCCACATCTCAAACTCTCTCAGACGAGCCATCATTAGTTTTGAAATAGTCCATGTTTCTGATCCAAACAGTCATGTGACCAAACTAAACAGTGCAACATTCTTCTCCTGGTCTTTAAACCAATCAGAGGTTTTAACAAGGACTTTAAACATTTTGGAGAATGCCGTTTTAGCGACACATATCCTTCTCTTTATTTCTTCATCACATTTGCATCTGCAGTGAGTTTAGAGCCTAGATAGATAAAACTTGAAACTTGTTCTATTTCTGTTCCATCTCTCTTTTATGTTGACTGTTAATTGTTCATTATTCTTACTGATAACCATACTCTTTGTTTTCTTTGCGTTCATGATCATGTCATACTCCTTTCCTGCCTTATTCATTGCTCTACTATAGCCAGGAGGTCTTCCTCCTTTTCTGCTGGTAATCCAGTGTCGTCTGCATAACGCAGATTGTTAACACAGATGCCCCAATGTTGACTCCTCTGTAGTCTTGTATCTGTCTAAATAGTCTAAACCAGTAAAAACAAACTCTGGCTAAAAGACACACTCCAGACAGTTTACAATCACAGTCCAGGTGTTACAGAACTTGTGTCAATACAAAGAATCTGACCAAAGTCACATCGAGGCACTTCCACTTCAACATCTTCACACGTTTGAACGAAAACATGAAGCTGACGTTGTGTAAGTGTGTTTCTGCAGCTCCTCTCTGTTTCTCTGAGACTCTGCAGGTTTAACGACTCTCTTTGTAACCAGGATGTTTTAATTAAAAGATAAAAGTAATATTGACCCAGAGCAGGACTTTAACAAGCCTGGGTCTTATCAGAGTCAACGAGGTCTGGAACAGGACTAGAACAAGACTGGACCTGGACTAAAGCAGCAGATAAAGCAGCTTCATTAAAAATACATGTTCATTAAAAGACTGTAACGAGAGAGTCTGTAATTAAACTGACATGTTTTTATATTTCTCACATTTAGATCAACTTTCCTTCTCATGAAAATAATGATTTAAAACTAGAAACGTATAAAATATATTGATTTAATTTGTGAACTATTACGAGGAAACATGAGGACAGAGCGTTCTCCTGACTAAACAGACACTGGAGAACTACTGACACTAGTTCAGCAGAAAAGCCTGATTAAACTGTTTTTGTTTTTACAGAATGAGCAGACTGAAGATGAGGGTGATGATGATGATGAAGGTCTGACCGTGGGGATGGAGCCTCGTTTGCCTGCAGAGTGAGTCTGTCCCAGCAGCAGCTCCAGTGCCTCCACCTGGACAACACAGGAACAACAGCTTTAGACAAACACACACACATATACATACATGAAAGATACACACAAGACACACACAAGATACACACAAGAGTCACAGCAGAAAGAGTTATTTATGAAGACACAACACACACAGAGAAAGGGTTTATGAGACCAAACACACAAGGTTAGACTTGAAATGAAATCAGTCGAAGCAGAAACACAAAGAGTACGTTAATACTCTGTCTGTGTGTGTGTTTGTGTAAATCCTCTCTGGTTTTCAGTGATAAAATACTAATGTTTGAAAACTCATGATTCTTATTTATGAACAAAAAGANATGTCGCTGTGCTTGTTGGAGAGCCCTGGATCAACGTTTCATCGACCCGCCTTGCGTTGAATGACATCAGCCGTCATTGTACTCAAGTCTTTGATTCAGTTCGATTGTGGTGCGAGGTGCATCCACTCGTACAATGATGCGCAGGTTCGAAATCGTGCCTGTGGCAAGTTTAACATTGTCGTTTTTTTTATTTTCATTTGTAGAAAATACTCGCGTCATAAACGCATGTGCTTATGTAGACTAAAGCAAAGATTTAATACATATGTTTTGTAAAGTAAATATAAAAAGAAATCTTGACATGCTATAGGGCCTTTTAGAAGCAAAAACTTAGTGCTGTGCAGCTTCCTCAGCTGCAAATCTCACGTCAGGACCTGGACTGCTCCGATACATAAACTCACATCATTCCACCAAGCTCGCTGTGTCATTATTTGGTGCTGGTCAATCAATGTCTGTTCACACCCACCTGGGCGTCTCTTAAAAGGCCTCCGGGCATCTCCCACTTTGCGAGTCTGTTTGAGGTTCATTGTGGGCGGTTCTCTGACAGGCGCGTTTAGCCTCACTTTAAAATCGTTTTTTGCTCAATTGATTCTGCAGAAATCTGCGATTTTTTTTCAGTTCCACACATTTTTTTTCATGTATTTTTTTCATCGGGAAGCAGTTGGTTTTCAGACGGCAGAAGATGTGTGTCTCTTATTGACTCATTATTCTGTCAATCACAGCTACAGAAATTTGAAAAAGGTACACAGTGACCAGAGACAAAATTTCTGGTTCTCCAGGCAACTGAATGTTGACCCATTCTCGTTACTGTGCATAATAAATACATTCTGACATAATTTGATCCATGGAGCCTTTTCCACCAGCCTACTTGGTCCTTTCTGCTACTTGGTCCTACTTGGTTTGGTTCCATTATGCTTTAGAATGTGGTACTATTGGCTCACAACAAGCCAATAACAATCAGAAATAATGTTAGAATAGTTTAGTCCTTGTTTGGCCTGGTTAGAACCAGGTACTTTTTTAGTGCTGATCCAGAGAAACCTGGCTAAAAAAAGGCCAAGTAGGGTAAAGCAGAATAGGGCCATGTTGGGGGAGTGAAGTGCTCCATTATTGGTAAAAAAATGATTTCCAAAGACAACTGAAGTCATTTTCATTCCCTACAGTAATATCATTCAATGTTGGGTTACTGGACAAATATTAAAAGCTGAATTGTAAGCTGCTTTTGGTCTGTCCTTTAGTGATAGTTTTTGAAGACAAAGACTTAGTGTACCAAACCATCCCATACTGCTCCGGCCTGCACTGTACCTGTCCAAGTCTAATGATGCACACAACTCACTCCTGAGCTAAGTGAAGCGGAGACGCCACAGATGTCTGCATGACAAACAAGCGCCGACCCCCAGAGACCGGCATCTCTCTGCGCCTGCTAATTGACTTGTTATTGATCAACTCAAAGACAGTGTGATTTATGGGCGAGGGGACCGGCGCAGACAGCCACCTGGCATAGAACGCTGTGTTATGAATGTGAGCAGAGGGTCTCGAGGGACGCGCGGAGCTGCAGTTTAGGAGGACGTGGAGGAGTTTGTGATGCACCAGTGGACAGACACCTCTTGGAAAGCACAGGAGTGAGACAGTGTCCAAACAGAGGCAGGGGTCAGTGAACGTAGCAGGAGAACGCTGAAGGTGACGTGTAGAGGAAGCATGTCCAGAGTTTAACATCAGAGAGAATGTTTTAGAAAAGCAGTGGATGAGTGTAACAGCTCTAAGAAAATGCAGGTCAATATAGCTCCACACAAGTGTAAGTTGGGCGTATTCACTTATTTTGGGGGTTGAAATTTGCCATTTAATTAAGGTAATATATTTTTTTTTATGAAAATGACCTAAATGTGTTTTCTACTTGCACATTCATGTAACAATGTGATTTGAATTAGTTTTGTAGTATCCCTTCTACATCTGATAATGTTCAAATAATAATGTTTGCTTAGGGCCAGTTTGTTTATGTTGATGTTCATTAGCATACTGTAGTTCAACTTGTGCTGGCTTCAGAACACATTGTGGTAAAGATTTGTGTGGCTCAAGTGAGCAAAAACATGAAAAAAAAAAAAAAAGTTGAATATTTCTGTTTGGTTGCGTTTAAAAGTGGTAAAAATCAGATTAGGTAAAGTACATTTAAATATGATAAAATAGTATTTGCACAATGCACAGTTTAACCGTGCAATTTTTATTCAAAATATTGTTCAAATGACCAATTAACCTTTTCTGCCACTAACACTTTAAAAGAGAACCTAATATGAAAAATCTACTTTTCTGTACATGGACCTTCAGTGCTAAAAAAATTTTTTTTTTTTTTATTTATCATCAATCCCAGTATATGGTCTTTTTCACTCGTGATTACAAATAAAAAGTCAGTAGGGTTTATGTAGCCACTTCCCAACAATAAAAATGAGTATGTACAAATCTGCAGCTTGATAAAGCTAAATTATACAATGAAGAGGCAGGACTTATTAGTTCTGGAGTTTTGAACAGGAAGGACTCTTTAAGTTATTGGACTCTCTAAGCTCTCTAAGCCATAATTAACATTATGTTTTACAATGAACAATATGTAAATGATTGATCTCCATACAGTATCTTACCACTGACACAATAGGTCTCCTCAAATATGCATAGATTTTTTTTGTTTATAGGTTAAATTCTAATGGTGTACCTTATACCTCAATTCATTTTTAGTTTTGGTGCAATTCTGCTTTAGAATTGACCCACTAGAAGCCCAATCCCAGTTATTTTTGGTTTGGTCTAGTCCTTGTTTAATTCTGGTTCAGTGCTGGATAAAGGCTGTTAAGCAGTATGTGACTAACATCACTGAAACAGATGGATATTTTGCACAACCTTAAATTTTAGCAACATTAGCTGCGTGCTGTAGAACTACCCGTCCAGTGACCATGAATCGCTGAATCATTTTGGCTCTCGGGGAAAATTAGTTGAACAGCCCTGCAAAAGAGAATCAAAAAATTTTTTTTTCCACTCTCCTTTTTTGGACGTGTTAGCAAATGAGTGAGTAAACGATGCATATGTACAGCAGATTTGTGTCTTTATAGAGCTGCTTTGACAACGAAGAAGTACATTGTTATTGTTTTATTAAGTGAAGCTGACTTTTCTGTGTGAGAAAGCCACAGAAGTGACAGAATGTGAGAGTGTGAAGGTGCAGAGGTGGAGATTCCAAGGTAGTGGTGCTGGATAACAGGCTTAACTCGCACTGAGGAACACAAAAGGGCTTAGGGCTGATTGCAAGCTGTGACAAGGAAAGAGGGGAAGAGATCAACGCTGCCAGGCAGAACTATGTAAGCTAAAGGTCTGGGCTAACGCAGAGCCAGCCGCTGTTCACGACACATAACAGCTTAAGAAAAGTGTTGGCCACAAAGAAACGGACAATAGAAGAATTCACTGCACCGGATGGATGTTACGCAAACAAAATGTCAACAGTCTCTGTGATTAAATAAAGCACAGTGGAAAGAAAAGAAATGCTTTATTTAGCTTACAAAGACAACAATTTTTGTTCAAGTATGAAGAGAAAAAAATACTATAAGTAGTAGTGCTGTTGTAGATGTTTTTGCTTTAGAAAATATGGCGTCAACCCTAATCTCTGATCTAATTTAAAGGAGTCATAAATCAATACTAAATCAACTAGGATATCTAGTTCTCAGCTCTCACAAAGCCTTATATGGTTAATCTCCACATGCGTTCATTTTTTTCTGCAAAACTGGCTTCACAGTAATCTAATTTTGTCACAAAGCACTCAGTTTACAATGTGGTTGAATAGACCTAGTTTACTAATTCACAATAAAATGTCAAGTCCAAATTCAAATAAAATCACAATTTCTATTATAGCAATTGTCATCGCTATTCAATTGTCATGAATAGCAATGACAAAATGCTAACAGAGCCTTTTTCTCGGGAAAGTCCAAGTCTCAATTTTAGCGGAGCTTGCAAAATTTGAAATCCAAAGTAAAATAACTGCCTTTTTTTCCTTTTCCGGTTTTCATTTTCGTCCCAAATAAAAAAAATAATAATAATTTTATTATTATGTCCAAATTTTTGACTTAATTTTGAAATTGGAAAACAGAAAACGGTCATTTTCCATTTTTAACCATCGTATTTCAAATAAAAAATCAAGTGGCCGCCACATACACGGACCTTTTTACTATAACAAATTTAGACCATTATTGAGTTTAAATAACAAATGTAAAATCATAATCTACTTCACTTACCTGAAAAAAATCACACCGTACATTTTTGATAAAATTGTCTGAGAATAAACATGATAATGATAGTGCCATTTCAGTCCTTTTTTTCATAAATACACAAAACCTACCCAAACAAAGCTATAATAAAGGTTAATAATGTTGAAAACACAAGAGCTTTAGGATGGGCACATTTTCCTCTTGACACAAACATGAATCTGCTCTCCAAACTCTTTTAACTGGCCGGTGTTAGCTGTGTGCCTGTTCAAATGAGCATACTGTTTTTTGCTTTAATGTATTTTGGTTTGTGTTGCCCTTTTTAACCTTAGTTGAATTGGTACAGAATGAGTATATGTTTTTGCCACCTTTTGAAGTTCAATCTCACAACAGTCTACGGAGTCTTGTATAACATGAACACATCAGATAACAATAGAACCTCCTGATCATCCATTTTTATTAAAATGTGTACCAATCTTTTCCCACTCTAACACTAACAATTTAGCTTGAAATGTCAGTCAATATCTGATACACAGTTAATACCAATGGATCTGAGTGTGTTATGCTGTTATGCAACTGTTATTTATCCTGCAGATTACTGTGTGAATACAGAGTCAACCTTGGGTCAGCATGAGCCAGTAAACCAGTAAACAGCTTAATTGTAGCTAATTAAAGGCTCAACCAGTATATCAGCTCATATTCATGGTCATGTAAAGGATGTCGATACTCAGTATTGGCACCAATATTTAGGGTATTGTTTCATGCATGGAATGTTTTCCTTATTTTAGAAAGCTGAAGATAATGTTTTTGTTTTTGTTCCAAGATTATTATTCAGAATTACTTTAATGGACTCTTCAGACTTATAGTCTGCAATTAGACCTGCATTAGCCTAGATACATCTACAGCCTGTCCGTTCATGGGAGGGGATCTCTTCTTCACTGTGGTTCTTCTCAAAGTTTGTCTTTTTCCCATTGGGTTTTTTGAGTTTTTCCTTGCCGAGAAGGAGGGTCTAAGGTCAGGAGAAGCTGTGGACAATTAATCATTTGCTTGTTTACTAGTAATCTGCTTTGACATGCTTGATCAACCATTGCTTCTGAATGTTTATTGTTTCATTGAATGTGTATTGTTTTATTTTTAATTTCTACCATTAATGTTTGCTAAATTAATAATCCTGGGAAGTCCTCAGAGACGACTGTTGTTGTGATTGTGGGCTATACAATAATAAATTGAATTGAATTGAATTGATTTGAATTGATTTGATTTGATTTGATTTGATTTGATTTGAAGGGTGAACTCTGACCTTATTCTGACAGACACCTTCACAACCAAACCCAGTTTAAATTATGATGAAACATTTACTATGCATAGGACAAATCTGACACAAGATCACAGCAAAGTGGGTCATACAGGGTTTCTGGACCTTTTTATATTCAAGATTGCAAACAAATTCCAAATTAGACAAATATACATTTATCAAGTAAAGTTTTTCAGTATTATCAGTTTTTCTTAAAAAGAAAGACGTTAAAACCTTTTTGAGAACCAGTGGCAGGCATTTAAAAGAAGCTGAGATTAACATGGTCTGTGTGTACTTTTATTGTAGTTAGCCATCGTACGCTAAGCAAATCTTTCATCCTGTGTAGTGCTACTACACAGAATGACTCTTAATTTTTTTTTTACTGCATGTAAAAACTTATAAACACTGGCTCGTTCATTTTTGAATAGTAAATATTATTGGAGAGGTCTGGATTGTCCAAGTGCTTGCTTTTCATTTTGCATTTTACTTACGTATTCCTCAATAAGTCCAAAAGATCTGTTTTGTTGCCTGCAGACATCTTCAGAGCTCTTATTTACTGTTATTGTATTCCATCAGTGTTTACCCAACAGCATGTTTCTTTATCCCACCCTGTTCCTTTACACTTTTTTGCTGCCACCTCTTCCATCCCTCATCTTGGATTTGCCAGATTAATACTCAAGCCTCATTTCGGGGCTATTTGTCAAAGCCAGCTGCCAGCGCACAAGCTCTAGCCCACTTTTCATACGAATCGCATCTGTCTCTGCCTGCCTGTCACCCTCAAACTCCTGTTCCTCTGCCCCAGTCTCTCACGGCTCGACTTTGGCTAATAATCAATTACGTGATTATTCCAATGAGCTGATTAATTACCGCTCTCTCTCCCTGTCGCGGTGCAGGTTAACGTGTTTATAATGGTGTGGTGACAGCGCGGCAATGGCTGTGCCCTGCTTTGACCCTGCGAGTTTGTTGTCATCTGGTTCTGACTGATGGCTCTTTAACAGAGAGTGCGGGCATTATTATTTTGTCTATGCCACAATCTGCAGACAGACTGTGATAACCTCTGTGTCCTGTACCATTTAGGGTTTTGTGAGGTCTTTGTTCGTCACAGAATTAACACTTGTTTTGTTGGGTGAATTAAAAATATAAGCTATGTTTGTGGTTGCATACTAATTGAGAATCATTTCTGATATTTTTTGTGTGAATAATCATGAGACTATCCTTAGCAAATGTTCTCCATATGTATCTTTGGTAATCAGGCACTGAAGCTACATTTGACTTTTCATTGAAACAGCTCACTCGCCTTACATCATATCTCTGCATACATTATAAAATATGTTCTATGCATGAAGATATTTAAAGAACATTAAATAGGTTTCTAAATGATTTCATGCAATGAATATGTAATTTGTAGAGTTAAATTGCAAACCCTTTGAGTGCCTTGAAAGCTGGAAAAACACCACATAGGTAGAGACCATTTAGCAGAAGTGAATTTATATTTAAAATTCACAATGTCTGATTAAAAATCCATACATACACATACACACATGCATGCATGCATGCATGCATACATACATACATACATACATACATACATACATACATACATACATACATACATACATACATACATACACACATACTTGTTTTTCTATCTAAAGCTACGGTCACAATGACCCGTACGACCTGCTACGACCTCTCTGCGAACGATTTTTTTCTAATTTCTTACGTCATTCTTGAGGCGTTGTTACGAAAAAACAGCGCTCGTAGCTCGTTCGTAAGTTCGTAGACAGGTCTATGGTCGTGTTAAAGATTTTCTACGACCAGTCTACGAACGCAGAGACTAAAGCCTGTGTAATATGCCTGAGCGGAAGAGTCAAAGTGGAGAGAGACGCGCTCTGGAGACTCCGCATCTCTTGAGGCGCAGTTTAGCCTGTACGAGGGATCTGTATGAAAGCCCACGGGCCTGGAGCACGTGACGGAAACGCAGCTATAGCTTTAAACACGGAAAGGAACGGACAAGGAGCGCACGGAGGGGACCGGACAAGGCGCACGGAGACAGGACGGAGCGCGCAGGGGGGGCGGACCCAGAGCGCGGGGACCAGACCCGGAGCGTGAAGGGATGAGATCGCTTGAACACGGCCAGACCGGACCAGGAGCGCGCGGGGAAAACGCAAATCGCCTGGAGATGGACACAACCACGGGGAGAACAGCTGTAACAGACGTAGACATTTGGACAACTTCTGCTCGCTGGAGGTGGAATTATGTTTTTGGGAAGTGCTTCAAACGTTCTTTATATGAACACAATGATGTCAGCGGATTAGTCTTCAGCATCCGTCTTCGCTTTGGGAGTTTTGGCGTCTCCTCTGCAATACTCAGGTAAGAAACAAAGCGGTTTTGATGTTTTAACGGAGGTTTGACTTTGTGAGTTTGTTGTGTTTCGAGTGAGAGAGACAAACGAGAGAACAGATTTCAGACAAAGCCTACAGAATATAGCTATTCATAAGCATATTTGTGTTTTGCTGGTGTGCAATTAGGTTATTTCTATTCCGGTACGGTTTACGAAAGGTTTAATAGCTAGAAACAACTTGATAAAGGCTTGCGTTGGACGCAGGGACATCGCGCAGCTCCCGTGCTACACAAAATATATGTAGGATTACCGTAAAGACGCATTAAACAAGCTTTAAGACACACGCAAGGATGCCGTACGGCTTCATTTCCCCAAGAATGTCGTGAGTTGTTGGTGAGAGCTGAAAGTCTGCCGTAAGAAGACTGTAGGAAAACAGTTACCACTCCACGAGCCACGTACGAACTCCAGATTTCGTACGACCTGTAAGATTCGTACGACCATTTTATTCGTACGGGTCATTGTGACCGTAGCTTTAGCGAGGACCTTCATGGGCATAATGTATTACCCAGCCCTTTACCCTAACCTTAACCATCCAAACTAACCCCAGCCCTAATCCGAACCTTAACCCAATTCTAACCCTAACTCTAAAACCACATCTTGACCCTCAAACAGGCCCTTCGCAAAGTGAGGACCAGCCAAAATGTCCTCACTTCCCAAAAATGTCCTCACTCTGTTGGTTAAAAACCCAAAACGGTTCTCACGAAGATGCAAAAACAAGTACACACATACATAAATAATAGATCCATGTTAAAGGAGACCTATTGTGTTTTTTCCAACTATTTAGTCAAAAACTAGAACATGTGCAAATCAGAAATTTACCTTTTGTCCAATGTAAAACATAAAATTGATCTAAAACGGCTTGAAAATAGCTACAGCTCTATTGATTTCCTGTTCAAAACTGCCGAACTGATAAGCCCCGCCTCTTCATTTTAAAGTTTGACTGTAAGAAGCAAAGAATTTGAAATAACTAATTATTACTGTTGGAAAGTGGCTATGGAACAGTTTTGAGGCATTTATGCTTCACTTTGAGTGTTAATCATTTGAATTATAACAAGTAAATACAGACAAGTGGGAGGGAATAGGTGGTAGGTGAGAATTAGAGAGAATTTCTCAGCACTTGAGCTCCAGCAGAACAACAATACAAGATTACTCCAACATGCATAAATAAATTCAAAATAACTTAGAGTAAACTAATGGTGAAGGGAGGCCATTACAACAAGGTTAAAATCTTTGAAAAATACATTTTACATAATAGGACCCCTTTAAGGTATTTTTCCGACATGCCTTGTGGAGATGCATTTGTGAATTGCCTCATTTTACACTTTGGAAAAACACAAAATTCAAAAATGAAAGAGGCATGTTTGTTTAACCCTCTGAAATCAGAGCTTGGTTCTTTGCAGACAGCCCAGATGGATGTGGATCCACTTGTGTTGAAGCTAATGAATTAAGGCCTAATCCGGATTCAGGGGTACTAGAGTGAAGTGGAGCCTCACCACAGTGTCTTTAATCACAACAACAATGCCTGTTAATGCTGTGATAATTAAATGTAGACTTCCCTGATTGGAGAGCAGTTCCTTACCATGAGAGCTCCAGGCACATAAACATTCTCCTAATGTGTTTAGCTACATATGAGCTTATGCTGCACACTGGCTCTAATGCCACTGGACAATGTACTCTAGTGAACAATGCTTAATCAATGCTTCCACATGTAGCACCTTTACAGAGCATTATTCTGGCAGTTGTCAGGGAGTCCGTGTGTTTCCTGTTAACTATTCACTTGTGGGCTTCCACATCAGATATCAGGTCGAATAGAGCTATGTACATGCATTGATCTGTGGAACACTTTCAGCATCTAAAACTAACTGTGTTACCCTTGAAGCTGGAGAACTACATGTACTGAAGAAGCAAAGATATATAATTATGTAGGGCTCAATACTGGTGGTATATCGACCACTGAGCATCTAGGACAGTGAGATCTGATTGATTCCAGAGCCAGTACAAAAAAAGTACAAAAAACACACAAATTACGAGTGATCAGAAGGTGTTGGCTGGTTCCAACCCATCAAATTAGGAAGAGGTAAAATCTTGTTGAGTTTGAAAACTTTTTTGTGTTTAGGCATAAGCTTAACTAACTTTGGACATGATCATGTTTTTTGGAATGCAGCATTTTTTTTTATTTATTAATTAATTAATTAATTAATTAATTAATTATTTTTTTATTTTTTCAGATTTTGGAAGATGCTGGTAAAGAAATGAGGAAAATATTATGGTACAAGTTGCCAAAAATGCTTCAGTTTGGACATACGTACAGTACAACAGCAAAATGCATTCCCATGAGATACCACATTGTCTTCATGCGACTGCAACAAGCAACATTGGAGAACTGAAAGGGAAATGTATATATATCATTATCAATCACAATAAGTAAGAAAAAATAGTCAACCAACTTTAAGAGCATCCTCTGTTTACATTTACTGTGAAGAGACTGGCAAGTGATCAAGTCTGAGTAACAGAATTTCTTTTCTACAAACGTTTGCCGAGTCTGACTGTTGTCAGTTTGGAACCTTTCTAACTGTTTCTTAAAATTTTAAAAGAGTAAAAACATATTTATTTTTTTTTCTATGTGAGTAAATAAACCTAGAATAAAAATATGATGAAGGTAATATTTGGAAAAGCAAAGGGAAAATTTGTTTACTTTAAATCTCACAGATTGTACAGATTGTGCCTCACTATTTCACTTGATGTGTCATCTGCGGGACACTCTCCAGGAAACAACTTTTGGCAACTTGTTAAACACTTTTCAGTGCAAAACTACATCAAATATGCTCTGAAAAGAATGCCCTACCTCCTCGGACTATTTGTCTGCTAAATGGTCACTTCTCCTCTCTCCTATCCTCCCATCCCTTTTCCCCAGTCACCCTCCATCAATGTAATGAGCAAATCATGGCCACCAGGGAGAGATGTAGAGAGAAATTGGTCCTATTATGTGTCAGGCCGAGTGAAAAGAGCAGCAGTGTTGTCTGTCAACTCTTAACCGCCAACTGTCCCTGGCTTTAACCTCCCGCCAAACACAAAAGGGCCCTAGATCTGCTTATTATTTCCCTGTCTTTTTACTAAAAAGTCCATTATGGGAAATGCCAGGACAGCCGTGGCCTTTTCTGCAGCCAGCCAAAACTCAGACAAGAGAACAAAGAGCCAAGTCAAACGCTGATTCCCTCTAACTGTGTTTAAAGGAGGCTTATCAAGTACAGTAATTATACGAGCTGACTGGTGCAGTTTCGTGGGGGTATACTGTAGATGGGGCGTTTGTTGGGTTGCATTTGGCAGCTGGTCGATCTGTGTGGAGAGAGATGCCGAACAAAGAAAAGAAGTGGTGTATTTATCAAGGAGTTATCTCAGTGATTCAGTGTCCAACAGACGGCCATTACTTCAGCACTACTCAGGTCGAGAGGGAGTGATGAGTGGATTGTACACTCACCGAAACAGCCATGTTAAGTGACATAAGTTAGTATTGGTGTTAACCCTTTAGGCAGCAAGGTGGTTCATTTGAAAAACATTCCAGAAACTTTAGCCTGGAGAATCCAAACTGATATCTATCTGAATTATTTTATACAGCGCTGGTAAAAGTTGCGTCTTGTCTGAGCTACTGAAACTTATGAGAAACAGAGAAATTGCAGACTATATACGTACAGAGAGCTTTTTCTTCTTACCAGTAGTATTGTTGTCGTCTTTTCAACTTTTCTTAACTTTGTTGCAGTCTTCACACAATGCATTTTCTTATTATATAAGAGCTGTTTCTAAGCGATTAGCAACAGCTCATAAGCTGTGATAGCTGGATAGAGGATAGCTATGTTATGCTGATTTCCTCTGTAGAGAATAAAAATATAATACAGTTTCCATTCAATCAAAAAATAAAAACATTACTTAATCTTTAAAAAGCAACATAAGCCCTGTAATAAAAAGTATTATAACTTTATATTTTGCCCAAGAAAAGATGTACTATCTCAAATTCTTTTTTTTATAGGACAGTTTCAAAGTTCCACCTATGTTTAATTACCGACACAGCTTAACTCACATTGGATTTGGAAAGTTGTGAAAAGTGCCTTTAACCCCCGCTGTACACTGAATGTAAATTCAATGTGGGGCGAGACTCGCGTGAGTCACGCAAGACTTAGAGATTCTTAAAACCAATGTGCCCTTGTACACAGACCTCGAGTGCACGTCTAAGAGTCACATGAGTGTGCGAAAAGAGTTCGTAGAGAGTCTCTTTCTCCCGGAGGTCGCAGCAGTCTGATGCGACTTTAAGTCACAACATTCTCACAGGAATCCGCTGGAATCCATATGACATTGAGGAAATACAAGGCACTTCGCAAGAAACTTGCACATGTCCTAAACCGAACTCCATTACAGAAATGAGTGTGTGGACAGATTTAGGATCATAAAAATTGTTCATATTGTATTGTATTGTATTGTATGAGTATGCAGGACAATACATTATTAAGTTACTCAAAGATGCAACAATTCAGATACAACTTTTAGTAAACCAATGATGAGAGAACAGTGTTATAACTTTGCTACAAATTCAGAAAAGCAGATTTTATATGTCCCCTTTAAATCTGCTTCTGAATGTTATGCACTGAGAAGCTAATAAAACCTTTTTCACAAGTTTTACGCACAAGTCTTCAAAAATGTACTCCTCTACCAAAACATTATTACCAATCTAAAAACCCAGCACACCTTCAGCTAAAAAAAACTCCTAAATCCCATGTTGTGTGTCACAAACATCGACAAATCCTGCATGTTGTTCCGTTTGGTTTGAGCGATTCTGGATAAGGTGAGTGACAAACAGGTAGCTCCTGCAGTTCCACAAAGATTTGAGAATGAATGCAGACCATCTTCTAACCAACACCACCTGCTCACTGCGACTGTAGAGATCCAAAAACATGGGCGGAATTTTGCATTTACTGGCTCGTCTGTCTGAGTAAATAAACTCTCCAATAGAATCCGAAATATGGGAAAAGTCAAGGGAGGTCCGTGATGGCCTTTTCTATTCATGTGCTTATGATTAACTTTTTCATTCGCTGGAAGCACATCATTTTAATATACAAGATATTTTTTCCTCTTTTGTGGTGCAGAGACAGGGGGAGGTGTGTGTTTATTTAGTCAGATGGCCTAACGTGTGTGGAATAGATGTGAGCAGCACAGGAAGCTGTCAGCACAATAGTTCTTGGCAGGAGTGAGTGATACTGGCTCCAAACCACTTCTCATTCAGTGTTTGACTTAGAATCCAGGCCTGTCTAAAGTGTTTACTAGTGTGGAGTAGTTTCAGGTCTATTGCATGCCACTTTTTTTCATTTAGGAAACACTGTTGGACAAATGTAGGAAGTAGAAAAAACATTATAAATAAAATGAAAAACAGAAAAATAATTAATGGTTCAAATGCTTATAAAGTTTTATCAGTTGGTTGACAAAAAGGAAATTATCATGCATAAGTGGGATGTCCCTTCAGGAAAATAATCAGGGTTTTATTGTTCGCATAGTATGGTATGGTGGCTAAATGGGTGCACACTACAGGAGTTTATGATCTTTTACAATTTTTGCAATAACAAAAAGAGGCCACAGACATAAGGACATTTACAACAATTATTAGTCTCACAGTTGCATCATGTTGCAGGAAGAATAGAGACTTGGGGAGCGCAGCAGACAGCGAGAACAGTGTGTGCGTCACGAGATCGAACAGTGTGTTTCTTTCGTGTAACAATGACCTTATTGTCACGAAGTGGATCTTAGTCTCCTGTGCTTGTGATAAATGAGTTTCACACTTTTTCTCTTTTTTGTCTCTGCTTTGCCTCATTTTGTTTGAGTTCGTTGCTTTAGTCTTTTCTTCCCCTTTTTTTTTTTTTTTTTTTTTTTTTTCTTCTCTCTCTCTTTCTCTCTTTTCTTTCTTTCTTTTTTTTTTTTTTCTCTCTCTTTCTCTCTCGCTGTAGATTCTAGATTTGACTTCTGAACTTCCCGTGTGAAGCTTGCTGAATCACCTGTAACAACTTATGAGAGAATGTTTGATCAAATATACAATCCACCAACAAGCGAACATAAAAAGGCAAGTTATTATTTTTAGTATCCAGGCAGGTATAGTTTTAAAACCAGGTTTCATGCAAAGATCTCCAAACTCTGGTTTAGCATCTCCATACAGCTGCAGTGGATCAAACATTTTTATACTGTATATTTATTTATTTTATTATCAATGTTGCATCTTTTCTGCATAATCTACACACACTGCACTGTGAGCTGCAGGAGACTCAAACAAAATACATAAATATTCACCACAGGGTAGGTCTCCATTAAGACAGTTTTAAAGCTTTCTCATACCTCCAGTCACATCTGAAGCATAATGCCACTGTCTCTGTCTCATCTTCAGGTTAGAGTAATAGCTAAATTAAAGAGAAAACTTAGCTCTTTGATTGTTTGTTTGTTTGTTTGTTTGTTTGTTTGTTTGTTTGTTTGTTTGTTTGTTTGTTTGTTTGTTGTTTGTTTGTTTGTTTGTTTACCCTCATACCAACTTGTGTCTGCTCAGTGCCATGTTTTTCTCTGCTTCATGTGGGCACTCTTACTGGACCAGTTCCATTTTTATGCATTCGTTTTGGAAATGATCACTGTTTTGAATTGATTCCTATTGAGGTTTATAACTGAACCTATGCTCAAAACGAGTTGTTTTCTTTTTAAGAGAACTCAGAGAAGCACAGGAATGCTTCACTCATGGTGTGGGTGTTAATAGTTCTTTCTATACGTGTCATTCAAGCAGAACTTGGTGGGACTTGATTTTCTGTGTTCATTGTTTCATTATAATTGAATTGCTGGAAGGTTTCCTGGAGAGAGGCATATCGTTTGGTACTAATTATCTAAGAGTGTACAAAAGTTAGCTTATTTGTACTGAAATTAGAAGCACTTTGTATTCCCACTGGGGTTTATATGGAGAACTTTCCTTTTTTAAAACCCAAGGACAACAGCATTAGTCTTATGCAGACATTGTGTTTTTATCTTTCTGCATTTGCTCCATTAAAATTGTAAGAGCAAAACCTCTTTCAAATAACAAGACTGAGTTATTCCGTCACTATAACATGGTACTTCAAAACTATAATGGAGGAGAAACAGGAGCTTTTTGTTGGCTTGTTGTTTAATCTACTTTTATGGCTTTTAATCTCAGAGTAGAATACTTATCTGATATTCCCTGTGTTGGATTCATGTTCAAATGGTCTTTTTTTGTCTGTTGGCTTTGTGTTGAAATACTATGGCTTGTAGGTTTAACTTTTCAATGAACTGTTTATGATTTTGGAGAAAGTGCCCAAAGTGGGGGGCCAAGCTCGGCCCTCTAAGGATTTTTGTTTGGCCTGCGAAGAGGCACTGAGTTTTGTTAAAAATGTCAGTCTGATTACATTTTAAGATGAAAAGATGGCCAGAGTACACCAAAAAAGTTCTGTATTTTAAATAGAATACAATGTAATCACTTTCTTATTGTAAATACACTTTTTAGATGCAACACAAAATTAGGTTTGTCCCTTTACACACTGCAAAATCATTCATTTTGATTAACTTTGGCCCACTGAGGAAAAGGGGCATCCCTGCAACAGACAAAGATCAGATTTCAACACAAAGGACACAAATGAAACACTCAGGTGTGTTTGCAGCACATGTCGCAAAAAACATTCATAAATAACAATAATTGCTGGTGATCTTAGTGCTCTCTGTAAGCATTAAACAACAAGGAGTATTAGAATAATCAGTGTTTCTCTGCAAAAGTCTAGTTGTTTAATGCACTTTCCAGAGCTACAAATTCAAATGGGTCACCTGTGAATCTGAAAAGCTTATTTAACCTTTTTAATCCCTACGACCCTGAACAGGGACTTTTTTTTACATATATACATATCAAACAAAAAAGCTTCAGTTAATTTGGGTTTGCTATACATCATTAGAAGCTCAACTTCACCACAATACACATGCCATGTTCAATTCTTTCCAAAACACCTTCAAATATATTTTTATGCAATCAAAGCTAACCATAATCGAATTAAGAAATGTTTTGTCTCTTATAAAATCCAGATTATATCTATATAAACTAGAAGGCCTTAGCATCCAAAGCAATAGACTATCAGATAGCCAGACAACGAGGTTCTGCTTTTGGCTATACACATTCGAGAAAAACTACCAGTAATTTAAGTAAGCAGTAATTTAAATGTGATTCAAGTTTTGCTGGACTTTGCATGTGCTAATTTTGCACAGGAGTTAACATTCAATTATCACTGACTGTGATTCAATTTGGCTGTGAAGAGGTACTTAGTCTTGCTAAAATTGTCTGTAAAACCAACAGTGACTAAAGAATCTCAACTGCAGCTGTGTCAGTTTAGTGACCCAATTGTTCTTGGTATAGATTTGTGTCTCTAAGTTAGTTTGACTGTTAGCATTATGTATGGAGACAGAATATTCATATCACTTTTTTCATTGATTGGTTTAACATGAAGAACTTTATGGTCTTAAAGTGTGCTCTGGGTCCCCTGCAGGCCCTCAGGAGCACAACAAGCAGTCCCAAGGCTGCCCTCCAAGCCATCACATATGAGAAATGTGAATTTGAACTCAACTTTTCATTTGCCACTTCTTCATTTATATGTAAATCCAACAGAAACCACTTTGATAAAACATAATTATTGTTGGTGCCCGGGGGATTCTGAGATTGATAAGAGGGTCACAAACTTGATAAATTTAGATTATTACCTGGCAACAAGTATCTTTTCTTGGCCATTGTTGTATTCAGTTTTCGTACACACACATCTATGCCAATTACAGCCCCACTGCTCTGACTAATAGCTAAAAATCAAATGAAATTACGTTAATGCTTAAGGGATCATTATGTCACTGTCAAATCAAAGTTAAATGCATACAAAACGGCAGTCATTATTCCTTTGTTGTAAAAGTGATGCATATGTGTCCCAATCTTGCTCATAAATGCCATTCTTTATCACACATAGCTCTGCGTGTGTGAGTCCATAAGAGCTTAGCCCATTGTTGTAAATAGGCCACTGAGTAACTTCACACATGTCTCCTGCGCAGCCACACTCTATATGCAAAGCAGAGCCATCCGCCCCGTTAAAGAAGCTGCTGCCAAGTGATTATATTTGTAATTTAATTTCCTTAGTTACACAGCGATAAGACGACTTGGCCGGGGAAGAATAGAGTGGTGAGAATAGGGCTGTAGCTCTATTGTCTGCGCTGAGATGTCCAAGTCCACTTCACTTACAAAGAGAAGACAGTGGCAGGATATAGGCATTCAAAAGTTCAAATAGTGAGATGAGTACTTTTTGCCTTTTTTCTGACCCCTGCTGTTGGTGACGCAGAGAAATCATCCCGCTGTCAGCCAATCAGAGAAAGGTACTTCTGTCTTTTCACTCGTCATCGCTCTAGCTAGTCATATAAAGACACGATCTACAAATAGTTCCTCTATTTTAGCCACTATATGTACCACTATACGCTCCTACGCCCGAGGCCTGCTTTCACACAAACTCCAGGGTTCAGCAACGTCTGTCAGCTAAATGTACAGAAGAGAAAAATCACTAGTACAAGATTATGGTGAGCTTTTATGTGTTTTTTTGAGGGGCTCTAATGCAACACCGAAAATAGAATCGATTATTCAACCTTTTTCTCACAAACAAAACAAAAAAAAAACAGGAACATGACATTCCTATTAAACCAATGTTAAACAAATAGAGATTAAAAATACTAAAATGTGCACACATTAAAGGCACTAAAGCCATTTTTTTACAACCAAATAACTTCAAATCAATTCCCCCTAGCACAGATATCTTGTTAATATATCTATTCAGGTTGAAATTAGTCCACAATGTCCTGTCTACATCCGAACTTAGTGGAGTTTGTTCACCAAACTCCACTAAGTTCATCAGCTGTTGTTGTTAGCATTGTAGCTAACTGCTGTTAGCATACCGGCAGGTCTTTGTGAAAAAACTCAATACTCTTTGTGATGAATTTGGAGGCTCAGAATGCGATATAAGTGAGAAAAACATGTGGACTGATGTAGAAAGTTTAAAACTAATTATTTTGTTGGTTACATTTTTAAGGAAGCAAAATTTGGGTACCTTTAAAATTTATTCTAACATTACAAAGTGATATATGTATTTCCCAGCCGTTTATGGCTCTTTTGATTACTTTTTACATTGCGTATGTATTTCAATTAACGGTTAGTATACTTGTGACCTCATTTATCAAGCTCTTGCACAGGTACAAAATACGGTAGTGGACAGTTTTGTGGATAATGTTATGTGCACATACATTTTATTTCAGTTTATACTTGTAATTAGCTGTGTGTGCAGAATGATTGTTGACTTGTTTATATTCAAGATAGCTAATTATGAGTATTTCCCGCTCACGTTATCATTTGGACGGTATTTAAGTTTAGGAGAACAAGTAAGATTAGGAAAAGGGATGATGATGGATAAGGTTAGGAAAATTGTTTGGGTAAAGGTTGAATTAAAAAAGGGTTAGGGTTACAATTAGGGTTAGGGTTAGCAATCGTAGCAACCAACTCACTTCTGTCCCTCCGATCAGACTATCTAGCCCTAATCTTTAGACAAAAGCACGTCTCTCGCTATTATCCTTTAGTGAAGGCTTTTTCTGATTTGTAACTTAACGTGTTTCCAGACACATTCCCCAAAACTCACTGTTCATTGCCCGATCTTCCGAGTGTTAGTTCATTTTAGATTATTATTGTGAAAATCTCAGAGAAATGAACAGAACTGGAAATTTGTTGTTTTGAATATAAACAAGCCAACCGACATTCTGTGCACAGAGCCTCTTTATGACCTGGATTAATAAAGGATGCTGTTGAAACAAACATGCAGATTTCCATGGTCTTGACGTTCCATCCTGAACTCTATGCTATAATAATAAATGCGCAGCCTGGATTTTTCGTTCTTGTCCAAAGTCCGGTCAAATAGTCTTGCTCTAAATTGTGCATGTTTCTTTCTTTTTTTATTGGTAATCCTTTTTTACTTCAGTCTGGTGGAAGAAGATGTTTTGGGTAAAATGCAGCTGTTTAATTGATTTCAGAGGGAGGTGAAGAAAAATACTGTTGCAATAGTCTTATCTGCTTAAAACAAAAGCATACTGTATGTTTTTGCACCAGAGAAACTTTTTCCAGTTCAGTTCTGGTACTCTTTTTAGTTCTAATCCTCATTTTTCATTTTCATGTGCCAGGCCTGTGAAATAACCTAATGAGTGTAGACTAGTCCCACAAAAAATGTATTGCATTAACAATATGAATGGAAAGTTAATCCTCTGCTCTGCTTCCCTACAAAATAGATTGTATTGAAAAATAGTAAAACTCGACTTTGGCAGCAAACTCTTAACACAATCTATTTCCTCATCTTTTGTTTTTCTTGTGCTTTTCTGCCCCATTAGATCAAATACCAGTGTCAGTTTCAATTTGTATAATCTCTAATCTCTGTATTGATCGACAGATATTCCTGCAAGACTAGACATCACTGCATTACCATTCATCTACTGCTGCTCCCTATAGCGGCTGGCCAGGTCCTATGCATTTGGAAAGGAAATGGTGTTTGTGAAAGTGGTACTTGACTTGACAGCGATAGAATCAGTTTTATTATTCTGTTTGAATAAGAACCTCTTTATGCTTCTGATCGCTCTTTTTGACGTTTAAATTCTACAACAAAGCACCAAACAAAAGAAGTGTGTGTGTTTTTTTTGTTTTTGTTTTTTTTTTAGGAAGATTTACAATTCATTTTGGTATGACTTAAGGTAGGTATTTTTTTTTTTTGTTGTATGTAATGTAATGCATGTGATATTCTGTCGTCCACTGTGTTTACGTTAAAAAGGCGTGAAAATGTACCTATTGTACGTTTTTGACATTTTGTTGTATCTCTGGAGACTGGGCTGCAGTGCAATTACTCAAATATGCATGATCATTTCAAATACATGGTGATTAATGTGTCACTAAAGAACACTCCTGGTTGAAAACACAGAAAATTTGATTTTTTATTATTATACGCCTTCTATGAAAAAGTATGAAAAATATTTAATTTCGTGAAGACTATGAATTCTTAATCAAGGAGTCAGGGTTGGGGTTTACTAAGCCTTGATAAAGTTTTTCATTTGTTAACTCAACATTTGTTCATGACAAATGACAAACATCATGCATTTTTGTGGGTTGTTTTCATCGTTTACAATAATCTTGAGCTAGCCACACTTTGAAATCCCATGCACCAGACTAATAAAAACAGTGTCGTAAAGCAGTTGAAGCTGAATTGAGTTAGAGCTCCAGTTTGCTGCAAAGGTAATTACACAAGAGAAAAAATCTAACTAATCTTGCTGATAGGCTTAAACCATGGATGATCTATAACTTAAAATACTGCAATTGATCTCAGAGATCTAATCTGATATAACAGATCATGGACATTCAGAACAGCATTTTCTGAAGCCAGACAAGAATAAAAAATATTTCACAGACAAAACTTCAGCTTTATTTTAAGCAATAGTATGATTAAAAACTCAAAAAGGCAATCGTGCATATTATGTGCAATTTACAGTCTTGTTTCAATCCTTACTTTAATTAAAATGTACTTATTATAAAGTGTTACCTACTTTTCAAACCCCAAAAGGTCAAGTGTGTTTCTGTGATTCAAAAGCAATGATGGTGCTCAGTAGCTGCTTGAGGATTCTGACCTGGTCTGAGCTGAGCTGGACTGAAAGTGGACTGTATTTTTCTTCCTTACCTGCCCTGTCTCTCTGCATAAGTAGGGGTCGTGAAAGAATAGAGCACTTTTCTATTTCCAGACGAGTGGTCATTTACACTGATGGAAGGGCTGAGATAGAGAGTAACTTTTTCAAGACGACATAAAGCTAAATTATAATGCTGATGCTAAATCAACTTACATGACACTTAACCCTGTTCCAACTGTGTTTCTTCATCATTAGTTTGCTCAATACTTCTTATGCGCCTTTGAAAACTCTTGTCCCTCATGTGAGTACTTGCAACTGTAATAAGACAACAAAAAACATTTTAAACATTTAACAAAATACCACTTTTATTGAAAACATGAAAGAGCTAGGGTTTCTAAGGAGAGATCGGTTGGGTCAGTGTACAGATTGTCAGGCCAATGAATGATGGATGAATTGAAGCATTGGTTTCAGTGGCAATGTCTGTGCTAACCGTAACATAGTCATAAAGATGTATCAGTAATTATCATTTCTTTGTGGTGTTGTTGAACATGAGTTTTAACAATAATAGTTAACACAATAACACTTATAGTTAATAACCTAGTGTTCTTTGTGCTCTACTTATGTGCTGATGTGAGGATTACAGCTTCACACTTTGATATTGTGTGTACATTTTGCAGTCTTGTAAATTTAAACATGCAAAAGAAAACCACACCTTGCGCCGTTTTGCCTGAAATTAGATGTAACACCAGCACCACCAAATGGACAAAGCCAGCATAGCTCCATTTGTGAGAGATCTTTGTTTTTATTCCAAATTTGCAGCCCAGAAAAATATGATTAAGAATGCTGCAGCTTGGCACCAGCTTATTTATTAATTTAAGTGAATGAGATAAACAAGAGCTGAGTGTATTGGAGGAGGGCTGGAACATGAGCAGAAAGTAGAATCATATGGACATTGGAAGTAAACTCACTGCAATGTTTTGGTCCAGGTTAAAGGTTTATAGTAAATACAATTAACACTTCAGAATAAATAAGTACATTAACAACACAGTTTACTTCCACTTGGCAAAAAATAAAGAACATTACATGCACCTCGTGATGATGTTTGGCACTGTCCAGAGCGTTTCTCCTCCCAGTGGTTCAGGACTCATCGGGGGTCACAAAGCAAAAAATGGGGGTCATGAGTTTTACCATTAACTGGAAGCATCGTGTGGGCTGAATTTTGGTCATATGAAGCAATAAATTACTAAAAATACATACAATTAACCCCATTTTAATAATTTTCCGACTTGAAAATTTGGTTATTTTGGGGGTATTGGTCTGAAAAGTTTGGGAACCTTTGCCCCCAACACTGGCATAGACTCCAGTCACCAAAACAAGATCCCAACGAGAACAAGCGGTAGAAAGAATTCATGTTACTAATGCATATTTACGTGCGCCACTCAAAATTGACTTGAAGTAATAGGTAAAAAAAAATAGTAGTACTTTGGAGCGTTAAATAGGCTTTACAAATATTAGGCCTAAGTGTTATTGACTCAATTGAATTGTACACAGAATATCAGTTGGTTGTTTATGTATAAAAGTGCTAACATCTTGCTGCAATGTTCATTTCCTGTTTAGTTCATTTCTAAGGATTTTCACTACATTGGTCTAAACTGGAAAAAAATAACGGTAAGATCAGGCGGTTTTCAGTGGCAACATGTTTAATACTTCACAAACAAGGAGAAAATCTCACTAATAAACCAAAGTGTGATGTTGTTTGTGTGTGTATGCTAGCAAGACAATCTGAATATAAACAGCTTACATGCACACAGTCAAAGAAGCTGACTTTAATGATGTGGAAAATAAAGATAATTGCTAGAGGTAAGAAAGTTTAGATGATCTTACCGTGTTAATGAGAATAAAGAGTTGAATGTGACGCCTTAACATAGGGAAATAGAGAAAGTAAAGTACTACTGAAGTACTGTAAAAATATTAGTTACTTATCACCTTTGCAGAGTAGCCCCATGTGTTAAAAGTAAATTGAGCAGGGCATTCTTGACAAAAACTGACCACACTTGTTTAATATCTTAACGCGTTCGGTCCGGTTTCATTCATATTCTGAGCAAAAGAAATTCTCCAGATGTCTGAATCTCCTCCATCTTCTCTTAATGATTGATGTCTCTATGGCAGTGCCCTTCACAACATTCCAGTCTATCTTAGCAGAGCATCTTCTGCCCATTTCAGGGCCGTCTTTTCTTCTGTGGCTGAACTATCTCCATCTTTCCATCTCCACATCGATTGGACCTGGCTTTCTCTGAAGGCATTCTTGACCTTTGTCCAGAGAACACTCAGAAGTTCAAGAAAGCAGTTGCCATGGTAAAAGTCAAAAGGAATGTTTTCTTTAAAAACATCACACATTGATTTCATATTTGCTGTTGTATTTCTTGAAAGTGTTCCTTAAAGGATTAAAACATTGTCTGGGGGTAATCTCATTTATTTAAGAATCCCTTGGAATTTCTCCTTCCAGATTTGTTTTTGCACATCTTGTTGTGGTTCTGATGTAACAAGAAAGACTTAGAATGTTCAAAAATTTAGATATTGAAAGATTTCTTTTCTTTTTTGTAAATATGAGAAATCCCTCAAGTCTTTTGGCAATTAATTCCAAAGATGAAAACTTTGGATTTGCATGAACCAAATACAGTATGCACCACATCATGCCGAGTCTTAGCTTTTATAATTTAACAGCAAGACACTGGAGGCAAAATCCATTTCTATTTTTCAGTTTACTCTCTCTGTATATAGACTTAGATGTTTTATTATTTAATTTAAACCATACAGTCTTGGACTGAACAAGAATTGAAAGAGAATTTTTAGGGCTAATTTTCAGTCAGTTCAAGTTTACTCAAAAACTAAAAAAGTGTTTGCATTACTAAGATTTCACACTGATCACATTTTTGTAAATTTTTTAATCTTTATTTTCTCCACGTGGTTTCTCCTACCACTAAATACATGTCCAGGAGCGCCTCTCCTCTTTCTTCCCCCAGAATGGAAATTAGCTGCAATCTCTGTCATAATGTAATTGTGCAAATGAACCTTAACCCGCATTATTCACACATGCGTCTGACTTTTTAAAGATATTAAGGGTTAGGGTTTTAAAAAAGCTAAGTGTTCGTAATGTTTCAAGATTCTATTTACGTTGGAAAATAAATAAAGTGCACATGACAGGTGAGACCCTATTTTCAGTAAGACACAGTAACATGATTACCAGTTTATTTTTTTCAACCAGACTGGCTATTTTTATGAGGTTTGTAGTTGCACTGTAAATGTGGGTCAAAATCCATAAAATTTTCATTAGAAAATTGCCATGAGTTTGTGACACTTAAATTATATAAACTTCAGGAACTGTATCAGTTGTGTGCAAATTGTCTTTGCATTTTGGCACTTTTGATTAGCCTACATGTGTGGAGAAATTCTGTTTTAGAACTCAGATTATTTTCTGTCATTTTAAACCTCTATTTGTCATTTTTTTTTCATAATTTGCCACTTAATATCTGTAAAACTATGTTAAATATGTATCTTAAAAACTGCACCAAACTAAGTCAAAATTTGAAAAAATTGATAATCTGTCATAATCTGGCTTTAATATCCACAGGTATTCATTTTGTTTTGTCACAACCATGTATTAACAGTCCTTACAATCCGTAAATTGAAATTGAGGTGAACCACTAAAGCAGTTTTTTGTTATAGCTTAATAAAGAATATCTTATCTTATATTGCTGTTTAAATGTGATAAACCCGATTTCTATTAAGAAAACGACTCAATATCACTTTTCCCCTGTACATGTATTAGCAATCGATTGAAACTGACTAATATATAATATATAGTCACACAATTTGTTCACAATGCCCCATTATACATCTAATAACAGATTGTTTTATCTACTAAACTCCAGTAGGTTTGGCTAACTGCATTTAAAGCATATCGACACGACCAATTGCGCCTTTAAAAGGTTAATATAATAAGTTTTATTGTTGGTAAGATAAGGTATACTTTATTGTTCCACATGTATGATGTAGTTCTGCAACATAAACAATCACAACAGAATACAGACTGTGATTGTTATCTTCTTTTAGTGAATAAATGCCATTAGAAGTAAAGCACAAATATTTAGCTGGGTGCAACTTTCCCCTCAAATGAATGAACATTGTAAAAGTTGAATTTAGGACAGGACAGGAGGCAATGCTGGAGAACAGGCCAGCGTACTGAAGCTAACATGGAGATGCTCTTTATGTCCATGGATCACATGCCACAACAAGACGACCTTGAAGGACATTCCCCTCATTTACACAGCCATTAAGCACTAGCCTGTTGTTAAAGTGAAAAAAGAGACAAAAATCCTCAGAGGATTTAATAACAAACTCATTAGCAGGATCCAACAGGGCGGAACTGCCTTTTAATTAGAGCAACACCTGATTAACGCCCAATTAACAGTGCCAGCGCCACTCCATTCAGCAGCAGTTTGGCAGCTTTGGAAACATCAGCAGAAGAGGACTGGCATGGTGGCACCTCCTGTCCTCCTGGGACTGTGCACACAAGAGAACAGAACGTGGAGCCTGACAGGGGTTTGTCCAAATGTTTTACACAAACAACACAAGGGAAGGGTTTCATGTCACTGACAAATGAGTCAAATGATCAAAGATGGCAGCGTCCATCAGAGTCAACCAAGTGTAGACAAAAAACAACTGCTTACTGATGAGTTAGTCTTATGAACAGCACACGGTCTATAGCACTTATGAACGGTGCTAATGTTCTCACCGAGCTGAACTTCATAAAAGTACTGAACTCTACACAAAACACATTTTACGTATTATGTTTAATTTATTTTATACAGTGGTAATGAGCAAAATCTACATTGTCAGTTGTATTATACCATTTATTGTCAGTTTTCCGAAATACACAAAAATGTTTTATTGTAAGGGCAAAAAGATCATGTTTCTTGTTTCTGACAAATAGATTAAAGCTCATACATGGTTTTAAATGAAACCAAGTTTGTTTAGTATTATGTACACTATGACTTTGCAAACAGCTTCATGTTACAGTCAAACTGGTTTTACAAATCACAAACAACTTAAAGTGCCCATGACAAGTTGGACTAATAGTTTCACCAAAACACAGATAAGATCATTAATTATTATTATTATATATATATATATATATTTTTTTTTTTTTTTCAAACATTTTACAAATTTTGCCTCAGCTTGCAGTTTGGGTATACAAATTTACTTTCGTATTATTTATGACATCACACTTGGAAGTTACCTAGCAACCATGTCGTAAATTGGGCTTAGGTTTCTCTGAAGTATCAAGGTTTTATACTTTGACAAACACACACATTTTGACAAGTAAATTGTCTTGTTTCCTCAACATGATGTCATCAGTGCTCTACTTAATGACTGTTATAGACAACACATTTTTAGCTTCTTTTTTTAACCACAAATATATACCTGTTATATTTACAACAGGTATTATTATTCCACATAAAGACAAAACTAGAAAATCCTAAACATCATCTGTCATATGCACTTTAATGACCCTGGCTCTTCTTTACTGACATGTGACAAAGTTACAAATACTGCTTTCTACCACAGCACAATACACATATTTGTTCTCACACAGCAGCAATGTTTTTAAAGAAATAAAGCAAGCAGTAACACCTCCTTAGTGTTTGCAGTCACATAAACCCAGTCACTTTCAGGACCAGTTCATTCTCCTTAAACTATTTGACCAATCTTCATTCAGCTCCTCACACAGATAACAGAGACTTACTTTCCTGTGGAGAAGACCTCTTGACTGTGGAGTTTCACATTTATCAGCACAGAGTCCATTTACCGCAGTTCATTCAGGGATCTGACATGTATCTCTTTGGGATGAGGCTGCTCTTGGCGCGAGGGTAATACCCATCGCTATAAGATCGCGAGTTGGGCTTGCGCTGCAACGCCCAACGCCATCCTTCCACCGACTTCTCCAGATCAGGAATAATGTCTGGTACTACGATCTGTTCCACCAAAAACATAACAGTCTCCACAACCATGAGAAGGAACCAGCCCAATGCTCCGATCCAGTATGAAGATCCCAGCCTGGAGAAGTCCTCACTGATTTCCTGTCGATGGTGGAAAGTGAACAAAGACCAGCTGAAGAGGAAGAAGAAACCTGAAACAGAGAAGAATAGTTTATACAATACAGATTAAACATAACATAATCAATATACTTTTCACCTAAACTTTTCACAATAACTATTTGGCACTTCAAGTAGCACCAGATCTATACTTGGACTTTATTAGATCTAAATGAGAGCTCATGATGGTTTAAAAAGACAAATTAAATTCTAAAACAAGAGTAACTGTGGATAAGGCAGTAACAGAAGATGATTAAAGCAAATGAGGACAAAAACGGCAATTTATTTATCTCTGAATGAAACAAATACTGTACCTTATCTTGCATCTTGTTTGCAAAGTTCAAAATAAATATATTCACAGTACTTAGATAACATACAAGTTTGTATAAGCTATGTCGGTAGCACTTTAAAAGACCTCCACGGTACCTACCAGTTAAGTACCATGTCAGTTACTAGTAACTAACAGTGACACTTACTAGTGCTTACTCTGGTACTTACTGTGGTACTTACACTGGTACCTAGAGTGGTACTTTGAGTGGTACTTGTACCAGCAGTTACTGGTACATACCACTGGTACTTACTGTGGTATTTACACTGGTACTTACACTGGTACCTACAGTGGTACTTGCAACAGCAGTTACTGGTACATACCACTGGTAGTTACTGGTACTTACTGTGGTACATACACTGGTACTTACACTGGTACCTACAGTGGTACTTTGAGTGGTACTTGTACCAGCAGTTACTGGTACATACCACTGGGAGTTACTGTGGTACTTACTGCGGTACTTACACTGGTACTTACACTGGTACCTATAGTGGTACTTGTACCAGCAGTTACTGGTACATAACACTGATAGTTACTGGTACTTACTGTGGTACTTACTGTAGTACTTACACTGGTACTTAAGGTGGTACTTGTGTCATCAGTGACTGGTACTTACAGTGGTAACTATTAGTACACTTACCACTTTTAATAATTTGTGGCACACACATATGTTTCAGTGGTGGTATTATTGGTACTAAATTAAAAAAGTAGAGCTTATAAATTATGAATAACAATAAAATGCAAGTGTTAAAAAAGCACCACTGTCTTTATTTGTGTCACAACAATATTGGGTACTGACAAATACCAAAGTAATTATTTGTTTCAGTAAACAAAACAACAGAAAACAATTTACAACAATCTTAGCTTAATTCCAAAATTTATTGATAAATACCATGATACATAATGGTAAATAGTGGTACTACAATGGTACTTATTACAGTAGTTGACAGTTAACTACTGGTAACAACGGGACCTGTTCTAAAGTGACACATACTGGTACTTGAGTGGTACTTACTACAGTAGTTGACCGTCAACTACTAGTAACAATGGGACCTGTTCTAAAGTGACACATACTGGTACTTCAGTGGTACTTACTACAGTAGTTGACAGTTAAGTACTAGTAACAACGGGACCTGTTCTAAAGTGACACATGCTGGTACTTCAGTGGTAGTTACTACAGTAGTTGACTGTCAACTACTGTAGTAAGTACCACTGAAGTTGCCCCACTGTGGCACCTGAGGTTCTTCTGTGGTCTCCCATCCGAGTACTGCCGAGGCCCAACCCTGCTTAGCTTCTGAGATCTGACTGGATCAGGCTTTGGCATGCTGGTATGGCTACGACCATACCAGCATGCCAATACTGGTGGTAAAAGTTCCACTGTAGGTACCAGTGTAAGTACCACAGTAAGTACTAGTTACTACCAGTGGTATGTACCAGTAACTGCTGGTACAAGTACCACTGTAGGTACCAGTGTAAGTACCACAGTAAGTACCAGTAACTACCAGTGGTATGTACTAGTAACTGCTGGTACAAGTACCACTCAAAGTACCACTGTAGGTACCAGTGTAAGTACCACAGTAAGTACCAGTAACTACCAGTGGTATGTACTAGTAACTGCTGGTACAAGTACCACTCAAAGTACCACTGTAGGTACCAGTGTAAGTACCACAGTAAGTACCATAGTAACTACCACTGGTATGTACCAGTAACTGCTGGTACAAGTACCACTCAAAGTACCACTGTAGGTACCAGTGTAAGTACCACAGTAAGTACCAGAGTAAGTACTAGTAAGTGTCACTGTTAGTTACTAGTAACTGACACGGTACTTAACTGGTAGGTACCGTGGAGGTCTTTTAAAGTGCTACCGCTATGTCTAACTTAATAGCATACAGTCTAGGCCTACACTGTATAGCTATGAATTAACTTCTAAAAATATACCTTAACCTACACTTGTCATCATAAATGTAACTATGTCTAGTTATCACAATTCAATTATAGTATTTAGAGAACATAGTATTTATAGTATTTAGAGAACAAGAGAGGATGGATACAAAACAGACCACATTATGAAAAACAAGTTCCCCTTTAGCTTTGTCTAAAAAACACTACAGACCTGTGCATAACATGGTGAGCAGCAGCAGTGTAGTCGGATACAGAGCTTGTCCCGCCATCAACAGTGCGCGCGTGTTGGAGTAGGAGCGCACTGTTTCCGCTGTCCAGCAGAGGGCGAACACCAGACACAAGGCTCCAGTGCTCACAGCCATCAGGAAGGACAGCACTGCAAAGACCCGCTCTGCTTCTAAGGCTGGGACACACAACAGGACAACAGTTTTAGCAAATAATCTTGTCTTTGAGCATGTATGAAATAAAATACTATTCCACATACAGAATTATTATTTGTCCCACAGCCACAGGCAGTCTTTATAATAATTAAACACTATATAGGCTAATTCTAGTCACAAAGTCTGGACTGATCATACACAAGTTGCCCTACAGTATTTTACTTAAACAGATCTGTGATAGTCTACAGAGAGCTGCTTGGCATGTCTCCAATCATTTATCTGAAAATTCTGCATGAAGGTTTTTGATTATTATATTAATCAATATATATAATCAATTGGAACGATGCTTGTCAGATAGAGAGCTACTGACTCTCGAAACTTAATTCTTAAATTAGTTATTAGGAATGAGTCATTTTTAATACATTGTTTGTTCATCATTAATTTTCTCAACTACTGTATATTTGTTTACAAATTTCTTTTTGAGCTTCTCATTCTTAGAGTGACTCTTTGATGAACAGGCAGAGCAAGTTGCTTATGTTATGCCACAGGTTGGTATGTTGTGGTTCTTTAAAAAGTTTATATCATAGCTGCGCTACTGTTTAAATCACAGCAGGATTTAACGTTGATAAAGATTATAATGCAAGAAAATTCTGAAATATCTATCACAATCATTCAAATGACTATTTACTTAGAGACCAGTCACATTTGAGAGGCTGAAAATGACTAAAATGTATTGTTTAACCACTATGAGCAACTTTTTCACTCAAGAAAGCACATGTGCCTTATGAACACACTTTAGTCTTAAAGATGCATTGAGTAACCTCTCACGCAGAAGGTTGCTCACTTGCAGTTCTCCATTTTAACGTCTTACTTGGCTTAGAATGTCCCAAAGTATGGCTTCAAACATTCCTATCATTGAAAGGTGCGGCATACATCAGGGGTGTCCAAACTTTTTTTTTTTTTTTTTTACAGTGGGCCGCATTTTGAAACTTACTGAAGCGCAAGGCCATATAATGCATGTCTGTGAAGTAAATCATTCAAAAATTTGCATTTGACTTCATTTTACTAAACCAACACACTTTTAATAAGGTTTTAAGCATTCATTTTAGATTTATATAACATCAAAATGTTTATATCGTCTATGATATATAACTGCACAAATTTTACATTAAATACTATACTTGTGGCAATTATGGTCAATCTAACAGGAATTCTGAGGGCCACAAAAATTGGTCCAAGGGCCGCAGTTTGGACATGTCTGGCATACATCCTCATCATGTGAAGTTACATAATGCACCTTTAGAGCAATTTATAATTACATTCCTATTATATACTACTGTATAGTATTTTACACAAAAGCATATTCTCAGTTCAATAAGTGGAGAATGACTCAGTCTAAGGATCTGCTTTAACACAAGAGCTAAGTCAAAAGTTCAACTTGAAAATCAGTGACTTTCCGGACTCCTCTTTCTGCCCTTTATTAGAGACTTCCACACAAAGAATGTAACCTCAGCAAGCTTAAACTTGTTCCACCTGCTGAAAATCTCTTTTGCAACCCACTAGTGCTCCCGATAAGCATTCCCCTCAGAGAGCCAGAGGTGTACAAAAAGTCTACCTAAAAGCTGAGCCTTCACCACCTCGTTCTCTCTGCAAACAGACGCCTCGTGCATGACTAAATACTGCTCTTTGCCCCTCCAACATTTCATGCTTCACGTTCTGTTGCCTGCCTGAGCCGTCAGAGCAGGTATCTGACAGAAACAAAATGAACTTGGCAGGAGGTGAGGAGGAGTGTGCATGCTTACCGTTAAAGACATTTCCATCTCTGCTAGCTGTCAGGTCACTTTTGGTAGTGTTCCATTGTGTCCATAGTCCCTGGTTCTCCAGCCAGAATGGTGTCCAAATGGCATAAGAGACACAAAGGCAGCCGGCCAGTCCCACACACGACTGGGCAAATCGAAAGCGACTGATGGAGTCATTCAACTCCAACAACTTCATACTGAGCTTTCAATGTAACAGAAAAAATATAGTGAGCAAATATACTAAGCCAAGAAAAGGTCAACTTGTCTCTCCAAAACAAATAACCTAAGACATGTGTTGTTTTAAGTCTGACTTTGCCTTGCGACCTCGTCTCTCTGTAGTCCTTGGGGGAATTTGTGACAAGACGAAGCTCATCTGCCTCTCACGTTTACTCCTCCCTCAGTAGAATAAATGGAACTTCCCCTTAGTTGTCACTGAAGTTTCCTGCGGAGCTCTCCACTGAAGCCCACGCACTGTAAAGAAAGTGAAAGTGCACAGAGGCATCAAAAACAACAGGAAGGATCAGGAAGACTTGATAACGACTACTGCAGGGCGAGTGAACAGACTTACACATGTAGAAAAATCAGAACATTTGGGGAAAGACATGGCAAAGCTAGACTATTTCAAACATATAGTTCTAAACATTGCAATTTTTAATTTATTTATTTGAAATTTCCCCTAAATACCTAAAACAAAAAATACTTTCATATTGAACATGTATAATTGTTTCTGTTCAACCAAACTAATGTGAACAAATCTTGAAAAAACATAAAAACTTTACATTTTAGGCTTCTTTTATAATAATAGCTATGAAGTAAACACTTTATTGATCAATGACCAGATAGTGTAGTGCCACACAAATATAGTTAAATTTGGCGTAAAATCCAACCCAGTGCAGTGTTTTTAGGGTGAATATTAAGTTGAATATTAGGTTGAATATTACCATAATATTCCACATAAACACACACACAGGTGGAGTTACATTACTTCAGCTGGTTCTCCTCAACCGCCACAGCGACAGAACACACATTTTCTCTAGTCAATATAATAACTCAATGGCAGTTTATTGAGTTGTTTTACCCTGAATTGTCTGAATCTCAGTGGGTTAAATAAAGGTCAATTCATTAAAAATAAAGAATTACAATTTTACCGTTTAACACGTAAGGTCTCCTAGGTAACAATCGTTCATGTCCCATCACAGCGTTCTAGGAATATTAAAAAAAAAAAAAATGAAGGGCAGCTACAATGAGTAGTGTTTTTATGTAAGTTTTTGTTGTAGCAGAAATATGTAAATTGGTCTTGTCTTAGAAATCACAAAATTAAATGTTAAATTAAATGACATGTTTTATTGTAGTGTTATTAATAGGAATAACTTCTTCTAGATTTCTGGACCTAAAATTATGGGTTAATTTACTGCTGACTGATTGGGCAGAAACAATAATGTAGGCTACATGTTAACAAAAATGTGCTGTTAAGTTTATTTCTAAGAATTATTGTAATTTTTGGGGGGCTTCCAGGCAAAGTTCTTATAGATCCCTTTTTTTTGTCTCATTTATAGAAATTGACTAACAGACAAAAACACATGCCCCTCAAGCATGGTGACTCATTATATTGATGTTTGGCTCATATTTAAAGCCCACACATGCAAAGTTAAAAGTTTTTTTAGACTGAACCACATACTTCGTACTTGTCTTTTTATCAACCATGCAACATATTTGTATTTTCTCTTGAATTTAAATTGATACTTCTGTTCTGTGTGGTGAGTTTTGGTTTGTCGAAAGCAGAAGCAGCTGAAGATTCACCACAAAGAACTGTTTAGAAGAGCTGAATTTAAGCAAAACAACCAATCTCTGCAAGTCAAAAAGTAGATTTCTGGGGGAACACCGGTTGTCATAGATTTCCCCACGTCATGTGAAATACCAACACCTTCACTTTCCTTTTGAGTAATGGAACTAGCCCACTGTACGGAACTGAACCATGCCCCCGTTTTCACTCTTAACCTTTGCACACACAACCACACGAACTTCCCTTATGAATAATAGTTGTGATAACTTTAATGCACAAAACAATGCCTGAATACAAAAGTAAGACGAATAAAGTGCGTGGTAGCACAAGGCGTAAAAAATACTTAAATTATGTTTGGTCAAGTTTTTCCATTTGGTAATGTGTTAGCACTTTGAGTCAACACAATAGAAAATACATGAGAGTAAACAACTAATACTAACAGGGCAACATATCAATCAAAATGAACTGCCTAATGCTGTAACCAAAGATATAACCAAATGTATAGAATTTAATTTGATCTCAACATACGGTAATATCAAATGTTTGATAAAACTTATGCACTAGTCTTTTTTGGGATTGTCCAACTGCTGCCTGATAAAAAGCGCAAAAAACATTCAGTTACTTGCAAAAAGCAATGAAGATAATTTTTTTCCTTATATCATGCGGCTCTGCTTGTGGAAAAAACTCTCTTCAAAAAGTACAATAGCAAGGTCATCTTATCTGCCAGATCGTCTTTTGAAAATCCAACCTTAAAAGCAACTCGTCTTGCCTCATTATCCACTTGTGTCAAATTATCTCCCTTTCTCTTTCTGCCTTTGGTTATTATGTCTCCTCTTCACTTCACTGCGCGAAGAGAACTGACCTTGTGTCAAGAGTTTTGAGTCCCTTTTTTTCCAAGTAAACAACAACAACGTGAGAGTCTTTGAAACTATTCTCATTTTAGCTTACTTCCTGGCTCTTTGCAGCAGTGCCATAAATCCATCAAGAATCTCTGGATCCTCTCCAGCTGTAAGTTCTGGAGTGTTTTTTTGCAGCCAATCAGAAGACTTCATTTGATGCCGCAGCGTACCAATCAGAGTGTCCAGCCGGTCGTTGGCCAAAAGCGTACCATTCTCTCTCAGAGCGTCTGGTGACTTGCTCCGGGGAGACGGCATAGAATTGACAAACACAGAATTGTTGGAATCACTGTTTTCCTCTTTTGCAGATTTTCTCTGTCTCTCAATGGGCCTTTGAATGGAGCCTGAGCTGGAGCTGGGGCAGGCGTGTGTCTCTTCGATTTCCTTCAGAGCGTCTTTAAATCGCTTCAAGCCTGAAAAGCACAGCAAATGAGAAACTATTATCCAATCTATAGGCAGTTTTAAAGAGAAAATGATGTTGACTATGGTAAAGAGCAAGTGTAATTGAGTTCTGAATTGGATAATGGCACATAAATGCACAAAATAATACATGTTTTGAGAGAAAAATCAGACAAAGGCGGTGGGCCAAGTCTCTTTCATGCATTTCATAAATCTAAATGCATTTGTCGCCACTCATAGAGCTAGCACAGACAGCTATCTGTATATTTGACACTTCCTCTGCTTTCAGCAACAACAACAAATGTTTTGGTACCATCACAAACAAAATATAAATGTCTTGTTGAGGTAAAAAACAACAACAAACTATTAGCTTTTTTATAGTAATGTCTTCTGTGCTTAAACTCTGAGCCATGTGGTTGAACTTAAAAGCAGTTTTAAGAAAATCTTTCACTTTCTTTTCACACTTGAGTTACTTTGATATGAAGATAATTTGTGATCAGGCTGTTTGCACTGCTACTTTCTGATTGATTTTCAAAGTAAACCAAATGCAAGAATCTTGAGTGGTGACAAAGCAGATCTTATTGGAACAAATAACTTCTACTTAAATGCTGAAATTTGTTTTCTTTCTCCAATTAAAGACACAACACTGACCGAGCTCTAGGTGGTGCTGTTGGTCTGCAAACACAATGCGGAACCATCCTGGAGTGGAGCAGGAGAAAGCCTGGCCACAGCTCAGCACCACTTTGTGCCTGAGGAAACACCTCCACAGAGAAAGCTCATCCTCGAATGTGAACTCCCTCAGATACTGCAAGAATTACAGTAGCACAACATTCAAAGATAAACAAAATTAAAAAAATATATAAATACATCAGTACACCTAAACATATATACATCTAGACAGTGACAAGCAACACAATGAAGCCTTCAGGGTGAGTGTTGTTGTGACTTTGGGTTCTACATAAATGAATTGAAATGAACAGCAGGTTCTGTTCATGCAACATCACATAGTAGGCCAGGGGTGTCGAACTCATTTAACACAGGGTCACGGTGCATCGGGGTTGTCCTCGAAGGGCCGGTTGTAACTGAATTAACCTTACTAACCTTTGACATACTACACATAATTTGTATTTGATTATTGCATATTTATTGAAGAGACAGTTACTGAATATACATCTGCATTAATCTGAAAAATGACCTACTCTTTAAGTTTCAGACAAATACAGTAATTTCATTAGGCAATGACACCCAGATTACTCCTGGCGATAATACAAAATTAAAATAAACCTTACGTAAACCTTGCGGCCACTTAAAATGAGGTGGTTAGATGATCTAAGTGATTTGTTTAATTGTATGGCCCATTATCTGACATCCTGTGGTGGAAAATAAAAGTATAGAATTGGATTAGTATCAGTTGAGATCAAGTTACACTAGAACGAGTATTTGTACTTTGGCGCACGGTGCAGAGCGGATAGCGCTCTGGCTACAGCAGGGCGGGTTCGATTCCCGATGGCCGGACTTTCTGTGGAGTTTGCATTCTCATCGGTTGGGGTTTCCTCCGGGCACTCCAGTTCCCACCAACTAATAACATGCATGTTAGGGAAACTTGTGATAGTCGAGGTTGATGCGCAGTGTAGGTGAATGCCTTGCTGAGCTGCCAGGCAGTTACTGTCACTGATGGGAGGAGTCATTCACTGTGAACGCTTTGTGACTCTGTGTCTGTGAAATGCCTATACAAATAAAGATTACTTACTTACTACTTACTTACTCTACCTGTATGCATTCTAAAACGTGAACACAGCCTACAACATCTGAAACATTATAATATTTGTAATGCTTACTTTCCTGAGGTCAGCCCATACAAACAAAGCTGCTGGTCTGTGCAAGAAGGGGATTCCTAAACTCTTCAGCTCGTAAGTCAAGAAATCGTGAGCACTTTTAGTCTGCTTCTGTTTTCAGGTAGAAATTCATTGTTGATCCATTCTACATGAGAAAAAATGTTGATTAACAAAAGCAGCATGGCTATACTTATGTAATTCTATATATTCTTTACCTCGGTCTTGCAGCAGCTGTGCGGCTTGGTGCTGAGCCGGTCCGGGGATCCCATGGAAGGAACCGAGCTGAGCCAAAGCTTCAATAAGTGCTCTGTTCTCTGAGTACAATGTTCCGATGCGGATCCCTGCCATAGCAAAGTCCTGGAAAGTCAGAGGCAACTGTGAAATTTATGTGAGAAAACTTTCTCTTCACCACACTGTTATATAAATGTGTATATGTGAAAAAAGTCCTCGCACAAAATATATTGTTTTCACCTTTTAAATTGTTAACATTTGACGTGTTTTTGTAATAATATAACGAACCTCGAAACACGTAACACTAATTTTAAACTTTGTTAGAATTTATTTTAAGACTTGTGGATGTAGAACTTGTTTTGTATGTATTATTTACCTTACTCATGCTCCACATCACATGTGTCCTTTCAGGGTCAGGCAAACTAATAAAAAAAGAAGAAAGGTAATTTTGTTATACTGAATTGCAATACTAACTACATGTTAAATTCACACTTTACCTTTCCAGATTAAGGACACTTGAAAATACTGCAGATTCATCAAAGACTGTCAGCATATAAACCTCATCCACAATGACATGAAGTTCATTTCTAGAAAAACATTTGAAAGTGTAAGATATAAATGACAATTAGAGAAATATAAAATGCATGAACAACAATATCCTCCAAATTAAACGGAAATTCAATCTAACTCAAGAATAGATCCCTTTGCGTTCACCGTCTGTGTAAAAACCTTGTAGTTTATGGTTACAACAGTTCAGCGGCCGACTAGCTCTCACAAAAGGAAGATCATTTAGTAAACAATGGCTGGTGCAGGACACTTCTTGGCACATGGTTGCACTTAACGATAATAGAGCCGAGAGGTGATAAAACTCCATCAGCACCACTTGTTATTCCGCACACAGGTCAGAGCACCGGGCCATAAAGTAAAGAGCTTAAACTGGATCGATGCTGTGCCATAGAAAGTGTTAAAGGGAGGTTTGGGCCTGGATAAAACATATTAGGGTCAAAGAAATCGATACCCAAGTACAAATAGGTACTAAAACTTGTAGATAACCTTGTAGATCAAAGGCGACCAAACTTTCTTCCTTCAGTGTGCCAAAATGAGAACATTTTTACTTCAAGAACCAATATGAATGATGGAAAGGACCAAACCTAATACTATGTTGCAACAATATAATGATTCAATAGTTTATGTTTTAGAAGAATATATAACTAGTAATGCTTTGACAGATCTGAGCACATCTTCACAGGTCAACTCAAACCTCCTGGAGGACAAAGTTTAGCCCCTAGCCTCCACTGTCACTGATACTTCAAATGTGCATCAATTAAAAAGATGTAGTTGATCTTTACGGAACAATAGAATAGTGAATATAGTAAAGAAATCTATAAAGTATTGTGCTTTAGTACAAAAAACAAGTTTGAAATTTTAGTATTGTGACAATAGTAATTAGTGCTGTAACCTGTAGTCGTTTTGTCAGTTAATCGGTCGATGGCGTCTTAATCGACCAATATTTTTATTTGTCAATTATTTCTTTTAGATAGTTTATATACAGTATATTTTTTTTTTATTGGACAGCGACAAAAAGTAGTGATTTAGTTAAGGATTCATGACCAAATCGTTGGTTTAATCTGCCGTTTTATAAATAAAAACTGTTTCCTATTCAGTTTGTGTATATATTCTTGTTTTTGCATAAAATCCATTGGATTTTCAGTTTTGTTTGAGTCAAATAAATAGAAGAAAACATAATTTTTAGCTTCAAAGCTTTAGCCACTTTAGCCACTTCCCCTTTTTGATTAATCGGTCATGGGACATACCTTTAGTCGACTACAGACCTAATTGTAATACATGTACTGTGTTCAAATATACCTTTTTGCAAACTCTAAGAAGGCAATCATCTCTGTCTGTGTGTAGATCTCAGCCAAAGGATTGTGTGGGTTCATCAGTATGATGCCTCGGATTGTAATTCCCTGCAAAAGTCAATGAATTTGAGTTAAGTGGGGTTTATAAAATGAAATAAGTGTTAAGCAAATATTACAGAACATGTTACCTCTTGTTTTGCTCTCTTTAGTCCTTCTTCCAATTTGTCAACAGTAAGATGGAACGGTCTACAGCCACTTTCATTTTCCTTTTAAAGATAAAACAATATAAAATTCTGTCAGGTCTGTGTTTAGGCATAATGCACTAGATTTTTTTTTGTACCTCACAGTCCAAAGGCACATGGAATAGTTTAACGTCAGCATACAAGTCAGGTTCTCTCTGATGACGCCGTAGAATGGAGTTGGGATGAGAATGGCATCTGTGAGTACATGTGTACACGTGTTACTGAGGTCGAACAAATAGGGGTAGGCAATAAATACATTTTTAAATAATTTGTTATTTTTGAAGATATAGAAATGTTTTAACACATTTGGATTGACATAATATAATCTGAATATCATCATTATATGCCACAAATATCAATGTTCATTTTTGTCAATTTGCCCAGTCCTAGGTACAAATACATCAAAGTGAATGCAGTGTACAGTCTACCTTTAGCATCACAAATCACCGTGGCAACACACGAGAAGATAGATCCACAGCCATTCATCACCACCACCTGCACGCACACATTAGTATTTTAGAAACCTGTCGTTTAGAAGTAAAGATAGTGATTCACCTAATAATAGTGTTCATTTCAATTTGCAAAATGTGCCAACCTTATAATTACAGTAAACATGATAATGTGTGTGTATTTAATCAATGTTTTGGTGTAACCTGTTATCTGGGTAAATTAAAGCTAGGAGAAAAAGAATATACAGTATTTAAGCAGTACGTTGTGACAAAAACAAACTTAGCCATGATTTTTGCATCAGATAATTTAATATGGAAACTCTTATAAATATGTAAATATGATCTAAAAGCACTGCTCTAACTGTCCTTTGGTCGTTTGCCCCAGTGTCACTTGGGTATCTGAAAAAAGCTGTAAAAGTGAGTTTGAGATAGTAAGATTTAACTAAACACATATTTCCTTCTTTCTCGTCTGAAAATCAAGTCTCCCAGATAGAAGTCCTGCTATGTAATGTATTTAGGATAAATAAAATATAATACCTTTCTTGAAATGCGCTATGCAGACATGTGTAAAGCGAGAGGTAACTCATTTTGCTTTAAAGCCACATCTGACTGGAACATCTTGCCTACAGAGTTCTATAACTTCATTTCAAGTATTGTTGAAGAAATCTTTAATATCTTTAATGTGAATGTTAATTCATTCTTTGATGCTAAAGTTAATTCATCTAATTCATTGACATGTGTCATATTTGAGTGAGTTCAGGATGTCCAGAGATAAATCACCCATTGGCTCCCAACTTGGGTCTCTTTGATAATGGTTGTTAATGCTTAGTCTAGATCAAACAGTTTATGATGTTGTGAAGGTTTAGTGGTTCCAAATAAACTTTTATACTTTATACTTTAATTCAGAACCAAAACCATCTTTGTATGCAAAGTTCAAAACCCTATGTACTTGTTATTAAAGGGACTGTACTCGATTTTTTTGCAACAAGATAACTTAAAAGCAATTTCCCCCTAGCACTGATGCCTTGTTAATGTATCTAATCAGGTGGAAATTAGTCCCCAAAGTCCTGTCTATGTCTAATAAAATCCCGTTTGTGTGCAGCTTTTTCTGTTTTTGTTTTTAGCATTGTGGCTAACTGCTGTTAGCATAGTGACTCGCCTCACTGTTAAAAGCTGTGAAAAAGCATTAAAACTCATCATAATGAACAATTCTGAAGCTCAGAATGCATTAGCTACGTGAGGAAATCATGTAGCCTGAGGCAAAAAGGTTAAAATTAATTATTTCTGTTTGTTTACAATTTTAGGATGCAAAAATCAGGTACAGTCCCTTTAAGGATGCATTCACGTTATGATATTTAGCACTCAATTTACAACAAGTCAAATTAGGACTGACTGAGCTAGGACTTGGTCCAAACCTAATGTTGGCTCTTAATGAGAGATCAAAGTAATTTTAAAAAGGTTAAATAAAGGTCAAATATGAATGCACTCTAATGCAATGTATACAATGTCAAATGTCTTTAAATACTAATATATCTTAATTTTTTACTTTTAATGTGAGTATTCAGGGTTGTGTGGCAAAGTTGTGAAGGATGTCTTGTCTTGTGTTTATATGTTATTGTAAGGTGTTGTTGAAATTGTTTTGTGATTAATTATTTTGTGTTTCAGGACGATAAAGAGAGGACACATTTCAAGTGGCTACCCTTCATAAATAAATAAATGCGGATGCACTTTTGAATTGTCTCATAATAACTGTGAACACTAATGCTATCAGTGCACACATTTGTGTGTTGTTTCGACAAATTGTATTCTCTGCACTGCTCACAACAAACTGTTGTAATAAGATGTTATTTCTTTGCATTCTTATCTCTTAACATAATCAAATACATGGTGCTGATGCTACAGAATTTGATTTGAACTACAAGATTTACATAAGCTGTTATGCACAGCCATAACACTCACATTATCAGCCTTTAGTGCACGTGGAGAGCAGCAATAGTCAGTCAGGAATCTTGCCACCTCCTCCCTTAGGCTAAAAAAACAAAAGACAGCATAGGGAAGTAAATTATTAATCCAAATCTATAATAAAACTGAGCATAAATTGCATAATAAAATCTCACAATCTCTGCCCCTTCCAGTCTCCATACTGCAGTAAAGATGAGTTAACAGGTAGCATGTCAGGCTTGGTCAGCTGAAAAAAATAAATTACATTTACTTATGCAAGACATTCATGATTCATTTATATTCACTCATTCATTATATACATTATATTGACTTTTAATAGCATAGTATTTCTCTTACTCGCTTCAGCAGGATATCACAGCACAGTTTGTTCTCACTTGTGCCAAGGTTTATGATGCCCTAGGATAAAAACAATATTATGGAACAGCTGTATGTTGTACATACTGGACAGTTGGGTAATACTTAGATACATTAGCTTGAATTAATAAAATTTCTGGACAAATTATACTTTTCAAAGTACTGCAAGATTGACTACTTCAGTATCTTGAAATGACAAATAAATGTATGTTAACTATTTGAAAGAGATCTGAAAGTGTGTTTCTTTAACAGTTCTTTCAGATATGATTTAGTTTTTCACATTTTATAGAAAAATACTTTAACATATTGTGCTTTTTTTCCCAATTAGAAGAACTTACTTGTGTAGGCTACTTGTTTCTCCTAGTGCCTTTTTCTTACATGAGTAATTTCTTGGCCCACATTTTTTGGAAGTTAAGTACAAACTTTGCCAACTCCAACCACCTCTTTACAGTATTGTGAAAACACTTACATTGGGATTATCAGTTTGGTGAAATTTGTCCTTTCCATACTGTAGAAATCCCTCTTGAAGAATACCCTGGTGCTGTCGGATACTGTTCCTCTATTAGACAGGTAGGCACTATGTTCTCTGTTGACCAGTTCCTTTGATTTCCGACATGGCTTGACCTTGGTATGTGTCTTTTTCCTGTTAGAAGCCATTTGTGAACTGATATGAGGCGTACACGACTCTGCAGACATTCCTGGATCATCTGTAGAACTGAATGGAGCTGCACGCTTGCCTCCCCCTAGCGTCTTTGTAAGCATGCTAAAGAGGCGGAGCTCGTGTTGTCTCTCCTGCTCTGCCCTCTGCTCCTCCCGCTGCTGCCTCCTCTCCTCGGCCTGTATCTCCCTCTCCAGCCGGGCCTCTTCTAAAGACAACAGGCGCTCCTCGGTTACCTGCTGCCACTTAAGGAAGTTCACCAAAGCTCTGTCCAGGCCCGTGAAAGTTCCAGCAGAACTAGTTTTGTTATGTCTTGTCCCCTTACGCTTCTTGGGCTTTACGTTGGATAAAGTGTAATAAGGTGCCTCGGTGAAGTGACGCTCTTGGGATTCGGAGCCAGCCTGGGAGCCCGTAGCTGAGCAAGATGTGTTAACCTCACTTATACCTGAAGAGAGAAAAAAAAAGATGTAAGTTAGCAAAATATGTTTTACTTGTAAATTAAACAACATGTAACAATGAGCTATCATTTTTATATTTTATTACAACAATAATGGATTTCATAATTGGATTCTACTTTTTCTCAGTGTAATTTATCTTGGTCATGGATCAATAAAGTTTGGCATAGTCTTTGACATCCTGCTGAATAAGTGTATTACATCCTTGGCTTAAAGCCTTCCATTTTTGGGAACAAAGATCAGCTGCATTACTACTGAAGTCTAAATTAGATTATTGCATGTAGGCCTGTAGTGATAATTACCATGTTGACCCATTGTTCAATAAATGAAAAACACTAATTTATTTTGTTATCATAGTATTGTATTTTCGCTTGTGCTAAACCATTTTAATCTATTCTCAAAACAGATTGCTCTGTGTTTTACACGTTGGTTATGGGATTTTCACATGTCCTTTTCTGAAGCTTTACTTATGCTAAAATAAATCACTGAAAGTACATCAATACAGAAATGTCAAGACCAAAGTCTTTCTGTTGCCAAGTCAAATCGCTGCAAAAGTGACACCTCTGGTTATTTATGCTTCAAGGTGCCCTTTATCGCAGGAACTTTTAAAATAATACATAATTTGCTGTTTTCTGTAGAAATATAGTGCAGTATTATTTAATCTAATAACTTGGGGTCACATTAGTCATAACATGGACATGGTTTTGATTCTCTTCTAGTCCAAGTCCTGATATAGTCCAGGTTTTAGGAGGATGTGAAAGCAAGTTGAGCATTGACCTTAAAAGCCAATGTATGTAAACCATAAGGACAAAGCACCTGAGGGTGAAATGGCGGGTGTTACGGGTCTCTCCTCTTGCCCTGCTGCCTCCTCTGGTCCTGCCACAGACTGCACATCCGTCTCCTGGTCATCTCCTGAGCCATAGTACATCTCTGGAGGGACCGCATTGGAGTTCACAATGCTCTCATCCACATTCTCACACTTTATGTCCAGAGCACCTTGTTTGAGGGGGTGACCGAAGAGAAACCCCCAGTGGAGGGTGGGCCAAAGGAGCTGGCAGGCACAGTGGTGTGGTAGGCTCCCTCTACGCCCCCCTGGTTTGGATACACGTGCTGAGCCACAACAGTGCCCCCCATAGACGAGTAAGTGATGGACGGGCGACTGGTGAGCACTCTGTCAATCACATCAAAGAACTTCCAGGAGCGTGTTTTGTGGTTGTCTTTGATGCGCCTGTACTCCAGCCTCATCTTCTTGATCTTCTCTCTGCATTGGTCTCCGGTGCGAAAGACGCCTCGCTCCTGCAGCGCGCGGGCGATGCGGTCAAACACGCGCTGGTTCCGCAGGGAACTCTCCAGCTCAAGTTGGATGGTGTCATCAGACCAAAGCTGCAGCAGCTCCACGATCTCCGGGTCTGTCCAGTTACTGCCCCTCTCGTGCTTTTTGTTGCGAAAGTCCATCGTCCTTAAACAAACACACGTGCTTTACAGAAATACACAAGTGTGGACAGATTTCCGTTAAACTCTGATTGAGCTTGTTGAGTGTGACACAGATTTTAGTGAAATAAAAACAGTACCTATACTTAAGGTGGTCGTCTCCTTGTCTATCAAAGCAGCCAGCGCATTGTTTACCCTAATGCTTCATGGTTTAACCCGGCTGGGACCGGTTTGGTCCGACACGGCTTTGTTTAGACCCGTGCTAAGGTAGCTGCATTCATTTTCAACGCATATTGATCACAAACTGTTAAAATGGGGACTGGAAATGTAGAAAAATATCTACATCCGGGTTGACGGCACATGCGTGCTGTTCTATTCCGGGCTAAGTTTGGTCCGTGTGAAAGCGAGCTGTTTTCACTTCTTCCAGGCTGTGGCGGTGTCGAACCAGGCGAGTCAGATCCAGCTCAGGTTAAAGCTCTTTGTGATTCAAGGATGTGCCCAGCAGAGGGCGGCAAAAGACCGAGAACAAATCAGCACGCGTGTTTTAGAAGGAGCGCGTGTTTTATGTCACGGGTTTTCCCGCTTAATGTGTTCAGTCCTGAATAGAACAAAGAAAAATCAACGTTTGATAAGGCTATACGGCATCACTGTTGAATTTTAATTTGCACAATTCAAAGAAGATAAAAGACAAAACAGTAGACTACTTATGGTATGTAACAAATTAAATTGAAATGTGCGCTAGGTAATTTTTTGGTAAATCTATTGCTTTGATTTACCAGTGTTTCTCAAACTGTGGCGTGTTGCTTCTGGTGACAAGTAAACTACAGTTTGAATATTTGTTTGACTGTTTTTTCTTACTTTTCTTTTTTTTTTTTAATTTTTCATTCATTTAGCCCAGTGCTTCCCAAAGTGGGGTCCAGGGTCCCTGGGGGCTCAGGGCTTTGCAGGGGGCTCCAAATGTTGTCCACACAATAGAGTATGACAGAAAACTGAGTATGAAACTAACTTTCTATCCTTAGTTTGATTATTTACTATTTTAAATCCATCAATCAGTCTACAGTCATATTATCTTGCTGTTTTGCATCTCATCTGAGAGGAAATACATTCTACATTATTTGTGTGAAAAATTACTAGGGGGCTCGGGCAAACTTCGGACCAACAGGGGGCCGCGGCTCTGAAAGTTTGGGAAGGCTGATTAGCTATTTGTTTATTATTTTTGTTTTATTTTAACTTGCTACATTGCTTTGAAATTTTACTTCACCTGGCAGCTTCTGAGAGGCTCTTTCATTTATTTATCTTTGTTTCATTTGGCAGTATAAGTTTATTTTTTTATTGTATTCTACTGTTAAACAGTTATTTTATTATTATTTATTATTATTATTATTATTATATTATTATTATTATTATTATTATTATTAATTATTATTATTATTAATTTTGTTGTTCTTTTTGTAATATTGACGAGCAATGTGTTTACCAGCATGTCCTAGGTCTCTTAAAAACTTAACAAAGACCAGAGGCATCTCTATTTAACAATGTTGTCTGTTTGTCACCTTTTATTGGTTATTGATAATGCAGTAAACAGTGCACCGCCCCGCCGGTTCGCGGTGGCGCTTAAACCTAACACACTCTACTCCCGCTGCTTTTAAACGTGACGTATTTCCTGGAGAAAAGGCTTGTGGCAGTTTGTTGTCACCTCGGTCCAGTCAGAATCCGCTGTACTATAACCATGGGCACGTAAAGCCCCGCATCTTTTCTTTATTGTGTCAGACGCCTCGTTCACTTTAGAGGACAAAATGACCCGCAGAAGCAACTGAAGAAACAACACTTCTCAAAGCAAAGGGATGCGTTTGAAAATGAAACCGCGTGCAAACTGCTCACGCGTCTTCTCTTTTACGCAAACGTAGATAGATGTCTGCGCCGTGCCGACACTTTTTTTTGGGAGAAGAATGGGTGTGCGCGGATAGCAACTGTATGTTTAGGATTTCAGCAGCAGAAGGCACCGGTTTTGGAGGTTTTGGAAGTTCCCAGTGAGGAAAGAAAAGACTCTTCGCCCGGCGGAGCGCAGAGAAAGAAAGAAAGAAAGAGAAGATGTGGAGGCACGAAGAAGAAGATGCTGATGATGATGTCCTGCCCCGGTTTGGCATCATCTGATCGAGAGAGCGACGGTAAGTAAGACACCTGCTCACGTGCTTCTGCTGAAAAGTGCTTTTTAATAATCAAACTCAAGTCTCAGATGTGTGGCTGTTGAGGAGTGTGAAGGACTGCTTTTACTCTCTATTGTAGTTATTATTTAGGCTATTAGGTCATGTGTCTATAGTCAGGTCGTACAGCTTCCACACCAGCCTCGTGTCTTATTTATAAAGCGGATTTTCACTTTATTGCTGCTGTTGTTTCAAGGTAAGCTTTCGTGTTGTTCTTTTTTGCTGATTTTGAACTCTTTTGTGCTAACATAAGCGTAAGTAAAAACATAATCCAGATTGGTTTTCTGTTCTTTGCCACTGACTTGTATTTTTCCTAATTACAAAACAAATTAAATGGTTTTAGAGTTGTCATTAAAGGTGGGGTATCTAATTTTTTGAACTGCGTTAAGTCTGACTGCTTCCTCTCAAGTTTTTGACACTTGTATCAGCATATGTATACATTTTTGATTGCAATTTTGATTTATAAACTTATTTTTGCTAATAACAAAGTGAAACTGGAGAGGACCACCCAAGCAGAGCCAATCAGAGCGCTGCATTTGTCTGCTAATGAGAACTAAAATTCTTTATAATCAATTCAGACAGACTCAGTGGTCTCAATTTTTCCCAAAGTGCTGCATTTACCATAGATTTTTAAGTGGAAAACACAAAGTTTACTAATTTACTAGTAAAAAAAAAAGTCAGTTAGCCCAACTTTAAAATAATAAATTCTTTCATTCATTTAACTTTAATTCGACTAATGACCAATCTACTAAAAGTGATGAATTTAAGTTGCTGCGTAGACTTTGTTCAGATCATACAGCTTAATTTTGTTTAGACGAAGTTTATATAAGATCGCATCATAGTGTTGTGATCTATATTTGCAGACAAAAGGTTATTTAAATGTAATTTATTTTAAGTTGCAGGTGTAACTCTTGTTTGTCTTTGTCATAAAACTTTCTGTCTCAGTACTTTGCCTATCTTGAAGCCTGTGTCTTGTCGTCAGTTTAGTGAAATTGTTGACAAGCCCAAATATTGCTTGGTTGCACGTAATTAATTAAAGTGCCTTACACTTTCATCCCAGTTTAGACACAAACATACTTCTTAAAGACATGTCCTGTCAACCAAAAGCTCTCTTTCTCTTCAATTTGAGTATCTTACCAAACAGCAGCATTTATACAGAAAAGTAATAGATTATATGTAAAAAGGCAGTATAGCTTGATACATTGCTGATGCTGTTCTGTTGTTAATTGTTGTATTAGTCATCTAACACCAACTTTTGTCCAGTAAAATTCTATAGATTAATCAATTATACAACTAATGGACTGCAGCCGTAGTTTAAAGTTCTTTTCAGGCTGTGTTGTTGCAGACTATTTTCTAATGATGCATTTTCTACCTTCTTTTATAGCTTCTTCTTCTTGCATATGATGTGAAACACCCACTATGCTTTCAACATCTGAGACATCCAGCCCATTACGTGACCTTCCTCACTGTATGAGAATATAGTGCCTAGAAATGGAAGCTTTTGTGTCTTGTTGTCAGAGTGTACCTGAGCGTGACCAACATTAAACTTAATCATTTTTTTCCAGCCTGTATAAGTTTGTCTCTGCAGTCCGTGACTTTCTTTTGCTCCTCCGCAATTGACCATGTCTGTTCGCTTCCAGCATGTTACTTTCCAATCACGCTCTGGAGAATACTTGGCCATCAGTGCTACTTAACAAATGTAGCTGGTTTCTCTGGTGCATTGGTTTTCTAAGGGCAGCCCGGAGCACAGTGTGGGTGTCAGTTTGGCAGTTGGTAACACTGAAATAGAGTTGGAGTGCTGCATATGGTCCGTCCGTCTCCACGCTTATCCGCACAAGTGGAAATTGTGAGTGCATTTCAGTCGGGACTTGAAAAGTTATTTGGGCTGAAGTGGTACGGTTAAAAGCGAAGATAACATGGTCTTCTTTCCTGTGCTTTTGTGCAGACTATAGGGTGGCAGAGTTAGTGCCAGTGCCTCACAGCGATGAGGTCTTAGGTTCAATTTCTAGACAGAGTGGAGCTGATCTGTGTCATTTTGCCGTCTAAAATATAGAAAAAAAAGTAATAAAATGTAGGGCAAAGCAGTGCTATACCATTGGTGATAATATCGCAAAAAACATTGTATTGTTGACAATATAAATTTTGGAATTTTGCAATATAATTGTGTGCACACAGAAACTTTGGCCAAATATTTCTAAAGCGTAGAACTGAGTGACTTTGCACTGATGCAGCGGCTAAAACGGAACAAGAGCAGATGTGAGGAGTGAAGCAGAATATATAAAAGAAATATTAGTAATTAGGCAATCTTGGATTTATATTGTCACTTATATCGTATCGCAAATGTTTTTTTATCGTGATAAAATGCCATATCGTCCTACCCTTCTAAAGAACTTATCCATAGAAGATATTAGTCGACCTCTTTTGGTTAAATGAATGTTAAAGATGTACTATGTAACTTTTAATTAATCCTATAAATAATAAGAATACAATTAAAACACAGGGCTGGCATGTGTCACATCTTGCGAGAAAAACAGTGGCACAAGATTGAGTGCACATGCTGTTTATACAAATAAACCTTACTTACTCACTTACTGACTTACAATGTAAAAAAAAAAATATATATATACTTTTGAGCTTGCATTGGACTGTTATTAAAAAATTTACATATTCATAAAAGCTATAAATTCAAAAGGCAGTGTTATAAATGACTGTAAAAAAGAAATACATTAATTAATCTTAATTGTGAATTATATTGCAAATTCTTTTTTCCCCAGATATTAACTATGTGAAAATGTGAGGTTGTCATTTATTTTTTAAAAATGCACAAAATTTAGCTTTTTTAATTAAACTTAACTTAGTCTATTTTTAACACATTTTTTGGAAGTCACCCTCATATGTGTGTTCATCATATATCAGTATTGTTTTCCAGTAATAATAAGGATGGGCTGATACCAAAAATAGTAGGCTATTATCCAAAGCTTTTTTTTTTGTGATTTTTGTGTGGTTGATTTCCTGTAATTTTTCAGTCAGAGAACATAAACGGCAGGTTTTTATCTTTATATTCTTATTGAAGAGAGTTTTGTCCTTCTGTCTCTTTTTACATCACAAAAAATGGCCTAGGAATAAAATATGAACTTTTTCAGACCTTATCGTAATAAACTTTCGAAACTACATCAAAAAAAGTTTGTTTGTCCTTGTGAGGCTTAACAAAATCATAGCATTGTGGAAATAGGTTTAAAGTTTCATCTTGTTAATGCTCCATCTGATGTAAACTAAATTGCAGAAGTCTTTTGCTAAGCAGCCTCAGGGCAGTGCTGTGTGAAGATTACATTTGGTGTTGTTGTGTCGCTACATGCTTTGACGCTTGTTTTCCCCCTCTTTGCTTCATAACTGGGTGCTTCTTCATGGCACCAGGACCTGTCCTTTCTGTGGGACTCCAGCATGGCGTCTAATGAGCTCAGAGGAAATGCTCAGTTGGAGAGAGGAGCCGCTGGTCATGTTTTCTGCACCCTTCTCTCTCTCTCCCCTCTCTCCTCCTCCTCCAGCTCTGATCACACCCACTCTTGAATTTATCTTTGAGGCCACATCCATTCTTGTCTTTGAATCTGCTGAATACACGTGGGCTCCAAATATTTTATGCTTTTCCCAACGGCGCAATAAACCTTAAAATAAGTTTTTTGAATAGTATATTGAATTCACAATACAATATTGCAATTGAATCAACTGGTGATTTAACCAGGGGCTGTTCACAAATCAGTGATTATCATAATGCACTCTGCAAAAAAACAAATCCTATATTTTAGTTAAACAAATTGTCTGAACCTTTAATGAACCTTGTATGAAACCATTGAAAAATTGAAATTAACCCAAAAAAGTTAAGTCCAATTAGGTTAATTTGGTCTACTGATAATCTATTAATGTATTTTGATAAGGTTCTTTCAATAGACCAAAGTTTTTTGTCTACTTGACAGTTTCAACTGCTCACTTTCTCGTAGTCCTCCTCAGCGAATCATGTCATGTTTTTGCTCAGTCAGCATATATAGACAGGTTTTGGCACCATATTCCTGTCAGAGGGGACAGGATCACAGCATTATCTGCAGTCCGACTTCATGAGGACAGTATCCAGTATGTAAGGAAACAGAGAGTGCATGCAGTAGACGAAAAAAAGGAACATAGAACAGAATGTGGAAAGAAAACGTCAAAGGCGTTCTTACAGAGAACAAGAACAACTTCAATGGGTCATTTCTAATCACTGCAAAAGAGAGAACCACATGGACTGGAACAGAGGACAGCAAACATCATTGCATGGTAAAAAAAATTTAACTGAAATACAAAAACCTTCCCACAAGATTATTAACCGTAATGAGGGGCTTTTTAACTTTCCCACATCTGAGATAGTGTTCTCAAGAAGTCGGACTACAGACGGCACTGTGACCTGTATGACCTGTGTAAATCAGCTGACAAGACTGTTCGAGGAACATCATGTGACTCTGCGAGTGGAACTGTTAGGTAAACAAACAAAACTGTGGTTTTAAATATTCCAGTCTTTATGTAAGTAGGGCTGCTTGATTATGGAAAAAGAAAATAATCACGGTTATAAGGACTGCATGGTATGCAATTTTCTGACCAGTACTGCATTTCAATTAGCAATTTATGTTATAAAAACAGAATTCGGAGTTCTCATTTTAATTGTGTGTGTGAGAGAAAAGACATATGTAAATGAGCTGGCAATTAATAATGTAAGCTATTTTAAAACATGTCAGTAAAGGTATAATCTACAGAGGTTATGGGCTTTGTTCACCTTCATTGGAAAATGAATTTACCAGCACTCTGTCTTAAAATGCAGACCCAAAGTGCACATCTGAATTGTTTTGTGTTATTGTAAGACTTGCATAAATTTTCCAAAATTGATGTTGGCACATTTTACTCCAATTTACACCACTCTGACAAGCTGAACAGAAACAATTTCATTCTCTCTGCCGACTTGCCCCACTTAAGCACTCCTTCATCAGCCTTTTCATTTTACCCTTCATACAAAATGCATTGCTCCTTTGATACCTCCTTTAGTGCAGTCTAAATTAATAGCAAAGTCAGGGGAAGAGTCTGAATATTGTGCTTAAATATTTGCTTCCCCTGGGTGCAGAATCTGGTTCGCTCGTAGTCTGCCTCACTGCCACTACATGCCTACTGTTTCATTATCATACATTACCATATTATGTCTTAGGAAGCTGTTTATGTTTATTTAGATCCACATTAGCATTTTGTGGGATTGAGAGAAACTGTCACGTTTGGCATCAGCCTTGTGCCTTGTGTTTGGATCCAAAATGTATGTTGAATGTTGAATGTGGGTTCTACGTATAATCCTTTTGACAACATAGTTAAAATCCTATCCTAAAACCAGCAACTTTTGTGCAGGTACTGACATAATAATCATGAAATGCCACAAACTAAAGCTTTTCTGTACAGTTTTAGAGTTGCATTTTATCAGAACTAGTGCAAGACTGCATGGAAATAAAGAGATGTTTTTTTTTTATTGGAGATCAACACTATATCATGCCTATACTTGTTTTTCAGAGTCTATGGCTCTAGAGTAAGAGGCTTTGAGTCTTGCTTCTCCAGAGAAGATTTGTTTTGCCCAAAGAAAACCCAAAGATAATGTTGCCACGAAGCTTCAACCAGCTTATTTTAACCAGTACAAATATAACTAAGCATTAATTCAGCCTGGAAAACTAACACTTCTGCTCCATCTTCTTCACCTTCAGCAGCACCACTCTCCTGTGCCACCATCAGCCTAGCAGCAGTCAGCCTAGTCCACTCTCACTTCCTCATTCAGCAGTGTGCTTTTTGCAGAACTTCTCCACCTCAGCACCATCTTTGCAATCACCACCACGTTTGCTCTCAGCACCATCTCTGCAGAATCTAATTTTCATTCAGGTTTTACTTTTCTTTTTCACCATCACCAGGTCGAGGCTCCAGGGGGAAGATCCCTATCCAGCTCTACGCCGTCGGTGCATCGAGTATTTTCCCTGCCGGGGGCTTGGCACCAAATCTGTTGATATCATATGTATCTTTACTAAATTGTTTTCTTTCAGTATCCTTCATCAATCATCAGTTTCTCCGACTTGAAATAAATGGTGCATTAAAGCCATCCTTTGCCTTGTTCCTTTTTTAAACCAAATGCTTTTCTTGTGTTTTATGACAGCAAACGTCTGAAAACAAGTTCATTCAGTGACCCATTTAAGAAGCGAGTTTCTAACTGGCTGTGTCCTCTCCTGTCTAGGCCATCCACAGTGAGCTAAAGAGGAGGAGGAGGAAGAGGAAGCCGGGCAGAAGGGCAGTGGAAGTCTCCTTCTTTTCATGGATGCCAGGGTGGTCCTGCTGCACCTATGGACGGCCTGTGGTGTCCTCCTGTCACTGGAGCTCATGTGCACTGATGCAGAGGTCTACACCAACACTTGGGCTGTCCAGATCAGAGGGGGAGCGGAGGAGGCAGACCGGATAGCAAAAGAACACGGATTCGTCAACCTGGGCAATGTAAGTATCCTCTCTCTCAATGAATCTACTGTGTGCTTGGGCTTCTATATAAAGTAATACATCAAAAAGAATCACTGGAGCTGCTGACACCACACCTCCAGGCCATCTTTTTGTGCCGCCGAACGTAAAAATGGGTGATCTTCATGGCGTGTAATCCTAAATGGATCAGACATCCTCTACCCACTGCCGGGCATTTATTTTTACCACAACAGAATATGGTTATTGAAGAGGTAGGCAAAATATTAAACTATTAAACAAGTGTGATTTTGAAGACATGCAGAATTTTATTGTTGGGTATATCGTTATGATAATTTATGTAAAGTAAATTTTGTGTCTTAGTTTCAGCACTTATTATAAACTGAAAGGCACATTTTAGTAACTGATATGAAAATCGACTTTTGCCATATTAGTTTAAGTTGGTAAAAAAGTTGCTAAAATATAATATCACAGTGATCGAACAAATGGCATACTATTCCAAGTGTGCAGGTGATAACTGTGACCAAAAATACTACAGTATAAAGATAAAGGGAGTCTTATCTAATAAAATGGTATAGTCATGTATCACTTCTTCTTTGTGTTGCTCTTCTTTACAAATATTTAAGATAAGATAAGATATCCTTTATTTGTCCCACAATGGTTAAATTCCAGTGTTGAAACGCGCATTTTAAGAACAGAAAAATAGAAATAGAAAATAGAAATATGCAATCAAACTACATATTTTTTAAAATAGACTTAGTAAAAAATATATATAAAGTTATAATAGTTTAAAAACATTTATTTGCAATAAGTGTGTGTTATGGCATAGTTCAGAAAATGATAGAGATAGATAGATGGATAACGTGACATCAGTATATAGCGGTATAGTATTATGTACAATTATATGACTATGAGTATGAACAACATATGAACAGAATCAATAAATAACCAGTGAATAAATATGAGGTAAAAGTATGACTATGTTTATGAATAGAGCAGCATTCGAGAAGGTGTAATAGAGGTAAATAAATACTAGCAGATAAAGTGACATCATTGAGTTGTACCAGAGATGATTCACATGGTAACACGGTATTACACAAGATTATATGTGATGATGTCCAGAGTTAACAGTGTTCATTGTACATTCTGACAGCGGGAGGAAGGAACGACCTGCGGAACCTTTTCTTCTCACAGCGAGGAGAGACACAAAAAGCAACTTACAGGGCAAATTAATTTGCTGTGTTTTCTTCTACCATTATAGACAGGGCAGCCCACCATGTCTATCATTGTATTTATTTCATTTGAGAAGTTTAGTTTCATTTTGTACTCTACACTTTATTTGCATGATAAAAGTCACTAGTTATTACCATTAGTTATAACAAACCAATCCTCAATAATCCAGGGAAACATTGAATATCTTAGAGAAACTGGATTCAAAGAGAAACAAAACCCCTAAGCTCCACCCACAATTATATTTTAAACAGAGCTGGTAAATTGATCAGTGCCGAAAGAGCATAGCTGTGGGTGAAATATGGCAGGAACAGTGTGATTAAGTTGACAGCAGGTGTTCATGATCAGAAACAATCAGACAATTCATGCTGATATCACAACATTTCCCTTTGCAGTGAGTACACACACTTCAGTTTGTGTCTGTTTTGACCTGAAATTTGATCATTTGCTCAGTTTGCTCTAATACTGCCAAAAATGTCTTGGATTGCAGGATATGTTCTTATTTTTTAATTCTATGACAATATTTGGGATGACATCAGGACTTTGTTTTGCGCAGGGTAATGACTCTTCAATGTGGGAATTTGGGAGGAGCAGAACACTTCCATGGCTAATCTTCTCCATAATAATATTTAGTCCCATACCCCCTTGTCACTTACTTGAGTTGAGACTTAATTTGCATGTCTGTAGCTGTGGGTGTGCCTACTACTGCACGCGCCACACAGCCATCTGGATTAGGATTACGGAATACCGCTCGGAGGTTCGTCTTTTAGTCCTCTTTTTTTTTCTTCTTGATCTCCAGTTGGAAAAAGCCAAAAGGGAATCTCAGAACAGTTTATCATTTTTGCGATTCATAATGTGGCATTCTACCACTTCAAAATGGATCTTCAAGTGCTGTTTGCTTTTCTCTATTGAGAAGTGGTACTTTGGAATGTTCCAAAGAGTGACAATGTATATAAAAACTTTTGGCAATACATAGGGCAATACTGATTAAGGGCGCATTTTAGACACTTTCTTAATACAGCATTGCTTCATCATCACAAACACAGTTGAAGATTGGACATACAGTATTATTTGTTTCTCTTGGAGCCTTGGAACACAATGCTCTTGATGTCCATGATCTGTGATGTCAAAGGTAGATCTCTGAGATCTTCTGCACTGTTTTCAAGTCTGGAAATCAGGGCTATTTAATTAAATTTACCAACTGGCCAGATTTTTCAAAAGATTCTGGTCTGAGGGCCGAACTACCAAACCGAAACTACAAATGCAGAGGTATCATTAGCTAAAATTACCTTTTTTCATTGTGAAAAATACAACATAAAATAACAATTCACTGTCTCATATAAACAAAATTAAAATAGGATTCAGCCAAAACAAACCCTGTGTCAATCAACAACCAGACTTGAACGAGCAGATCACAGCAGCAGTGGGATTGAGCCGAGTTCCAAACCAAGACTAATCCTGGTCTATATTTGAGATCTTGAACAAGACTAAACCACAAAATCTGAGCCAAGATGAAACCAGAACTTAACTATTTAAATGACAGACTAACAAAACACAGAGAACAACAAATCCAGCCCATCAAGCAGTATGATCTGGTTCATGGTCTATATTTCATTGTTCTGGACCAAAATAAATTGTTTATGTTAGTGGGCCACAATTGGCCCCAGGGCCGCCATTTGAATAGCCCTGAAGTAAATAATCCAGAGCATTTCTGCAACCCTACCATATCAGAAAATATCTATTTGTTTAAGTAGATCGAGCTGTAATTTTTTTTTTATATGGGAAATATGTGCTTTATTACGCATTTTATTGTTTCTGGTGCATGAGATTCCAAAGTGTAGGTTCTCAGGACCTTTGAGTCTTAAATTAGACACCAATTTATCTGTCTATGCTCATGACGAAAACAACGCTCAATATGCATGATGACGTTATTTAGCTTTAAAAAGGTGAGACTAGTGCTTTTAAATACTGCTTTATAAGTACTCTACAGTTTATTTGCATGATAAATTCACCATTTATCATATTCATAACAGGCTCACAAATACATCTCTATGGAGACAAGCAGGTCAGTTGCCCAGTTCTCCTAACCTGGCTCACGCCAGATGGATCTGTGTTGAACTCCTATCTGATTCTCACTATATCCATCTGGGACTTTACTCGCTGAAGGCGTTGGAGAATAGGTGGGGTGTTTAGTGAAATACTTCGAGCTGATTGGGTGAGCGGCCTACCTTATTTTTGCTTAGCCAATCACAGCAACAACTCGTAATGGTGTATCCAATGTCCGCTTGGATAGAACAGTACTTGTCACACATACAAGTACTTCAAAAATAAATTACTCTGTATTTCTGCTAAAAACCGCATCAAAAGCAGCAGAAACACGTACATCCACGGGAGCCGCCGTCTTTGTTTAGCTTGAATCAGACTCGGCGGCGGCGCTGGGGCGCTAACAGCTCGTCTTAGCCCGCCCTGCTACAATGTGATTGGGCCTCAAAACCACGCTGCTGTGATGTGAGTGGGCCGAAACACCACCGTTTTGGACTCTCAAACCAATCGGGCGGCTGGAAGGCAGATGGTTTATCTCGTGTTTGTGAATTCACAAATATCGCAAGATAAACCATCTGGCTGGCCAGGTTACAGTTCTCCCATTTTGATCAAATCTGACTTTTTTACTCCTTGAGACAGAAACATTGAGTTCTTTCAAAACAATCAAATTGAGAATTGTCTCAGCTCTGTTTTCGCGCAAAAAATTGTGTGGCTTTGAACCAAAATGCTCCTCCATCTTTAAATGACTTGATAAACGAGTTTACATTAACGACTTTAATTTTTCACCTGCGTTAATTAGCTATTAAGAAGCAAAGCCACTGTCAGTTGAAAACGATTGTTGGCTGAAGTGAAAATGCCTGATGCCATATGGCTGCCTGCCACACAGATGCATGTGGCACTCAGAGACGCACAGGAAAGCCCTTTTTCTGCTCTTGCACTGTTGTCACAAATATGTGTCAATTTCTTGATTTAATTTTAATGATCAGCTGTATCCAAGATTAGCTTTGTGTAATTATTTAACATGCAAAAGTAACCAGCTTTACTCAGGACAAGGCGATAATGAAGGAGATATTCACGTGTGGAAAAGATGGAGATAATTGGGATTTTTTTCACTGGAGTAATGAGCCAAATTTGGACACATGGTGATAGGATTGTGATGAGGGCTTGTGGGAGTGTGAAGAAAATGCAGAAGACGACTAATGTGGTGTGATATTACCAGCTGAAAATTGTGATTGCTGCAATTTTAGTGTTATTCCTGCCTTCAATTTGAGTTTGTTGAAGTGCTGAATATTTGGTCATTGTTTTCATTGCGGTACAAAAATAAGATGTGGCATTTTTCTGGAGAGGTGTGCAAGCTGTGTTGTGTTCTTGTCATTTTAGCTGATGTTTAATTAGGAGATAATGTGCATTTCTGTCCCTAATGTGATTACAGAAGCAGTGTAATGATGTTAATCATTTGTGTCCACCGCTGCTCACAAATGATTCAGTGTGTGCTTATGTTTAGTGTTGTAGTGGGAGAGGAAGGTAAGAAGTGTTGTTATCATCACTTCCTCCCATAAGTCCTGATCCTGCTGCAGAGGTATTGTGAGGTAGGCGGGTGATTTAAGGTCAAACCAGCCCAGTAGATTCTGGTTGCTACTATATGCTCTAGTCTAAGCCTCAGAGAAATATGTGACCTAAGACCTTCTTATGGCAAGATTTATTTAAAAATTACCATTTAGTCAAACTGCAAATAAGAAAAATACATACACAATATTTGATAACATTTGGGCTGTTCTCAAAACATCGTGGCAGTATATTTTGTCTGTTTACCCTAGTTAGAAATGGTAATTACACTGTAAACTACCTGCTGGTTAAAACATACAGGTTTATGTTGCATTAAAAGAGTTATCTATGCAAATATCTATGCATTTATAAAGAGGCAAAACCGATGGTGGTAGGAGGAGTGGAGGAATGAGTGAGGACAGTTTTGATTCACACATGCAGAAAAAAGAAAAGGTTCACTCAAATTGTGCATATTTGGTCAAAACATTGTGAAGCAATAGAAAAAATAAAGGCACAAGCTCCCGCTCTGACTCAGAGCTTTCTTCTACAAATGAATGGTCCTGCTGCCCTCACTTTTCTTCAGAACCTCACACTTTCACGTGATAGGCTGATTGAATCGTTTGGAGAAATTGACCAACTACGGTAGTCCTGACTAAGACGAGCAGGAAGTTCTGAGGGGTTCCTGCACAATAGCAATCACTGCTCCTGACAGGCTCCAGACATGGACATTCCTAAAAGCAAAAACTAACTTAATTGTTTTATTTCTATTCTATATTTGTATCAGTATACCTATGCCAATGTCAATATCCAAAACTTATGATAATTAAGAATCAAAATTTTAGCAACCTGATGAATATGACAACAGATATTAAGTAATCCAACAAAATTCTCTTAAAACAAGTTTTTAAGATGAGGCTAAACGCGCCCACAACCACACACCAAACAGGCTCGCAAAAGTGGAAGATGCCCAGAAGCCTTGGGACCCCAGTGTCAAAGACAATGATTGACAACACAAAATATGGACTGCAAACTCAGAGGTTTGCAGCTGCTGAGGCTGTAGTGTGCACCACGCAGGTCTTACTTACTTGGACTTCAAAATCTCTTTTTATTTCCTTTATATAAGCCAGAAGCACATAATCTCACTTTTGATGAATATGGGAAAGACATAATAGGCTCGATCTTGCGACTCTTTGCACCGCACATCATCCATACGAGCCAACTGACTGATGACTATTTTCAGTTCCACCACCAACTGACCACACAGCGATGTCAGAAGGAGGAGGCGGCTTGGATGTGGCGTCAACTCAATGTGACTGTGGCGTGTACTGAACATGCACTGACAGTGTTTGACCATCCTGGCAGCACAGATGCGTTTTTTTGCACACAGGTTAATGCAAAATTAACAAGTTTACAGAAAATGTTCAAAATACCTGGAAACCTAGCTAGTTCAGTTTTGACCGCAGACTTTGACAGTAAAAAAGTTGATTCTGCATTTAGTTTCACTTTAAGCACAATGCTAAGTTGGTAATTTAAAACAAAGTGGATCATTATTGGAAATCCTTCCTCGGCAAGAATGCATTATATCTCACCTCATCTCATCACATTCAGTTTTGGATTAAATTGTTCCAATGCTTAGTCTTTTGGCTCTAATGTAAATCATGTGTGGGAGGGCAGACAGCTGTAGAAGCTAAATGTCAGGTTTCTCTAGGGAAGGCCAGTCAGAATAGTTGTTTTCCTCTGGGCTGCTCTCTGTGGGCGTGACCTTCTCTCACCTCATCACAGGAGCACAGTTCATGCAGATCCTGTTTATAGTCGGAGAAATAATAACAATAAACAGGTTATGGATGGTGTTGCGCATTTGTTTTTCATGAAGTGTCAGAATCACAATTATAGTCTCTTTACTTAGATTCGACATTTAGCTTTTTCCAAAAACTTGCTGCAGTTAAATGTGTATTATTTATGTTTAGGCATCGAGAAAGAGTAAAGAAACTAATGGGCAGCTGTTTTTCAGTGTTGTCAAAGTTGTTATAGGTCCATAAATAATGTCTTGCTTGCTATTTATGACTTTTATGGTGGACATTTTGTGATGCAGTACAAACAGTGAAGGAGAATGTTGTACTCTGCAGTGATATTTAAACCCAGCACAAGCTGATAGACTGATTATATGGGATTGAATGCATCTGTAGAGGCTTCAGCGCCGCTCCATCTGTCCATCCTCATCTCAGTCTGAGGCTCAGACTGTGCCTACAGGGAGTCGCTCTCATTTCCATGTTCTTGCATTCACCCAGTTAGTTAGATTTGTGTGGTAAAACATATAATATATCTATCTAAAAAAAAAAAAAAAAAAAAAATCTTCGTGTAACATAGTGTTTATATTCCTGCTTAGAGACATAAAATAATAGTAAATGTAGCTCGTAAATCTTGCTGTGAGTGTACTTTGTAGATCCACTTTCACTGCAGTATTGATAGGTATCATGTGATGGAATTGCATAACTTCCAAAAATTGTCTCCACCAACCACTTTTCCTTTTGAAGAAGACTTTTTTTTTCCTTTTACCTGTATAGAGATGTGATGGAACCATGATCAAGTCCAGTTATAAGATGAGTATAAGATAGATGTCGACCCAGCATATGACGTCTATTGTGGATGCTAAAAATATGTTTATTTTTATACTGGGGGAATATTTCACGCTGAACAATATATACCACCCACCAGAAATAGTGAGCTGAGCTCAGAAACTTTAGCAATAGAGCCAGCTCTGCAGCTTCCACGTGAATTAACAATCAGCCGATCACAATGCTCATACATGACGGACAGCTTAAGAAATTAGTCACTTCATAAGACTCGTGTCCTTTTTTATTATCTGTCATGACTTCAGTAGACCTGGGCCAATCCTTGATGCTTTAGCCAGAAGACACAGACCCTGGATGTTTGCCAATTCATCGCTGCAATACCTTAGTGGGAATTAATTAAATCCATTTTAGATTAGCGTGTGATATACGCACTTTCATTGGAGTAATTTCTTGGTTTAAATGGATTACCACCTGCTGTAACCTCTCAAGAGAATTAGACAGAAGCAACAAATTATTGAGATGTGTCAGTTGTAGCTTGCATTACGCAATCCAGTGCTTCTCAATTTTTTTAAAATTTGCACAAGTATACCTAAAATTGTATAAATTTTTAACAAAAACAAACAACAAAAAGCAATATAAATCATCTCTCAAAAAAATTGCGCATATACCACAGCTGTACGTCTCACCAGCAAAAGTAGGTATTTAAGTTTTTCCCTCACTCTTACAAACACGCACATGGAGCTGTCTGCCAAGTGTTTTATGAATTATAAGGTAAAAGTATCACGGCTTTACTTATTCAACATGATAAATGTTGTTTGAAGATGATAATATTTACAAATTTTGGTTTATTGTTAATTAAATAAACTGATTGTAGCAAAATTGACTTAAACAAAGAGTATAAAGTAATATTTCTAGCTTACTTTTCTTTGCATTTGTCTGAATCTCAGCATTTAAATGTGGTAGGTTTTTTTCTCATGTATAAACTACATGTAGATCAGTACTTTACATTTTGCTTATTGTAAAACAGATGATTGATCTAACAGCGTAGACATAGAAACAGGTACATTGACTTCCTGTTCAAAACTGGTACTGTGAAGCTCCGCCTCCTCATTGTAAAATTAATTCAACAAGCAGCAGATTTAAACTTGCTTTTATTGATGGAAAGTTGCATGAAAATTTTGTGCCCTACATGCTTTATTTGAAAAGTGATTTTTTTTTTTTTTTTTCGTAGGTTGGGATAGGGGGAAAACAGAGATTTTCTTGAGCATCAGCTGCTGAATAATATAGGATTCCTCAAATAGGCACAACAATTGAATTTCACTCAATAAGCCCCATTTTAGATGCACATTTCTGTTTCATTGACAGAATATTGACAGAAATTGATTGGTGTTGTGAGATAAGTACATTTTGCCACTGACACCCTACCAAATCTAACTTTATGTTTTATGTTCCCATGTGATTTCTGTTGTAGTATTAATAAGTTGCTATGACTTCTACATGTTGTGGTTCACTGAATGAGGAATGACCGAGCCTTACTTTGAAGAGGTATCTAAGACATCAAAAGTTTTCAAGCACTTCCTGGGCTGTTCCAGCGGTGAACTCTTCCTCTGAACTCGCCATGTTCACACCAGAGCTTATACTGCCTCACCAGCACCTGCAATACTTGTATTTGCAGCCCATTTCCCCACAGGACTTTGAAAGGAAATAAGAAATGCCTCTTTGAGTAAATGCTGTGAAGTCTGGCTGCTGGCAAATCTCAGCAGAAGGGCTCAGTAGAGGTGTTAATATAGTGTAATAGAGCAGCACCAGCAGGGAATCTACACACATTCATTAGAAAGTGTTTTAATTAGTTTTTTTTATTCATCAATTTTTGTCTTTTATTTACTCATTTACTTTTCTCTACTCAAATGTGTTTGGTCTTAGCGTTGTTCACGGCTGAATTTATAGCTGTGTTTATAATGAGAGCCAGCATTACAATTCTGCTTTAATTAGATTGGTGTAACTCACTCACAGTTTACTATCGAACTGTGGCTCTAGGTAGATGGTGACATTTATTTTCTTTTTACTTCATTCAAAGCACTGTTGGGATCAGGGCTCGAGCGTCATTATACATCCAGTACTTTTCACATTGCACATAATCTGTGTTTGAGTTGGGTTGTATTATTTTATTCCTTATTTAGTCTTTCTGAGTGATGGTCGGATCAGAGATACTTTTCACTTTCAGAACATTTACCACGCCCCGTTTCTAGTCGAGAAATCGATTGTTAAGACATGTTTTTAGTTGACCTGGAATATCTTATGACAACTACTGTCCTAGTTTAAATATAATTGTTTAATCAGGTATCTATAAACCTTTTGTCTTGTTTACTCTGATGAACAATGGTGTTGGTGTACTTACCAATGCCAAGTTATCAAGATAGTTGTGAAGATAGTGTTCTAAACTTATATGTGGAGATCTAGTTTCACTAAATACTGTAGCTGCATATTGAAAGTGGAAATAAAAAGCACATGTTTTAGTCAAAGCTGCATCTGAGAGTGATACCTTGCACTGTCATCTTCTGCGTGTTTTCTTTTCTCTTCCAAACTGCTCGGAGAATGAAATGCTGCTATTATGTCCGTATGTTGTGCCAGATGCACCGCTCTGCACATTGTTAATGTTCATTCTAAACTTGCCAACAAAACACCATTGGTTCAGTTTGGAGTTAGTTAAATTTCATATCCAAAGCCCATATGTTTTCTAACAAAACTCCTCAGATATAGCTCTAAGAAGTCTATTTCAATCCATGTATGCATCATTTATGTAGTCATGATCTTAGAGAGAACTTGTGAAGCGCTGCTACTTGTTGTAGAACATATAAACAAGGGGTTTTCACTTGAGAAATCCTTTTTTGTTATACATCATAAAAAGTGATATACTGTCATATCATTTCAACTTCATATCATACTATCTCTCGGATTGTTCCAAAATGTCAGTTCATCTGACAGCAGGTATTGTGGTCATACCTGCTTGTGAAAGCCTGATCCCTTCAGATCTCAGAAGCTAAGCAAGTTAGGGTCTGGTTAGTACTTGGATGGGAGATTGTTAGAACACCAGGTGCCACAGTAGGACAACAGGAGTAGGAGTAGTCCTTGGGCAAGACACTTATCTCACATTACCTCAGTGTCTGTGTACTCTGGGTGAGTGGATACTGGATACAAGATTGTAAAGCACTCTGAGTGCCTGCAAGGTAGAAAAGCGCCTTGCAGGCAAATAGACCATTTATTTACAATATGGCTGCTTGAGCTATACATTGATGAAATAAAACTATAAGATGAGATCCGAATGTCTCATAGTGTTTGGAACTTTAATTTGTTTTTGAATTAACTACCAAACAGCTTTGCATAATGGCAGTTGTGTTTTAAGCTGATATTATTGTTTATTGCTGCTTGTGTAACAGGTATTTACAAAAGTCCCAAAGAACTGTATATTCGAGGTGAAAAATAAAAAGGGCTTGGTTCTTGTTGTATTGTCTCCTTACTGTAATCGTTATATATATTTATAAAAAAAAATGTACAAATGTTTTGTATGCATTCTCAAGGTAAAAAAGGATACAGTACACTAATCACAATAAGGAAATGTTGGTATCACAGGAATATACCCATTTGATTTAATCTATAGTATAAAATACAGTCCAAATACACTGGATGACGACAAACAGGGTTGATTTCCTGTGGAGACAACAATCATGCTGTAAATTGTGTATGTTGAAGGTAAACGTTCCTTTTTTTCTCGGAAAGACACTATTCATTATACTTATGGACACTTTCATCTATAAAATTAGCTTTTTAATCATTGTATTTTCTCTCAACACCTTAAAGACTCACTTTCCAGCGTTGGCAATGAGCTGCTCCTTATTTTTCCATCTCAGGGCCTGGTGCCAGAATGTTTGATCCCTCTTGTACAAGCTGGACAGTGTGCTGCTTTTCTGATTCCGCTCTGTATTTGCAGCTTTCTCGTCTCCTACGCACCTGCCCTGAGAAATAGAAATGCAATGTATCCATGCTCAAAGCTCATCTCATTGTTTATCCCTGTAGAAACATTAGCCCTGACCAGTACAAAAGAGTTTTTGGTAAATGCTTCATAGCAGCCAGCCAGCTGAACCGTTCTTGCTCTGTTCTGTTTGTGCGCTAATTATCTCCTGGCGTTTGTTGTAGCTGCCTGCTCGAATTCTCCGCCTCCTGGACATTTAAGAGCACTTCTGCTTCCCCGTTGGCTCAAGCATCCCAGACCACTAAACATGTTTTCCTCCTTTTAAATTCACCACTTATGTTTAAAAGATTTGAAACTTACTTTACTTTGAATTAAGACCAGGCAAAAAATGATTGTTTTGTTGTGGTTTATGTTTACAATATAATACATTAACTTAGGATGTTTTAGTTCTGATGGCTTTTTCTTTATGTTTTTTGTTTTGCACTGTGATAGCGTATTTACAGTTTATCTGCTTTCCGACCACTGACGCCCTGTGCCATCTCTAATATTGTATGTTAGGGCTATTTATGATGCCTTTCAGACTGTAGTCTCCATCCTGTCCCAGATCTGGTTTTCATTTAAAAGGACCACTTCATTATCTGCCGCCACAGATCTTTTAGTTCCTTCCAAAACGTCTTCTGCAAAATGAGCTGGTGCCGAGCCAAAGATCCACAGAAATCATTACTCAAAAAGGTACTTAAATGCCTGATACCTAAGCAATGACCTGTAAACCTCTTAAGCATTTCTACTTGACCAAGCTTTTAGTAGTAGCTTAACATTGGACTCTTGGATTGCAGAGAAAGGAAGGTGCTTCTTTCAATGAACAATGCGTGAATGACTTGAGGACAGGACAGATCAAGAGTGTAAAAATGGATTAGGTTTATCAGACTGCTCTTTGTGCAGCCTCTGCTTTTATTTGGCTCTCTTCTCTCCAGGCCAGGCTTTTGAAAACTCCTTACCTTTTTAATCTGGTCATTATTGACTTTGGCTCTGGGTAAAATCAAAATGAAACCTGCATTTCCTATCAAAATGAAACCTGTATACTGGAGTTCTAGTAAGTCTTTTTTCCCACTCTGAGAGAAGCCAGAGCTGTGTGAAGACACTTACCGCCCTCTAATGGACCAACTGTGTATTTGTAACAGTTAACTGGACAGAGAGCTCATGCTCGGTTAAGCAATAGTCATAGTTAACTGGTTAAAGGGCTTTTATTATATTATTTTTCCCATGTTATTATATGAGAATGGGTTGTGTCTTGTTTAATTTATAGAGGGATTCGGTCAGCGTCACTTTCCGCTCTACTGCACATGCCCCATGCAGTAATGAGTTGTAGAGTTGAATTTCATTCACAAATGAAATAGCAGCATAACTTTTGTTTTCGCACAGTGATAATTTCTTGTAGTTGGCTGACAACAATGTTTGCTTGAGTTGTTGCCACAGCCTGTGTCAATCAGCCACCGCCCTTTCTGCATACTGGATTTGTACGCATCCTCTGTGTTGATAAACAAATAATCCTTCTATGCGTTACATTATTTGTTTGATTATATGTTATATGTTGGACTCTTGCCTCACTGCACGAAGGTTGCGAGCTGGACTCTCTCATGGCCGGAGCCATTATGTGTGGATTCTGCATGTTTTTTTTTCTGTCTGGGTGGTTTCCTCTGAGCACTCCAGTTGCACCAACCGATAACATGAAGGTTAGGAAACACTTGGTGGTGGTTGGAGGCCAGTGTTTAGGCGACTCTCTTCTGCTGAGCTGCCCCAGGGCTATTTGCTATCAGGCCAGGTATGAAGCACTTTGGATGTCGTTGTTGTCTTTGTCCTCAAATCCTCCACATTATTTAGGTCCACCCCCATGGTCACTAATTGATAATACAGCAAGTGCTCCACTGTGGTTTTAAGCTCCGCACACACTTTAACTAGAGTCATTTGAAACCAATGTTAAAGTTCCGACCAACGCTTTAGCCTTGTTTGCTCGGTGTGACTAAACGAGAAATCAGCTATTCAAAACAAATAAGACAACCACTCAATGTTAGATTTACTTTGAAATCATACAGATAACACAAAAGTTGCAAAGCGACGTCTATTTGTTTAAACCTCGCAAAGTTGTCCCATGTGTTCTCATTTGCGTGCTCGCCTCTCTTCTCCTACAACCCCCCTCCGGATGTAAGAAGAAGTCACTTTTTGACCAGTTGTCCAGACTTTTTTTAGCCAGGTTAACGTTGATTGGTCCTCAGTCTTCGGTTCTCGCCATGTTTGGATGTCACTGTTTCTCTTCTCAGAAATGATTATCTCATCCCAGTCTCAAACTTAGAGATCTCACTCTGAACCTGAGACTTGCAAAACCCAAGCAAGTCAGCACTCTTGGCTTGTGACAGTTCAGAGGTCAACTGTAACCAGTCCTTCCTTTGGAATGTACTGTTTGCTTCAAGCATACATGTAACTTTTAGCTATAGGTCTTCACAAATAGATTTTACATTACATTACTTAAACCATTTGAATGATTACAAATTATCAACACTTAACACACATGGAAAATATTTTTTTTCTAACAGTAGTGTAAGTTCAATTAACGCTAATTAAACTGCTACATAATGACATCACAACCCTAGCCCTCTGGGTATGTTATTGAGGAGAAAACCACATTCTAACATGGTTGAAAGCATACAACAGTCAAAATAGAGTAATATAGTACATTTAAGTGATTAACTATGAACACCCTTAATGTTTGCAGCTCTGGCAAATGCTCCATTGCAACCATTTCTTAAAAAATAAAAGCAACAATTAAAAATAATAATGATATAGAACAAAAAATGCATATAAATGTCTTTCCTGTCTCTAGCATCCTTTACTTTGTCGTTACAGTAGTTCAGCTTAGCCCTGCAGGATGGAGGCGCAGAGTGGAATAATCTTCTCACTGCTTAAATGCTTTCTCATTTAGAAGCAGAAAAGAATCGGGAGCACTATAAATTTGTCGTCTCCATTATACGGTAATGGAAAGACAACTACATTATTTATGCCTACTTTTGTTTACTGTGCCTGTTATTGCAAAGCTCCCTGCTGCATGCATCTGTGCCCATCTGTGCTGCATTACAACAGCAATGAAAACAGTCTCTGATGCCACAACATAAAAGTGATCGTGGAGCTTGTGTTGCAGGACAATTAATCCTAGCATTTGGGCATTGTTTACCAGCGACACAACATTGTTTTTTATGGTCAATTTGAAGAGGCTGCATTTGTCTGGACTGGGATAAAAAGAATCCAATCATAATTCAGATTGATGAGCACTAACTGCAGGCTATTAATTATTTAGTGTCTGCCTGATTTGAGCTATTGTCAGAGAGCATTTGTTATAATTAATTTTCCACTTAACCTTGAGGAAAAGGCCACAGGATTAGTTCATTTGCCCAAGCAGTTCTGGGTAAGTGAACAAACTAGGAACTTTAATGAGAAATGATATTATGCATTTGACTACAACAAATGTACTTAGCCAAAGCTGGACCTCCCTACACCACTTAAATGAAGCTTTATGCTTGGTAAAAAAACTAATTCGAAGTTTGGTCATATAGAAAAGACTGGAACTGTCATATTTATTTATTTATTTTTGGCATAAGCTCAATAATCACACAGTTACAAACAGCTGAAGTCACCAAAACGAAAATTACTTAATTATGAAACAAGCAAGGCACAAAGAGTGCTGATGCTGGATCTGGGACGTGAACAGCGGAAAGGTGCTGTTTTAGATTGCGATGACAATGACTTAATAGGAAGACAAGCAAAACTAAATGCAAAATGTTCATAACTTTTGTGCAAGTCATGAGTAGGCTGTGGAGACTGAGAAGGAGCTGTGTTAGTGCAGCAGGACCACAATCAGACTTTGTTCACACGAAGTCAAGCTCAGGCGTTTCAGCACTAATATTTGTCCTAAACCACACATCGTCTACACGAAGCAGGAGTTTTAGGACACTGAAAACGAAGATTTCTGAAACCAGCTCTCAGGGTTTACTAAGGAATGTACAGTAATTCTTAGTACTGATACCAATGACACAAAGAAAACAAAAAATGCTCTTGTTCATGTTTTAGACAATTTTCAATGCAAATGTTATCACTATCTTCTTTGTTGGACATAGTGGTCTCATACTAGCTCACAAGGATGTTCAGGAAAGAGCACATTTTAACCTGTTACTACGATCATCTTTACTATCAAGTTGTTCAAATCAATATGTAGTTTAGATCTTAGTTTAGTGTCCATTTAATATCTGCTTTTTTGAAACTTTTGACAGACCTAATTGACTTTCCACAGGATTAGTTCATTAGTCCAAGCACCTCTGGATAATTGGACCAACTAAGGATTTTAATCTGAAATGACACTATTTTCTCCTACTAAAATAGTCTAATAGCCTTATATTTTCGCTTTACTAAAAATAGAAGGCTGTCGAACTAGCAATACTTGATAATATAGGCATCAAATTTCATATTTTGGTATGTACATTACCTATAATAAAATCATTTACTATAATGTTTGTGTAAAATATCATTAGTCAATTGTCTGGAAGCGCATCAATAAACGTTCCTATGGGTCTAGCATAGAGACGTATAGGCTTTATGAGAACACATCGCAGTCCTGTTGATTAACTTAAGCTTTATAAATGACAATAGCCAGAAAAGCTTTGACTAATGAACTTGCCTTAGCCTTTTATCAAGGTTAATTGGACAATCAGTCTTCAGCGGAGGACCAGCATCATAAATTTTGCTAAATGTCCAGTTCTAGTGTTTGCCCATAACATCCCCATCTCCATCCATACCTTCTAAATGAGCTTTACTTTACCACATTTCACTGTATATGAATTGTAGGACATAAACAGGACACTTTAACACAATAGATTGTACTAAAGGTTCTTTATTTCTCCCATAAATGCCCACAGCACAGTGTAAAGTCAAAGTGTTTACCTCATTTCGCAACATAGAAAATAAAACAGTGCAGTAAAGCTGTCTTTCTCCGTTCAGTCATCAGACGTACGCTGCGTTCATGGGACCAGAAAACACATTAGGTTAAGACACTTCTAATACATCCTGGAAGTGAATTCCCCTGTGTGCTCGACAGTAAAGGCTTTTTGCTCTATAAGTGAATAAAAGAAAGTCCTAAAGGTGGTACTCATCAGATGTAGGTTAGCCGTGCACTACGCTCATTTATCATTGTTATGAAGGCTATCATGGGACCTTGCACAAGAGTCTTTTATAATAAGAGCTCTCGTCTCTCATTTTCTCTGCTGCCACACAAATGCATATGACCTTATGGCAAGGAGTACATTCCTGTGTAATGCGTATTGATAAAATTCTCGAGGACCTTGTATAGATGTGTAGTGTCTATGCAGGGGTCCCAAACTGCGGCCAAATCAACCCTTCAGATGACCTCATAATTTCTAACTATAGTGGCCCACCAATCAAATATATTGTTGAGATGTGTCTATGAAACCTCTCAAATGCACTAGAAGACAGCAAATTACACAATTTTTCAGGGCAGAACAGTTGCACCCTGGTTACCCACCAGGGTTTCTGCTACATCTAAATGATCGTGGTGCACCGCCATCTTCGCCACACTCTCAAATAATCCTAGCCCACTTTTATAACTTCATCACTTGTGTGTGTATGATTAAATTTTTTAAATAATGGATGTTGACAATGCTACATTAGGCTTCATATATATGCTTATTTATTCAGAATATAACAAAGTGAGTCCTGTATTTTAAAGGCAACTTTGACTTATTATTTCCCCAGCTCCATTTGAGTTTGAGACTCCTGCTCTAGTGTCAAAAACCCAAACACTTACCCCTGACTTTTTAAATAAGAAAGTTAATAGTTTTCTCCAGCACAGAAATATGGTCAAAGTTAGTTAGCATACAGACATGGCTCAAATCACTCTGACATCTCAAAGTAATAATCTAATAATGGATACTACAAAACAAACAAAAGTGCTTTACAACTCCAAATTGTAAAAACAAAAGGATGCCACAGAACAAAAGTCACTGAAATGTTAAAAAATAAAACAAATAAGAATATTTCATTATATTCAGGGGAAAATTAGTCACAATGTCCTGTTTCTGTGAAATAATGTTCCACTTGTCCATCAAATTTCACGAAGGTTGTTGGACAAATGCATTGTGGCTAACTCCTAACAGCTGAGAAAAAGACATAAAACCTTTTGGAGGCTCAGAAGAATACAATAAGAAAGTAAGTGCACAGAACCTGTGGACTGATCAATTATCTGTTTTTGTTTACATTTTAAGGAAACAAAAATTGGGTGTGCACTTTTTTAATATTCAATAGTTTGTTTATGTTTTTAATACAAGAAAAATGATGTGTTGTGCACTGATAACAATCTTGTTTTTAGCAGAATGTGAGCCTTATACAACGTGAGTCGTATAAGTGACTGGAACTTTAATCTCTTCTATTTTGAACTCCAAATTAAAACTGAAATCTTTTGATTGCTCAAGTTGTTCAGGCTTGAAATATATATATAAAAAAAGGTTTGGTCTGCTAACATCCATAATCGCGTCAAGCTATCAAGTATGATTTTCATTGGCAAATGTTTCGATGTCGAGAGACTTTGGTCCAAAGGATTGTTTAAAATTGGATCTGTGGCAAAGTGCAATGAAAGTAAAGCTCAAGGATTTACTGACTTACTAATGGAAGGTGGCAACACTATTTTAATAATTCTCGTTGTGTTCAGACTGGCATCAACAACTGTGTGCCTTATATCCTCTAATAGCACTGTAAGATTTTGGGGTACAGTATGTTGTTGAATTTTTTCAGATCTGATATTGATAATTTAACTTTTCATATCACCTCATACTCGATATCACCAGTGAGGAACTGAACATGTTTTTTTTTTTTCCTCTTTGCAATTCCCTTTTTACTAATGAGAATAATCAACTGAACAACTTTGTATTATTTAGTCACTCTACATCAGACTATAGCTCGGGGGTCAGATACAGCCCTCAGGGGTGTTTTAATCTGGCCCCTGCACTTTTTAATTTCTTTTATTTGATTGATTTCACTATGGACCATGTGTTTTGGATTTATAATATTAAATGGTCAAAATAGTAGTATAAAAACTTATTTTAGACAAAATGTTCTTACAATAATGATAATTTGTCACACCAATGACCTCGATCCGGCCCTTCACCACTTGTCCGGGTTTGAATAGAACCCTTTGGGAAAAATAATAGCCCACCCTGCTCTACATCTAATGAAAGACTCAGGATATAAATGTCTAAAACGTAGCCTTCAGTTCAATGTGCTACTTCTACAAAACTTCCGGAGTATTAACAGGTTAGAGAAGACTTAAATGGGAGTAAAAATGACAAGTGTCTTATGAACTTTCTCTCTCTCTCTCTCTCTCTCTCTCTCTCTCTCTCTTCTCTCTCTCTGTGTGTTTCCCTTTCTCTCTTTCTTTCTTTCCTTCTTTCTGTTTCTCTAAAAAGAGGAAATTTCCTTTTTTTTTTTCAAATATTTTCATCCTTTGTTAATTGTTAATTGTGCAAACTCAAAATGTGAATTTGATCTGCTGTTCGTGACATTGCACAGTCCTACAACCTGATATATCAGTCATTGAATTATTCAGCTGTGTTTTGCCTTAAAGGAGATTCTTTGAGTGTTATTTATGAGTCACTGTGGTCCCTCCAACTCTGTGGCCTGAGCCTTCACCAACACCAACTCTGCTTCTTCTCTCTGACGTTATTTCAGGCTCTCGTAAGGAATTATTTAGCAACCTACTGTTTCTCCTCCTCTCACTTTTTAACACCATGCATCACATATGTTGAGGAAAACTACTTATTTTACTTACAGATCACTGTTTTTTTATTGTATGCAAAAGAAAATTTGAATTGTTTAAAAAAATGCATCAGCAACCACATTAGCCTTTGCAGTTTTGTCAGTGCTTTTAAAAGACAATTTTCGAAGCGAGCTTTGAAAAATGAGAAACTGAAACAAAAAGCTTTAAACCTCTAATAATACTTCATGAATCCCACTGTGACAAGAGAATTCCAGGTAAGTACAGTAATACATGTTTCAGAACATTATGACAGAGCCATGATTACATCACTATTGGCAGGGACCAGTCTAATCCTCAGCATTTTTAATCCTTTGTGATAACCGTCCTCTATTCTCTTGGTTTAATAAGAGACTGTTGATGGGGCCAGTGGAAACAATGCACTATTACGGATATGGGCCTTCAAATGTAAAGGGACTACGAATGTGAATTAGCTGTTCACTAACTTCGGCGCATTCACACATGTATTTTGTGTACTGGTGTTCATTAATGTACAAATGCTTTCTTTGCGTGGTCAACATTTTTACTTCGAATGAATGTTTGAACCGGCAGCCATACTTAGAGCAGTGTTTCTCAAACTGTGGTACTTACTGGTGGTGCATAGGCAGCAGCTGACTATTTTCTCTTACTTTATAGGCTAATTTTGGGTAGCACCTTATAATAACTACACCTTTTAGAATAACTATACCTTTTAAACTTAACAAAAGCATAAAAAAAACTTAATTGATCAGGAACAATTGTTGAATTCATGTATGAAAACGTTTATTTCAGCTTTAGGGCTGCAACAATTATTTTGGTAATCAATTAGTTCGATTATTCTTTCAATTAATGGATTAGTTGCTTAGAACCCAAAAGACACTTGAGTAAAAGATTTTTAAATTTTGAGCTGAGGTAACATCACAAAAGAAATTTCTAGAGGTGCAAATTAATAGACTAACTTTTATTTCAAAAACTAAAATTACAATTTTATTTTTTTGTTATCATCCTTGCCTGTTCAATCTGAGGGTCTTTCCTCTCAAGCATGTTTTGAAACCTTAAAAAAAAAAAAGAAAGAAAGCACCAAAAATACTATTCATACTAAAGTTAATTAAAATCTTTATTCTCATTTGAGTGAGTATGGTACTAAAAATAGTTTAAAGAACACATTTGGCTTACAAATACTAAAACAATAACAAAACATACATTTGAAACAACCAAAAAATACTTTGTTTCGAATTTGAAATAATAGAATAGTAATTTAAAAACACTAATATAAAAACTACTTTATCGATTATTCGATTACTAAATTTGTTGACGATTATTTCAATAATCGATTAACTTGTTGCAGCCCTATTCAGCTTAATAACTAGAGGTAATTAAAAGTAAAACAGATCTAGTCTCATTTTAGAGTAAGCTCAGCCAAACAGTATCTGAAGGTTGGCCTGATAAAATTGAGAACCAGACATATAATACTGTGAAGATATGGTATTTTTCCCCCTGTGAGATCACCATGTCTTCTCCAGACCACCACCAGAGGGTCAGCCAGAGGGACTGCTTTGTTATTGACCCTAGATCACACAGTGCACACCTTTACCTGGGCCTCCCGTTTGATTCCGTTGGTTGGGTTACAGTCTTGGTAAATTCACCTCCATTTACTGAAATTTGAAGTGAAGGACACATATCGGAAAGCACTTTTAGTTCAACAAAAGTGAAAATGTCTGTTTTTTTTCCTGTAAAAAAAAAAAAATGCATGTACGGTATTACTTTCAGATTTTATGACAGGGTAATCAGGACTACATGCAGCCTAGAGGTATGAGCAAAAGGTCAGTGTGAAGCATGCTGTCACTACACCATGTTAAATTATTTAAGGGACATTGTTGGTCCTGTTGTCTGGACATGCAGACACTGACATTTCCTCACTCTGTTCAAGACACATGATTTGTGCACTAATTAATTAATACAGCCATTGTGCGCTGCTAACACTTGGGTGTGTGTGGATCGATCATTGTGATAGTCTATATGGGATCAATATAATAATGTTGTAGAATGGCAATAATACAGAGATCAGCAGAAAAAAAACAACAAGGAGCAGAGACTACATTAACAGAACAAAAGATTAATCAATCCAAATGGGCCAGTTACAAGCTCTACCAAAAGATAAATGACATTATTGATTTAAAGAGAGAATATTCATACAGTAATTTAAAAAGCGGGAGCTACTGTTCGTTTTTTTGCCAGTTTTAAGATGATTTTGCTTCCATAGACCTGACAAAGTTACCATTAAATAGATGTTTTATCTTTACTGCTTACTTCTGTTTTATTTTGTTCAACCTCAATGTTGACTTCGCTTAAAATGTTTGCAGATTCTGTTTCTGAACCTATATGACTTACGGCATTAACAGTATACGTGTCCTGTACTTTCATTGCAAGCTCATGGTATGTTGTGATCAATGTTTTTTTTTTTTTTTTTTTTTTTGAAGTATCTCATTATTTCTAAAGCACGTTGAGAGTTAAGTGTTTGCTCATTTGAATAACTTGGCATGTGTGATAGTCACAAGTCCCTCTTCAAATTAAATCCACGTAGAGCAGCAGTTGTCTTGAATACAAAGTAGTGTGTATCGTGTGCACTGCTGCTGATCGTCTGTTTATCAGGTCTAGACTATTTGCACTGGCAGAAGTACAACTCCTTATGTTTTGTTTTTGGTGAAATAATTGGGCAAAAGTCTAGTCTTTCTCTTTCTCTCTGAGTATTATTTATTTTGAAAACCACACAACTCAAATAATTCCATCAAATATTTAATTCATTGTGTTTTCACACATGGCATTGGTCATGTTTCCCCTCTGGAAATCAGCCCAGTGGAAAGAGATTAAAAATGCAAGGTGTGATTGGAAATATACATCGTCAAGGTCATACTTGCTCTTCTGTATGAGGCCCAGAGCTCTGCTCTTCTCTGCGTCTGATTGAACACGGTGAAGATCTGTGCTGTGCATGTGAGCGCTGAGACGCATGTGGGGTTTTGATAAGCTCGTATCTGCTCCTTTCGAAAAATCAGGACGCACTGATAAGCCACATCGGGAATCACACTTTTTCTGCCTTTATCTATAGTGGTGAGTTTATAGGAGTCACACACACAGGATGTTTAATTGTCTGCTTCAATCAAACTGTGAAGCCACATGGTGCTAAGCTTTTTTCTCCACACACAGCCGAATCTTGATGCGTGATGGCATCATTGATTAAATTTACCAGGGAGCTGTCAGCCACAGTGACAGAACTGAGTAAATTAACTTTTATGGAAATATTCCCCTTACAGTCAACATCAGTTACAGCTCAATTTCTGACTGGCTTCATGAAGCTGCAAACTTACGACCTTCTTCAAACACTTTTATGGATTGTTTCTGTTCAATTTGCAGGTTGATTTGGGTGTCTTCCATGTTTTGGAAAATTCAGAGTTTGCTTTTGCGAAATCCTCAAACAAATTTTAGAGGAATGTCTCACATTTTGGATAAATGTTGGAAAGAATCTGGCTGTAGTACATCACAAACTCTTTTTCCGCCTGTTTATTTGATGAGACAGAGCACATCAATAACATTGCTGTAAATGTCCAAGGTTTTAGCACTTTTCCAATAGAATTACCATAAGATTGTCATCTCAGCGCTTTACTTTACAAGCCTATTTACAATGATTAGCCTGTAAACTCTGCTGTTTTTGTGATCTGATTCAGAAATTGAGATTATTTTGTCTGATTAAATAAAAAAAAAACACAGATAAATAAAGTCTTGTTGTGTACTGTGTTTCTCTCAAATGTATTGGTTCTATTACATTTTCTCTGTACACAGTGCTTTACAGTAGACTTTTTGGATTTAATAAGTGCATATTGGGCCAAATAGAGAACAGCTACTGTTCAAATCACAAACAAACCAGATTTCTACACTTTGGTGTAACTAGATGGACCAGCCATGCCTGCACCATGAGCGTTGTAGTTATTATTTTCCATTTGCATACATCATCTTGAGAATTCAGGCGACCTGTGGTTAAAGTGCATTAATGTTATTGCTGTGTCTCCAACTAGGCAGATGCTGCTGCTCGTTCCTGAAAGCTTTACATGATTAGACTTACGGTAAAGCCAATTGACATTTGCATGTTTCTAGTCTTGAAACTGGAAACCCATTCTCTGTACTTAAATGTAGCTTTTATCACATTATAGGATAAATGATGATAGTAGTATTTTTTTCTTTCCATGCCTGAAATGTCAGGGAGGTAAATGTGTTTTAGATAAATCAGTGTGTGGTGACTGAGCTGGAGAGGTAGAGAGGAGCAGTTTGACGCTTCTTTGATTCCCTTCAGTTCTCGTGGACTGACAGAAGCCCTTTGATAAAGTGTTTTACTGTCAGTGGTGCTGCAACTCAAACTGCAGACTCCAGCTCACTTTGTCTGTCTCACATGGACCCTGCAGCCTCAGAGTTCAACTTTTTCAAATTAAATGCTTGAAAGAATGTGTTTTTTTATAATCTGAAAAGCTCCACATAAATGCTGTCTGACCGACTTGCTTAGACTAATTTACCTCAAAATGTGATAATTTTTTTGGAATGTTGATGAACTTGTATTGTATATGATATTGTATTTCTCCATAAATATCACTTGTTGCTCATCACAATGCACAAGTCACCTTGAATCTATTGCAGGGCTTTTTTCAAATAGAGTTATAAACACGCTCAAATCAAACGCTTGTTTTAGTGATTGCATGGCCATGTTGATTTTTTTTTTTTCAATACAAGATGCTAATATCCATTTTGTGTTTTTGTTCTTGAGCCAATTATTCAAACACTGACAGAAAGAAACTGTAACCTTGGCAAATTATTTGAATCAACCCATTTGCAAATAAATACAACATTACTCTTTAGGCACACTATTAGTCAGTCCATTGAATCTGGAGGTTTTGAGCATCAGCGTGAGGCAAATGAGAAAAAAAATGTTATTTCTTTTGATACTCCTTGAGGCACATCAACCTTGGCATGTTCTTAATTAAACACCTCATTGCAGAATTTTCAAAGATTTTCCATTGTAATACTGTGTTCATGATGGTTCTGTGACAAGCCGAGACAGTCTAAGATGAAAGAATAATTGTCACGCTTTGCTTTTTGCAAACTTGTCATAGTTATTTTTCTTTTTTTGTTAAAATATCCACATGGTTACTTTGACTTCTTGTGCAAACGGTATGCAAACTGTGACCTTATGTACCTGGAAAGGTTAACTCATTCTTTCTTAGATAATGTATTTGCCCTGGCCATGGTAAGGCAAACCAAATGAGGAATGCACAAGGTAGCGGACATAGATAACTTGAAGCTTCATTGAAATGCATCATGTGTGGTTTGTGTAGGAGTTTTCTATCATGATATAGGCCTGCTGCACCAAGGTAGCCATGTTTGTTTGATGAATGCATTTTAGACTATGTGACTGCTGTTAAAGACGTAACTGTTTAGTATGTTTTCAGCAATGTCTTTGTCTTTACAGGTGCACATGGGTAGGGTCTACATTCATCTTTTCTCCATGGACAAATATTGCTTTGTCTATACTGTTCCTGTAACAAAATTTAACCTGATATCTCTAAGGAAATGAGCATGTGGCGCTACCGGGTCAAGGTTGAAGTCGGATCTGCGGTGAGGCACACACACTCACTGTTATATGTGTTTTGTTTTTGAGCAATCATAGTGAAATAAATTCTCTGTTTAATGTCATACCAGGGAACATTCTTGGTAAAGCAATAAAAAACATAAGCTATAGAAATAACAGATTGCAAAATACTTTTCAAATATGTAGTGAAAATATTAAAACATAATACATACAATGGATTTAGTAAAAAATGTTCTGCTCATCCTGAGGTTAAAGTGTGTTTTCAAAAGACATTAAGTTTCTCAACTGAAATTCTCTTTCTGATTTTAAGAGGGATCTTTGTCTGGATCTAAAGGAAAGGAAGGAAGGAAAATAGGCTGATGCCAGATAGTGAATAGATTTAAAAACAAAGAAATACATTTTTTAAATCAATTCTAATAACTTTACTATTGGTCCCCTTTAGAGCAAACATTGGCTGATAAATCCTAAAAGGTAAGCGTAAATGAGAAGCTAATAAAAAGCTCAGGTAAGAAATGCACACAGCAGCAAGACTGTATGAGAACAGCGATCATGCAGCGTGCAGAGGCAGTGTGAGTAATGACCCAAAGCTCTGTGTTATTATCAGTGACATGTGGAGCTGGGCAACATGGTGATCAAAATACAATTGTGATTTTATGTGACAAAATTGGTCAAATCGCCATATTGTAGTTCAACTTTCCCTTATATTCAGTTAGGCTGAATTTTGTTAAAACAAAGAGTTTTTTTTAATGCACACCTCTTTTTGGTTGGCCACCAGGGCGGAGTGGGACTCATTTTCAGCCGGGAAAATTTTTAATAGAACAGCCCTGACAAATAAAAATGTAAATATGTATGCGATATTAATATTATTTTTTACTTTTGAGTGGGTTATAGCCCCAGCAAAGTCAGCTGTATCTTTATTTATTTATAACATGGTTTTGATATAGTTCAGGGGGGTCTGGGGGAATTCTCCCCAGGAGAATTTTTAAAAATTCTGTGCAATTTCCTGCATTTTGTGAGTTTTAGATGTGATATTCTTATTGATATGTGATGTAATTTTACTATAATTAACAATATAATTATTATCAAATTCTAATGTCAATTTAAAATTTTTCATGTTAGATTTAGACCCCCTTCAAAGGTCCTCTTTTTTTTTTTGAACCGGCCCTGCTCTTCCCAGGGCAGACCGTGGAGAGGCACGGAGCCTTTACGCAGCAGTGACAGTGCTGGGGCTGTAGAAACAACACAAACTTGTATGTCTGAACTCATTGCTTAGTATCACTTTTATATCTCCTGCTGTGTCTTGGGACAGTGAATTAAATGCTTCGAAACGTCCCGTCAAATTCCGCGCGCCCGCCCCATTAAAATGAATGGCAATTTTCAGTAAAGGCGAAAACAAGCATAACTCCGTGAATCTGAGGTCTATCTTTGTGAAATAAAAAGTGTCTGAAAGCTTGTGAGTAGTAGAGTGTCGCTGTGGACTTCAAAACACTCACAAGACTCAGGATTTCTATGTTTTAGCTTAATTAGGCGGGATCAGGTTACAGCACAGCAGCTTTACGCACATGCGGCTCTCTCCCGCATGTCAGCAAGAGGGAAAAGAGAGAGAATGTGTGGAGGCGCAAATGTTTCTGAATGAGCAAAGAGCTGATTGGTCAATAGCCGCATGCGCCTCGCAAGCCTCGGGTTCGCCACCCCTGCTCTAGAGCGACTACCCTCGTGCTTTCAGCACGTCTCTGCGTCTTGGTCCAACCGGTGGCCGGTGTGACATGAGCCACACCGGCCCTCAAAGTCCCCCGGCCCTTCAGGAAGTCTCCCGACTCTCCCGATTAGTCACGCCGGGCCTGTTGGCCACAGTAATGTTATGAGTAACTATAACTATACTATAACTAAAATAACCATTCAGACGAAGCAGATGACTTCTACAAGGCAATGCAGTATAAAGATGATAGATAGAACTTTATTTGTCTGTTCAGAATAAAACAGAAATTTGTCTTCAACACAGCTCTTCCATCATTCATCACACAACTTCACAATAAAATGTATAAAAAAAACAGAAATGAACTGAACACAAACACGATCAAAGTTTATATCAAGCAACTAGTCTTTATTTATAGAGCCCTTTACAGCAAAGTGCTCTCTCAGTGCAAATGCTGAAAACCATATTATGTCATAACATTAAGAAGAATTAAACCGAGTTTGGTTACGTTTTGAGCCTGGATTTGAAAACTGACAGTGTGGCAGTTCAGCAAATCTCAGAGATCTGAACCTGGCTCATGCCAGATTGGTATGTGTATGAGTTCTACGTATTATCATCTGTGTGGACTCCCGCTGAAATCTGTCAGGAAAAAACAGACTGTCAATTAAATATTTGAAATCTGATTGGTTCAGTATTTGAGTCTGATTGGTTGAAGCATCTGAACCCAGAAGTAGCATGGAAATTCATTTTTTTTTTATTAAATGCACAAATCTCCTTGGTGAGCATGTTTTTCAAAAGTCAAAATAGTTTTTTGAAGTCTTAGGTTATGACTATACTCGCAGTAGTTAGTTGATACAGAATAACAAAAAATCTGATTTTCAGTAGTAAATTTGTGAACGTGCTCTGACAATCAAAAACTTTAGTATGCTTTGTTCTTGATAGCAAAACTTTTTCAAGATCAATAGAGTTTGGTGCAACTGAAGTGATAGATTATAGATGAGTGTTAAAATGAAATTGCTTATTATACATATTTATAAGACCACAAATATCAGATATAGCATTTTATTTTGGTAAATTGCCCACCCAGTGACATGCCTGTACCTCTGTCTCCTCTCTCCTCCCTCCAAAATGACTCTTCTCGCCCAATGAGAAGAGCCATGACTCAGCCTCTCTCCTGGGCACGTCCAGCACCTCCCCATGTCCCCAACTCAATTTCCCACATCCCACAGAGGCTCAAACTAAATGTGGACATCAGCACTCCAGGAAATAGCTTTGTCCCTGTGAGAAAGCTACCTCACAGCAGCACAAATTAGCCTTGTGCCCTCCTTCAATCAAGGTTAAAAGTGGCTTTCATAATTTGCCAGCTCAGGTTCTGGCTCCATGTGGCGAGGACTTGACTTGATCTCTGAATGGGCATGGCTGAGGTTTTGCAGAGGCACACATTGTGTAATTTAGTGAAGATGTCATAAATTGAGCACAGCTGCGTCTCTGGGGAATATGTGGTAATAGCTGTATAATTTATCTTTTTCACCTTTCCCAGTGTCGACTTCTACCAGTTACCATGGCCACGTCTGCGTTTCACTAGCCAGCTTAAGCATTATCTTTGGGCTAACTTTTTATGTTAACAACTTAATCCTACTCTCTCCACGGAGGATTAAGTGAATTTTCTTTTGTGCCGGTAAATGGATGACAAAGCATTGGTATTCTGGTATCAAGTGCTCTGTTTTCACCTACATCTCCATCTCTGACCACTGCTCTGTGTTTTGTAAATCTTATTCTGAGTCATACATGTGACAGAAAATCATGCAAGACATAATGCACTATAATCAGTTGCTTGCGGTGAAATGTCACTCTGAAGAAGCCATTTATGTATATCTATTTCTTTGTTCACTAAAGATAAGAACAAAAATGATTGAGTTTATTAATATCAAAACTTTTTTCTCAATTTATATTTATACATTTTGCAATACTGTGTTTTGTAAACTTTGTCATAGCTACGTACATTTAGCCGTGGGCAATATATCGAAGTTTAGTTTAGTTTGTGGTCTTGTAAGAGTGGTTTGATGCAGATATTGGGCCTTTTAGGAAACAAATTGATCAAGTCAGCTAATTTTTTAATATAATTAAACTTCATCCATCCAGTATATTTAAAGAAATATTTGAACATTTTTTGGTTTGACATTTTGCATTGATAATACTGTCTGAATACTCTACCTACATTTTTGGTGAAAGTGGAGTTTAATTCGGACTGTGACGTTCTGGGTCTAATAAAAGCATCTCACTTGTTCTAGCACTCTCCAAACCAGCTGCATGTACTGCACTCCTTTTCATTCTTTTTTGTTTTGTTTTTCAAGCATATCATATTCAAGGACACTTATCTCTGCCTCTTGTTTCGGCTCGACAGTCCATGAAACTAATTTTGTATATATCGGTTGGTGTGTTTGCTGTAGGGGTTGGGTTATGCTGCTGTGGGCTTAAATGAGACATTGGAAAGACAATTTAAAGTGATGCTAACTTGCTAAAGCAATTGTCAAAAGTCTTCTGTCTATATCCCTATTTTAACATATTTTAAATCACAGAAAATGTTTTATATCTTATTGTGTAGAAACCTTTAGAAATACAATAGATTTCTCTTTAAAACAGTATAGCTTCTTGAATATTTACTTAGACCTCTTGGATATTATGGCATAGTGATCTTCTAACTTTCAATTTATAAATCAGCAATTTTGCAAAGCCCAGTGAGGCGACTGCTGTTTACAAAGTGAAACAGCTTGAATCAAATATTAAATGCGCTTTGTCTCCTATAGAGTTACTGCAGCATAAACATCACATTCGCACATTACACCACACAAAAAAGAACAACACTGTAGCCTCGTAATTCAGACTCTTATTGTATTAAAAGCTATAAAGCAGAATTGTAAATGTTTATAAATACAGAAGTCAAGGTCAAGGTCTGTCATCTCTCTGAGTCCTGCTGTTATGTGTGTGTGTTTGTGTGGTGGTCTTGTGAGCGCAGACTCAGTCCAGGCCCCAGGAGACGCTCTGTCCTGCTGTTTGAGCTCTTCACACACACACACACGCATACACCTCCTCTCCACTCTTCCATCGCTCCACTGGGCTCCTGAAGGTGAGCCAGTCCCCGCTGACACTACTGTACACATTGCTTTCCTTCTTTAAATGAAGACTCTGTTCTCTTGTGACTAACTCTGTAATGACATTGCAAACTCCCTTCTGTATACCCTTTAGATTTGGCGCGCAGGGTAAAGTGATTATAGTCAAATGAATGCTATTAACTTTGTAATAAAATGCAATCTGTCAAATATGGGAACTGAGATGCTGCTGCCACTTAATCAACAAGATGCCTTATACATGTATTTGCAATTTGAAAACTAAGATGATTTTTTGTTCAGTTAAGACATCTAGATGGTCATTAGCTGTAAATGTACATGCAGCTTCAGCTTAAAGTTTATGTCTTGAGCCATGTTTTTAGGTAGTGTATATGCCAAAGATTTTTTTTTTTCTTTTTTTTTTAGCTTTTTTCTTTGCTCTCAGACCATCTGCCCTTTTGACCCAAGCTGCCTCCTCTAAAGAACTAGTCATACTTAATACTGAGTCTCTAAGTCAAAATGTATTGTAATAGCCTGAAGTAGAACTGCACCTGGGGGGGGACTGTTTGCATGTCCGCTAGATTTACAATTTTGATTTTATATTAAGACTTGTAATTGTGACATCACACATAAGTAATGCTCATTGGCTAAAGCAAACCATGGAGATTTAATGGCTAAAAACAAAAAATAGCTTTTGAAGCATATTTGGCACACACATAGATAAATTACCAGTAGTGACGAAAGTTTTTTTTTTTTTGTTGCAACCACACAACTCAATATTGTCCCTGAGCATTATAGTGTACTTATTTGAAATTCGACTTGAAAAACTGACAAAACAATTATGGTCTGAAAAAGCAATAAGATTCACATGCTTCAGACCATGTTTGTACAGATCTAAACTACAGTATTCACAGTGTATGTAAAAATGTATATTTTGTTGTTTGTGAAATTTCAAACTGCAGCCTTTGAGATTGCTAATTACAGAAATTTATTGGTTTTGATTAGATTTCAATTATTGGTGCAGCCCTGATTTAAATTTTTTATTTGAAATTAACCACAACGCAATTTACTCTAAAAACATAAACTATATGTTTTTATTGGGTACTATATATCTAAAACCATACTCTTTAATGTTTCGAACAATGCAATGGATCCTTTTATCAGTTCATTGTCAAGCTTTCCCCCCAAAAAGAAATGCTACTGTACAGAATCCCATCATTAAATATGTGGTAGATGTGTAATAATTGCTTGTCATAGAAATTGCTTAGGCCTGAGCTGTATTTGGTCCTGTCTGCTGACAGCTGTCTCCTACTCTCTGTGTGCAGCATATGAAGAAAATTACTGTTCTGTCTTCTAATGCATGTCTTTACAATCAAATCATTGCTGGTTGATGAATTGTCTTTCTTGCTTTTTTCTTGCCTTTTTCTTGCTTTCTTTTTTTTCTCTTTCTTTCTTTTTTTTTTTCTTTCTTTCTCTTTTCTTGTCAAACGGAGATTGAAAGGCCACTTGAAACATCTGCTGTATGTTTTTATTCATGTTCAGCTGCAAACTGATTAAAAAGTGAATGACTTCTATTGCGTGCGCTAACAATACAGACACTCAATACCTCTCCGATTTCTTCTTGACCTCCCTGGTTTTAGCGACTGGCTGAAACAGAAAAAAAAAGATGTTGTTATTAAAACAGTTGAACCTGTTTTTACCTTAAATTGCTCTGAAATGTAAAAATGTGGGTATAAAGCTCTGACAGCCTGCTTTCATTGATTGAAATCTCATATTGAGTATAGTTTTGCTTCTCTTTTGAGTTAGGCTTGTTCTTTTATTCCAGTGTCACTTTGGAAAAGTTATTACGCCTGTTCTATATTTGGCTAAATTGTAAAATCAATCACACGCAACATGTGTTCTGTGATTGAGCTCATTTGGTTTTGAATGGGGGGGTAAAATGCCAGGAAATCGACTGCTCTCCAAAATGCAAGGCCTATTTCCATTTCTATCTTGAGCATGCTCACATGAACGCTTCACTGAAGATTAGGGTTTTATTTTGCCCTTTTGCGAGTGAACTTACAACCCTGCTTTTCCTCTGCCTGTCTGCAGGTTTTTGGAGATTATTATCACTTCAAGCATCATGCAGTGGAGAAGAGAGCTTTGTCGAGCCATGGGACCACACACGTCCGACTACAAAAAGATCCCCAGGTAAAAACAAGCTATCGCCATTCTCCAGCTCACCCCGGCACAGTGGGCTGGCAACAAAAGGCCAAAAGCAGATTGGATTACACACAGTGAATGCCCACAGCAGGAGTAAAGGGATGCCGCGCTCAGTGACAGCTTGTGGTGTATTCTTCAAGTGTGAGATAATTATTTTCCATCTGTCTGTTATGTAGCACTTAGACATAAATATGCAAAATGATGCTGGCAAAAAAGCACCACAGCTGAGACCCTGTTCCAGACTAATTTGGCCAGAGGAACATCTCATAAAATCCTATATGTTCTCTTGTACTTGATCCTGGTCAATTTTACAACATTTTAGAATTGTGCAACTACGACAATCCCTTAAATAGTCCATTGATGAAGCATTACCAGTTCAAGCATCTGTATTAGATCAATTAGTACCACCAACATTGTTTAGTAGCATTCATGTATAACTTAAAGAGCTTTATTTGTAATATCTGAGCTGATCTGTTTTCTTATAATGAAACACATTTATTATCGGTTTTGGTTAAAATATTATTGTGCCATGTGCCATGCTGCACGACTTGTATCTTGATGCATTCAGCCTTCTGTGCTGGAAAAATGCCTCGCACAACTCATCACTCAGCTAAGGATGATAAAATGTCAATTTTGTTTTTCAGACCAAACTGGATTAAGCACTTGACAAATTAGCAAAGAGCCCACCAAAGGAAATGCAAGAAAAATCAAACGATGTCTTCTATTCATGAAGAGCACTTGAGCTTTATCTACTGAAAGAACATGTGCTGCTGCCTAATTTGATGATTTAGAATACAATCATCTGACTTGATTAACAGCACAACAGTTCAGTACAAACTTATATTTGCAAGGGCATTTTTCTTGCTAATGGTTCTTGTACAATAATGAGTGGAAATTAGACATGTGACCAACAATTGTCATTGTTAAAGGACAAATGTGATGCATTTATTTGTGTTGTTCCCTTCCTACCAATATGCCCTGAGCACCTCCGTATTGGAATCTCATGCACCAGAACCAAATAGAAATAGTATAGTAAAGCACACATGACCGTCATGTGTTTCCCGCATCAAAAATTGAGTTAGAGCTCCATCTACTGACTGCAAAAGAAATAACACCAGGAAAACAATCAAAGCTATCTTCCTGATGCTAATGAACATCACAGTTTAGAGTTTTTAGAATGGTGTTCTGGGGGATGAAAGATTTCTCACAAAAAAAAAAAATCAGCTGTGTATTTATGAGGAAACAATGTTAGAATATTTTAATAACTTAAAGGAGTAAAAACTCAAAAAGTCGATTTTGCATAATATGTTCTCTTTAAGCTTGCAAGGGGAACACATTTATCGTATTACTATATTAAAATATAGTGAATTCAACATGGAGAAATGAAAAGAACTCAATGACCAACGCATGAATGAAAAGTATTAGCAATTTATCAGCGATACATGTTAACAGGTTTGGAACTTAAAAAGAGTTTTTCCCCCGTAGTCTAGACCCGGTGGTGATGAAACAAAAAAGGAAATTTTACTCACAGGGAAAGCAAAGGAGGTGCTGGGTGGAGGAGGCTGCAGAAACCATAGGGCTAAATGAGAAGACGTAGGCTGACTGTTGATAGGCCAAGCTGAGCCTGTGGTGGCACAGTGGGATTCTGTCAATACTTTGGGATGAGTGGGTCTGATCATCACTCCCTACACTGCTCTCAAAGTCAACTTCACATCAGAAGTCCAATTTTTTTCTTTCCATGAAGCACATGAGGCAAATGAGTTCAGTGGTCGACAATATTTATTTATTTGCTTCAACCATTGATTTTGGAGAAATCAGCAATTATTTTTAGTATTTGATAATTTTTTGTTATTTATTTTCCCTTATAAGCAGCCATGTTTGTTAGAAATGCACACCCCTGACTGGTGGCCAGATGAAATATTTCCAATGTATCGTCAGGATTTTCCAGGCAAGCGGTTCGGGAATCATGTCTGGTCTGGTGCGGCTTTCAGGTCAATATACAAGCATTCTCAAAAGAATCTTTATACGATACGAACTGCAGTTGAAGGGAGTTGGTGTAACAAGCAGACTGCAAGAACAGACCGCAAGAAACCCGCCTCGCCGTAGACGTACAAAAGGCAATAGGATGGCTTTACGAATGCCTATTGGGAAAGAAATCTAACCTTAAATAGTGTTGTGTGATCACAGAAAGCAAATAGTTAGTGTTTTTGCAGTGACCTTTGATTTGTGTGCAAAGGGCACATGAGGCGACACACACAAAGGTTAATATGCTGTTTTCTGTGTTGATAGAATGTCATAACCTTTTGCATGCTGAGTGTCATGAGAACACTTTGCTTTTGTTCACACTGGAGCCAGCGGGAAAGCTTGTGAGAGTGGGCGAGATGCCATAGTCTCCCAATAGAAAAAAGAGTGGAATATTTGTGCAAACTGTTTGGCACGGTCTTTTTATTGTTGCTCCACAAACAATGAAGCCTTGAAATAACAATGGATAAGGCATTTGTTGTGAACAGAGGCGCTGACGTTTTCCAAATGTCATGTTTTCCCTCTGAATGCTTTTCAAATCCATTTACAGCATTATTTGAAAATCAGTTTGATGCGTTGAATCCAAGCTGGACTGACGTAGATCTGAGCAATATATCGAATGTTGGATAATATCGTGATTGTTGTCTTGAAGATATGCAAAAACAAAATATCAAGTATAATGTTATTGTTAAAAAAGGCTACAAAAAGTGCTTTTATCAGGTGATATTTTAGTTAATTATATCTCATTGGTTTTCTCATTTGTATTAGTTTGAACATTGCAAATTTATTCAGATTTTTTACTTGAAAATCTCGTTTAGCTGATTTTTTCTTTATAAGTAGTTATTAGCATGCTCTTGTGAATGCAGTGTGGGTCAGATATTTGGTCAGATCAGTGAGACACTTTTTATGGCCAATCGATAGTAGCACATGTCTAATTCGACCAAGAGTGTCTCAAGTCGACAACAGCCCAATGAACTTCAACTATACATTATTTTTGAACATCATAATTGTGTAATTTCAAAAATATTGAAATATTCATTTTTGTCAGTATCGCCTAAAACCTGACATTCTTCTCTGCCATCTAAAGCAGTAACAGAGGATGTGGCAGAGAAAAAGAAAATGTTATTCAAGTGCCACTTTACAGCAGAAAAAACATTATTTTGATGTGAACAGAAATAAATGAGAAGGCACTTGGCAATTTTTTAATGCATTTAAAATATATGGAGGGGAAAGTGTGACAGGACATGCACAGTGTTGAGAAGTAGGTAACATACACTGAAAAAAAAATGGATTCTTATTTTGAGGAAGTGTATTAAGTTGACATTTGGTATTCAGAATACTGTTCATTTTACTGAATCTGAGGGATACACTTTGGTATTTAAGCACTCAAATTAAAATGTAAAGTCAGTGATGTATTTGGTGAGAAAAACAAAAACACAGGTGCGCTGATGCATGTGGGATTTTTTTTCTTCTGTAATTTTGAAGCAAGGTCATCTTATTTTATAAACACATGCAACACAAAAAGGGATCAAAAATTTACAGCAATTTAACCTTATGTAATACTTTTGCAGTACAATTCACTTGTGCAACAAGTAATCAGAATAGAGCTGAAATCGGGCAGAAAAATGCGAGCCAACCCAAACCTTCACATGGATTGCCTGAACCCCACCAGAATCCAGTACTTCATTCATTCATAAGAATAATAATGTATTGGATTTATATAGTGCTTTTCATGACACTCAAAGACGCTAAACTGGTAGTGGTAAGCTACTATTGTAGCCACAGCTGCCCTGGAGCAAACTGACGGAAGCGAGGCTGCCATTTGTGCCATTGGCCCTCCGACCACCATCAACCATTCATACACACCAGATTCATACTAGGCAATGTGGGTGAAGTGTCTTGCCTAAGGACACAACAACGAGTTCTCCTCTCTTCGCCCCACTGCGGCACCTGAGGTTCTTCACCAGTCTCCCATCCAGGTCCTTCCCAGGCCAACATGCTTAGCTTCTGAGATCTGACAGGATGAGGCTTCAGCATGCTCCAATCATCATCATTCATCGCACCCAAAAATTAAATATGTGCATTTCATACAAAGTAGAAATTAATTAAAAAACTCACCTTTTTGTTAGTTTTTACATTAATATTGAAAAGCATTATTCAAGGAGAATTATGAGCTCTCCGTTTATTTTTAAGCCTGCTTTTGTACATTGATAACGACATGGAGCTCTCAAAAACGTCTACATGAGTGTTCCATAATTTGGTTCTTTGAGAGGGATAGAAAACTGCTCACAACTTGTCTTATGTAAAAATGTAGTTTAGCTGCCTGTCCAGTTGGATAATATATTAGAACTGAAATTGTTATTAAAACAGTCTTTGATGTAAAAAGGCTAAGAAGGATTGTATAGTGAATACATGAATGCAAAAGTACTGTACTATAATACTCAAAATGCATGCTATTCATGTAATATATTTTAAGTATTCTGCACACAGATTAACAGAAATACAACTATTTGCTTAGTGTTCTGTTTAAATTCTGATTATGTGAGCTCTTCATACTTTGGTTTGGTTTGTCTCCTTGCCAGATTCCTATAACTTATAAAACCAGATCTATTTAATAATTTGGTGTAGTGTGACTGAATTCAGCTGACAGATGTGGCGGTTTGCTGGAGCAGCCTGATCGAGCCCTGATAAGGTGTGACAAGTCGTGAGGCCCTGGGACATCATTAGTGGGATATGGTGACATTTACTGAAGCCAGTGGTGTCAGAGGTCAGATAAAATGGATGTTAACAAGTTCTGGCCAGCAGATGGCTTAAGAGGTTTTTGTCTAACAGCTGGAGGCGCATGGTCAAAGTGCTGAAAATACCGATGATTAGTGTTGCCTTCAAACTGAATCTACAACAAGTGAACAAGCTGCTGGAGGAGTTTAAAAGAATAAAGTGCATTCTGGCTAACTTAGGGCAAGACACTACAGGTGAAAATAGAACGACTATCTAGCTATCAATGTTAAAAAAAAAAAATAAAAATCATGTCACTCTAATTGCACAGTACAGTGTCGGAAAAGTTTAACCTTATTGTTATTTATACAGATGAGATTTTGACCTATTGAGTGAACTACTGTCGATCTGACTGAAAATGAGCATCAACATTCAAAACTTGACTCAATTTTAAATCTTCAATGAATTAGGCCTAGACTTAGCTAATAACACTTAATCAAAATATTGTTCAGTCGAAGATTATAGTTTAGAGTGTGAAGGCAGGGCTTCATTAGAGGTATTTTAATGACTGTGAAGAAAAACACATTTGAGAAAATGGTCATTGAAGTTACAATGTTCCTAGAACTCTACCTGATGAAGTTAATTCAATTTAGTTAAAAAAAAACATGTTCAGGAGCTGATTTGAGTTTTGCCTGCAGTTTCTTGCCTTAAGGGAGTATTATTTTTGCATAAGTGCAATAATTGCAATAATGCTTATGAACTCAATCAGAAAACTTTTACATTAGCCAGAGCAGGAGTGAACTAAGTATCAGTAGCCGAACCTAATAACTGTTTGAACATGGAACATTTTCTGCATAGAGGTTTAATGTCTATATTGTGAAATGTAATATTGGCCTCCCTTCTCTCTATAGCAGGAGTGGGCAATTATTTTTTGCCAAGGGCTATTCAAACCTGGACATCATGATTGTAAGCACTTTTTTTTGTAAACAGGCATTAAAATCTACATTTCTGCCATTTATTATCATAAATAATAAGGCATCAAGCAAAGACACATGCTCCACAACTAAATCCACCAAACATAAAAATATAAGAGTAGTACTTATTCTCAAAAACATACCAGCAGTCCGATTAAAACAGTCTGAGGCCTCCATTTGCCCAGGTCTGCCCTAGAGCATAGCCTGTATTTAAGTTTCTTATTATCTCAGTACTACATTAAGGGTCTGTTTTTGTCTGTAGAGTCTGACAGTTCTAAGCCAGAGGGTGAATTACATGTTATTTTGATAAACTGCAGTACTTTTTTTCAGTTGGTGGCCATGATTGTTCAGTTGTAGCATGTTGGCAAAGGGTTGTACAGGTATTTTACTCAAGGGCCAGATTTGAATCTAGACAAGTGGCTGAGGGCCCGATCACCATCATTAAAGCAGAACTCGGTAACATTTTAACTTATAGTAAATCTCCGTGATTACAGATATTATATATTCTGAGCATTTTGAGAATGCATTAGCTCTTTTTACGGCCTCTTGGAGGAAATCCCGCAATGCAACTTTTTATATCCTGACCCGACAACAGCTCCCTTGAGAAACCCTACCTCTTTAGAGTGTATATGTTTCTTCATTTAGTGTCTTAGGAACATTAAGAAGAGAAGTCTAAAGTATAGAACTGACCATCACATGCATTTTAAAACACATTTATAGAAGTTGAAATAACACTCCCTTAAAAAATTATTATATGACTGCACTGTGCGCCATAATTATGAATCCTTTTTTAGTAATCCATTTAATTAAAGCGAGTGGTGTATCTCACAATGAAATCATAATTGCAAAAGGAGAAAAGAAATGTCCAAGTACACTTCATTAGCCACCCATTTGTATACACAATTATCCTGACATATAGACGTTATCGGGTGTTGCTTCTCAACTAGTGATGTGCAAGCACGTGCCAGGGAGTACTTAAAATGATTTCAGACTTAAAAGAGAGATGGAATTCAAAGTACTTGAATGCATCAAATGTTTTTGCCCATTATGTCATTACACATGTTTATAGGCAATTTTAACAGTAATATTTATTTATAGATTATCGTGATAAAAAATCTATATATTATCTGAAATAGCTTCACCTTTGATTTTCTTTGACTTATTTCTGAAGCTTTGTGGTGCCTAGAATATTGAACCATAAACGTTTTTTGCAATACACATTGACATTGTTTCATATGTTATTGCCAGATATCACATTACTTAATTAATATCAAGTCACAATATCCAGTGTATCGCAATATATTGCGTATCACAACTTCTTGTATTGTGATTGTAATGTATTGTGACAAAAGAATATTGTTGCAGCCCTAATAATATTTGTAATACAGTTATGGTGAGTTCACACCGGACATTGTCTTGCCGTCTTTGCGTCCATTTTCAATGTTAAGTCAATGTAAACCCATGTCTTGAGCATTCAACTGTACTTGCGGCATGTATTGGCATCTGGGGCGTCCGTTGACGTGCGTTTAGGCGGATGAAAATGCCGTGTCTTGCGGATTGGAAGCTCAAACCTGCGGCGGACGCAAATTCACTCAAATCAGCGGCTGCCGTCGGAGTTAGGAAAATCTATCTTTACACGCGTTGGAAGTCAGCCTCAGCCAATCACAGACTACACTCCTGTGAGACGTTTTCTTCTCACAACAAGGGGAAAGGAGGACTGTTTACTGAAGTCTTTTAATAACTTTTTAACAAAAGGTTGCTTGTTTGGGGGCTTTTCCTCAAAGACTTGATCATTCGTTGATTTGAACACACGGAGACACGGCAAAACAAACAACACTGGACATGATCTGGACTGACAACGCGCTCACATGGATCGATTAAAAATGCTTGTTGCCGTGTTTAAACCACTGCTTTACGATGGGAGGAGCCAAGGAAGACAGAGACAGGAAAAGACCCTGCCTGGAGGAGGAGACAGTTGTGTGATCGGGTAAGCTCTGTTTTATAAATGCAACAAGCCTCTTTCTCTCTCTCTCTCTCTCCCTCCCTCCTCTCTCTCAACGTGATTTGTCTACAAGCAAAGCAAAGCCTGCAAGTGGGAGCTCGAAAAAGCGCTTTGGGGCGTTCAAACTCTCTTTTTATCCCCCAACGCCTCGATGCGCATTTTGACGTCAGCTTCAAAAATGTTCTGCGTCAAAATACTTGCAAATGTTTACGCAAATACGCTGTCCGGTGTGAACGCAGCATTAAAAAGGTTGTAAATCAAATACGTAACTAAGTATAAAACTCTGGGGGTCCTCACCATTTTAGAAGATACTTAAGAAAAAAAAATCATACTTTGCTTTATAAGAGGTTAGGTTAGGTTAGGGTTCATTATACTGTACATTGTGGTTGTGTCTGTCCAAAAGGCAATAATATTTATTTGAATCTGCATCATCACATGTCTGTAATGGGCATAGTCACTCATCATTTCATGACTGCCTCTGTTCCTCTGCTGCTAACACGCTGCTGCTTACCCTCATCTGGCTGTAATAATGGCGTTGTATGACGTTGGCAGTTGGCACTGGCAGCTGCATAGACATTTCTCATTATTCTCTAGAGCCCTGTTTGTCATCTCCTCTCCGTTCTGCACACAAGGCTCTTTTATGGGAGAGCTGATCGATTGGATTTGGGGAGGCTGCTGCTGTTGCCTTTTCAATATGCTGAAGTGTTGGTGATAAGGAGCTTTTGTCTCTTTTTTATGAATGAATGCAAAGAATAAATAGATCATAGCTTAAGTTTGACGTGACAGCTCTGTTAATCTGGACTCTTGTGTACAGATTGGGAAGTAACTGAATAATTATGAAAAAATGTTTAGAATACACTTTTTGGGGGATATTGTATTCTGTGGTGATAAACAAATAAATAGTAAACAAATGCTAAATCTGACATTTTGTTTGTTCATCTTTAGCTTATCGAACCTGTGAGAAAGTGCCATGTGAGTCACTATATGACTCTTTGAGATGAGAGCTGATTGGCTGTACAGAGCTGTGAGCTGTGTGTATGCCTTCTTCTCTGTTGTGTCTGAATTCCCTGTACCAAACCTGTGCTACAGTGGGCAAAAAACCCATGCATGAAAAAGCTAGTGATGTGGCAAAGGATTTGTGAGAGCAAGTGATGAGTTAGAAATGTTGGAAAATCAGCTCCGCCAGCTTTTAGACCATAGTACACTGGGCCATGTAATGGAATAAGATTAAAACAGGGTTTGAACATCTTAAAAAATCCTCAAATCCTCTTATGTTGTCCACATTGAAGAAGTGCTTGAATTTTGAAATAGGAGCTTGAAAATAATTGTCAGTTGTATTCAACCTGTACATGTTAATAGCAGAGAGACAAGAGCGCACAGTCAATATGAGACAGATCGTGACAGGGATAAGAAGGCTTCCGGTGATTTAGATGGATTAGTTTGTCATTTTGTATTTCACACAAACACTGCAATTCAGTATTAAACAGTGAAAAAGTCTCTGATTAAAGATTGTAACTGCTGTGGGCAGAAAGCTGTTCTTGTCCTGCAGCTGCTGTATCTCTTTCCTGTACTCTTGAGTCGGTGATTTTTTTCTGTCAACCACGTTTACGTGAAGAGACACACAATCTCTCTTGCTGTTGTCATCTCAAAGTTGTTTTTCGTCCATCTTCTTATCCAAAGAATGGACATTTAGGGCTATGTGTGGAGAACAGCCGGGGCATGATCCTGCTCACAAACTCAGTTAACAAATAGGCTTGCGTACACTTTTCGATTGACTGAAAAACAAAAATCCGTTTATTAAAATACATCAGTCATTTATTAAGAATTGTGATCTAATGATTTTTCTATTTTTTGCATAGCCCTAATGCGAACGTGCAAACTGAAAGAAAGGCCCTGTGCTGCCTGGAAGTCACACCTATGATATTCTACAGTTGAAATATAATATTTGTATACAATCATGGTGCAATGGGGCCACGTTAAGTGGGCTGGAAAAAAACGTTAGTATACTGTACCTTGAAGGTGAAATGTATTTTTGAAAAGATGTATGAGCAAAGTACAAATACAAAACAAAATATATTTTTTGCAAGTATTCACTATTTTTTTATTTTTTATTTTTTTAATTTTATTTATTCAGTATTCTTCCTGTTCATCATCTGCCATACGTTTCCATATTTTCTTTTTTCAGTTCTTAAACTCGTATGTCTTAGTAATTACAAGACTTAAGATCAGACCTCCATCTGTGTTCAGACTGGAGTCTCCACATCAAAGTGCAGTGCAGTGTCTCAATGCTTTATACAAGACAGACAAGACAGGCCCTTTCAGCGGCTCCTTACTCTTCCAGAACACTAGAAAGACACTAAGAAGATTAGAACATTAGACAGTGAGCATGTCCATTAGGGGTGGTCTTTTTGGTCTGCTTTTCACAGTTAAGAGCTGTTCATTCACTGATTAGATCTCATTTTCTCTCTCTGTTGAGATGATATTGAAATATGTTTCTGATGCAAATCGACTGCATCACATCAACTCCACCTGGTCCTGGTCCATTTGTCAAACCGGGGCTGATGGGATAGAATCATGATGTCATAGGTTCAGATGGTTTGTTATTTCTCTGCATTCAAAGCTTAACTGCCAACGTTTTCTATTCCATATGTTTTCTACACTTTATACAGATTGTCCAAGAGAGAGAACAGATGTTTCATTTAGTTCCTTTGAAATTAGTACATAAAATCACCAGATATGGCTCAAGAAAAAATAATTCAGTTGTTTGAGAAGTAACATTCATTGTGGAGCATGGACAGTAATCACCAAGTATTTAAATGTAATGGTGGGACAATCGACAATCTGTTGACACACATGGTAATGTTTAATGTATTTGTTAACAGGTTATTAGACACCACCAACTGCTACAACATCAACACCATTTTGTACCATTTGTAAAATTGAAGGAGATTTTTTTATTTTTTTTTCAAAGCAACCTGCAAGAGTTCTGTCAAAAAAGCTTGACACAACAATTATTTTTCTTGAATTATTGTTGCACATTTTATGTATTGCAAAACATACATCAAATGACTGAGACATTTTAATAACAATAATGACTAAATACTGGATGGAAGTGTTCTTCTGTTCTGTGTTGTGCAGGATGCATTGTTCTTATCTTGAGTACCTTTACTTGTCATCATGACATCATATATTACCCAGTTCATGAATTGAGTAACTCCATCTACTTGTTGCAAATTGCAGTAAATTTCATAGAGAAATATTACAATCAGATAATACAATATCTTGCCTGATAACTACTGCAGAAATGCTCAAAACATGTTGTTTTGTAGACTTAGAAACGGTGCAGAAGAACAATAACATGCAGGTTAGAGAAAGCTCGGAGGTTGAGGCGCCAGGTATCTGTGTGAAAATGTGCTATATATAAATCACTCATCAACCAACCATCTAGGAGATTTACCTTTGGCATTACAAAGCTGGAGACTTCAGAACAAGGTTTTTTTAGGCAGACAGAACTCATCTGGGTTTTTATTGGGAAGAAATGTCAGAACCTTATTTTAAAAAGTTTATTTTACATAATATGTAAAATAAACTTACATTTCAGGTCACAGTGATGAAGCCTGGTACAAATGTTGTTCCATTACGTTATTCAATCTGCAAAGAAGTTAGCAGAAAGTTTTACCACCACATGTTGTCTGCCCAAAAGAATTGTAATTGTACAGCAGTTTCAGTTGAACGTACTGCCATTCTAATGAAATCAAATGAAATGGAATAAAATGGTGTTAATTAGTGCTGAGCCAGTGGTTTGGTCCTTTATCAATATACAGTTTTTCTGCTTCCACAAGAGCATGCAATCACAAAAATCAAGCCAGAAGAAAAAAAACTCTCCACGGGGAGCCACTCTGTCACAACAAAAAAATATGTCAGAAATAAGTTGCACAAGAATCATCTATTGAGCCTTTCACAAGCTTCTCAGCACAGGTTTTCAGAAGACAAATCAACCCTAACAATCGGCACACAGGAAACATTTATCGACCACAGTAATAACACACACCCACTGAGTTACCACAGCTCTTCAATGTCCTCTCAAGTATGCGCACTGACTGATTAACTCCACTTCTCAATTTTCTTGCGTTAGAAATGTGTGAAACATGTTTCTTTTTTCATGTACAACGACTGTCAACATGCAACTAATATCAATGTAGGGAAGGGATTGCAATTGTTATATTTATGCTAATTATGAAGTAATTTTTATGTCTGATATATTATCAGACATACATATTAAATATTAATATTTAGTATTTTCTTAATAATTTTCTTCTCTTGCAAATTTCTATTGGAAAATATTTTTGTTTATAGAACAGCCCAGTAACCTGGTCAGCCAGATGGATTTTTGCGATATTTGTGAATTAACGAGAGATAATGTGGAATCTCTCAAATTGTAGTTAGCCACATACAACAGGAGAACGTGACTGGTTCCATGGACCTGAATTTAAAAAGAACTTCTAACTCCTTACACCAAAACTGTATTTATGTCGCTGTGAGACAAACAAACTGTTCTCTGATTTGGGAAGGCAGGAGTTAAAATCTTGAGGATGCAGTGGTAAAAAACAATAAGACATGCTACAATCCACTCTACTTTTCCCCCAAAGGTTTGTCAACCTGATTGTTCTCTGTGCTCAATGAGTTTATAACACATTAAAAGTTTGACTGTCTCTGAGTTTATATTGTCCGCATAAATCCAACTTTATAAATCCAACTTTATATTATAATGAAAATAAACACTTCTACTTCCCCCCCCCCCCAAGGTAAAATTCTTTAGGGACACCAAGTGCCTAATTTATTTGCAGAGCACAATGCAAAAACTCGCTGAGGAAAGAATTGTAGACAGAAGAATTGTGCACATTGGTTTATGTTTTAGAAAACAAAGCTTGATGACTAATATAACACACTGTTCTCAGCATTGTTCTGAGTGTTTGTCAATCAAGTCAATACAACCTGGATCTTTCTGACTAGAATACACAGAATAGTTTTAAATGTTATATATTTTCAAAATATATTTAATATATTTTGTTGTTTTAGTTAATTAATTATTATTATTATTATTTTTTTTTTTTATCTCAATCAACTCATGTGCCCTCACTCTGATCATTATGTACACTGTCATGTTTCCCTTAAAATAAGTGTGGTGTGGTAGTGAAAAAATAGGTGCTTTCTGAGTAGTTTTTTGATAAACTACTGTATGGTAACTTCCTTGTTGTTCTCACAGCTGACTAAAGCTCTCCAATGTTCTCCTAGTGCAGCTGAAGCACCTTCTTCTATTCCTCAAACCAATTGTTGACCCCATGACTGTCTCCAAAGACAAAAGAGTCAAAGGTTGAGTCTACAATCTGAACTAAATATACCGCGCGATCTTGCCCCCACCGGTCTATTACCTTAGCGGAAAGCGCAAAGAGTTCTCTGTGTTGGCCGCTATGAGCTCCAGAGAGCAGCTCCAGCACGTAGCACGGCTGCTCTGCCTAGTCTGATGCCAGTTCAATCAGTGAACCTGCACAACATAACCGTGGAGCAGTGCAAGAAGTTCACTGGAAATAAGAAATAATAATAATAATCATATTTTGCCATCAATTCTAATTTTGTCAGTTATGTAGTTAGAAAAAGCCACGTTAAACAGTTATTGAATTAGGCAATATATTTGTAAAATAAAATGGATTCACTCTTTAGTCAGACTTGGCTTCAATAAGTTTTCGAGTTTTCCTTATATCATCAAAGATATAAATACACACAAAAATAATCTGAAAAATCTACCGTTTTATTAAACTTTTAAGAAATATATTTTCACGGAAGACGCCATCATTGTTTACAACACAGTGCATTATGGGTAGTATGACGTCGAATCGTGTAACTACGAGGAAAGTTATGAAAGCTTACCGCATTCTCCTTGTTTTCTCCCGAGACCAAATCACAACCAAAAGCCACACAATGTACCATTTTACAATGTGTTGTCGACGAAAAACTACTGACGCTCCTGTTAACCAGATCAACGGCAACTGTTGCAGCTGTTGCGTGCGTCTCACGATTGACGCTCACTGCGCCAGTGCGCCACACGATTCTGCGTCATCACCTCAAGATGGCGGCGCCCGTAATATCAGGAAGTTGTTGTAAACATAACAATTTTACGTCAACGGTGAATATTTGTTTACTTTAAGTTCTACTTTTTAGTAAGTATCTACGCGAAGTATTTTCGATCTATTTATGTAATATTCGGGGTTCCTTTTAACAATACAATGTTGTGTCGACCTAAACTTATAATAAAATGATCCGATGCTCGTGGTAAGACTTACCTGAGAATCTTGATCCGTGCGTGAAAAGTTTATGAAAAAGCAGCGGCGTGTCCTCGTTATAATCCTTTTGAATGAGACAACTGCCGGTAAGCAGGCTCCTGGTCCCGGTGTGATGCGAGCGGAGGGTCTTTTGTGCGTGACCGCGTCTGCAGCCCCTGTACAGACGAGCGCGGGATTGTGTCCACCTCGAGTCGGTTCTCTGGATGCGCGCGGTGGTCCAGGTTAAGCACAGCGCGGTGGTAAAGCACAGCGCTGGGCTCTGGTCCAGACTGTGCCAAACGGTTCCGTGCTCTCCCTCGTGCTCACTCACAGTGGTCACCGCCGTAAAATTGACAGCCTCTGGTCAGAAGCGTCCAGCGGCCTGGTGCGCGTGGCCGCGACCTGCGCTGACCCAAAAAGCGCTGAAGGGGCCGGGACCTCACACAGCACCGTGCTCTCCTGGCTTTATCTCTCTGCTCTGTCGTGGGCAGAGCTGCATTCACACTTATACTGTCTTATGTTCACTCTATAATCTGATTCTTTTTATATTAAGTCAACAGGCTTTATGTAAAAGAAAATACATTTTTTTAGACAAAGTTGTTAAAGTTTGTCATTTGAATAGACTTTTACCAAATACATTTCTATTATTACACTTTTTCCCAAACTGAAGCTGTTGTAGTAACTTTTGCTGTGATATTAATGCACTGCTCACGTGTCACAGACATGACACGTCTAGGCCGTTCACTGAATGAAATTGTACCCCACACGTCTGGCGGGCTCCACACCTGCTGCACTCACTGCGTAGCTCTAGGAGAGAGCGCACTAGAGGCCAACAGAGGAATAACTGTCTTAACCGGTCTTAACGGGAAGTCTTAGAGGGGCAAGATCGCGCGGATAGTCTTTGTCTGGCAGACACGGACCTTGACCTCATGACACAGATATGGGCTTCGTTTCCATGATGTAGGAGTTTAGTATTCATCCTTTTTATTTTCTGAAACTAACTCTTTTTGTTCAGTAATAATTTGGTTGCTTTATTGCACCTTTTATTGTGCTACTAAAATCATGGTGATTTTAATTATGTTCGCTCTTGTCTCGTCAGGCACTGGTTTTAATATGAGTGTCCAGGGAATTTTTAATAAAAGCTCCCTTTTCTCAATCACACTGTGTGTCTGTGTGGCTTAGGTCCTGTGGGCGGAGCAGCAAGTGGTGAAGATCCGAAAGAAGAGGGATGTGTTTGAAGACCCCTCAGACCCTGATTTCCCAAACAGTGGTATCTGGTGAGTCCCCTCTTCATCACCAACCTGGTCTCACAGAAATTAATATCACACAATGTAAATAATGTCATGTCATGTTGTTGTTTCTCCAGTTCATTTCTATAGTTGTAAAGGTGTTCATATTTAAGAGTAGAAATACAAATAAAAATTCTAACCCTAATCAACTCCAGACCTAATCTTACCCATTTTCATAACTTCAGAGCTAAGCTTATCTTTTAAACCCAAAGAAAATGTTCAGTCAATAAGATGCCAAGAAACACATTTCATGTTAGACCCACCAGAAAAGGAAAATGCTTTGGCATGAAACACTTTTGTTCAATGAAATCATCTTGTCATTAGAGATCGACCGGTATGGGGTTTTTCTTTGCCCAGCGGGCGATGCCAATATTTCCACATTCAGCCGTTGCCAATAACAATGGCCGATTTTTAAGGCAGATTTCTGAGGCCGATGGCAACACAGAAAAGTTGCATTTGCTGTACTTAATGTACTTCAAATGCCCCATCATGAAGACTGACAAAGACATTTAATAAGGTAATATGTTACTAACCCTAGTTCTGCTTTAAAAGCATAGCTGGGGTGAGATAGTACTGTATAACCAAAAAAACCTTCAACATAAACTATTATTCACCACAGTGCATGTGCGTCTCTTTGTAATGACACTGGATTGTATTTTGGCCCAAGAAACAATTTATTTCATAGCGTCATAAAAGACATTCATAATGTTCATATTGACAAACAAACACTCTTTTACTAAAGCTTGTGCTGCAGATAAAGTCATAGAACAAGAATAAACTTTAAGACATGTTCATGATAAAATCAAAACTGACGACTTAGACAAGGAGATAAAAGTCAGTCTATCAGTCTATCACTACTTGTCATCTCTGATTCATATAGTCTCATAAGAGCGAAACTACATTTGTTTGTGAATGCTGAACATTAAAATCTAATCATTACATAAAAATAAATGCTTCTTTTTGAATTACTGTTTTGCTTTGCTTGTTAAGATGAACTGAAAATCTTTTGTTCATGTCGCAGTTGGGTACAAACAAAATCATATTCAATCATTTTATACAGTTTCTTTTAACAGTAAGACCTTTTCTGACTATAAGTGTTTCTGTCCTGTCTCTGTGATGTGTTTCTGTTGCACATCTTCATTTACCCACACAGTCAGCAAAGCCATTTAAAAGAGTAATTATTTCTCATCGTGGTTTGTTGAGCAGTGGGCTACACCAAAGGTCTTTGTGTACACTCTCTCTTGTCGATAACTGCATTAGAGCGGGCATTTTTCACTTCCTTTCTACAGTGTAATTATTTTAGATTAGACCTTGAAGGCTTTTAAGATCTACCAAAGCAGCTTAGCATTCGACGTTGTCACTTAGGCAGACTTGTGTGAACTTAGATTGTGTTCATTATCCAAATTATACAACTTTTTAACCCTAGTATTCGGTCATTAAGCGTGGTCTCTGTAGGACTTTCTCATTACTTCTATCTGCAATGTGGAACAAACCCAAATATGGTACGTTCTCTATGTTTACATGCACAGAGAAACAACCAAAATTTGTATGTTTTTGCTCCCAAATTAGTCCACTTTTGTTCCAGTATTAACTCAAAGAATTTTAAACTACAACAAAATAGGCGATAGGTTTGCATATTTTCAAAGCCACACTTATATAAAATTCGATCCATTGCTCACCCTTAATTTAGGGACATCCAATAATTTAGCATTGCCAACAAAGCTGTGTAGCTATAACTGCTAATAAAAAAATCAGAACCATATTTTTGGCAAACATAGATGAGCAACATCTTATTTACTTGGAGCTTTAGTTCACTTTAGGCTTCACGTTTCAATAACAGTACTCATAATTTACATGCGGTTCCAGCCCTCAGAAAAGAAAAAAAATCTTCAAAATTATGCATGTGAAACTACTTTATTGAAAATAAATTACTGTATTTTATTTAGCAAATAAAGCATTTTTTGAACTTCTGAGGGCTCAGTAAAATTGAAATAACATTCAAAACGTGACCCATGTTTCAAGACAACAATTCAGTCGTGCTAAAAGAGAATCGTCACATCCCTACCCTGTTACATGCATCATTTGGATTAGGCCACTCATAGTTTTTTCTTAAGCATGTAACAGCAGTGACTGTCACAGTAACTCCAGAGGAAAATGGCTGTCTGCTGTCTTTGCAGATTTGAGTCTGCTTTGTTTGACTTAATCCACCTCATTTACCTTTCCTGTAAGCACACATGTCATATCTGTGGATTAAAGACAACAGTGATCATCCCACTGTCATTCAGCATTAACACTCTAATCCTAGTCATTTTTATTGCTGTTATGTGCCTAAAACAAAGCAAACAGCTCATATCCTCCTTCAAGAAAGTGATGAATTAACCTAATTTTTAACTACTCCAGTCCACAGTATTCTGAATAATAGCACCCTAAATACAATCTACCAATACCAAATAATAGTGTCTAATCCCAGACTAGTCCTAACTGTAGAAATGTACTCAATATACGTATCTAATTATATCCATTGTGTTAGGGATTGCATTGGCAAGTATCTCAATTTTCATTGTATCTAAGATGTTTGAGCATTTAGGAATAGCACTGAAGCCCAAAAACTGTCGAAGAGTGACAAAAATACATGAAACTTTCTTTGAACCCTGCCATGTGCATCTCAGTGGAGAGCTCTAGGGCTGTAATAGTATTCTCTCTCAGAAGTGCACAGTTTTCTGTAAAAATAGTTTTTTTTTTCAGGATTTGAGCAGGCTTTGGTCTCTGACTTTACTGACGTGTGCCGCCCGAGGAAGCATTTGAGTCTAATGGGTTTTTGACTGTTTACAGACCACACGTTGTCTTTCTAACCAGATTGCAGGGTATTGATTGCCAAGTCACGATTATGTGATTTGAGAAAGCACTTTTTGAGTGTGGATATAAAGTTCATCATCGAACTACGTCATTCGTCAGACGTGCCAAACATTCATAGAGATGCGTTGGCAAAATAACTCAAAAAGTAAATGAAAGAGCTCTCTAACGACTTCATAAACTGTTGGGTCACTTCTTTGATTTGTCAGTACAGCCAGAACACCAAGTTTAGTAATTAAGTGTTCACTGGCTTAACATAAAGCAGATTGTAAAGATACTTGAAATACTTGAAAACGCTTCAAATTTACTGTGTTGTTTTCAAGGTTGGCAAAGTGTATGACTTTTTAAAGTGCTTTAGAATGCTTGAAATTTAAACTTGCTATTTTTTAGCCAATGCATTTTGCAAGCTAATAATCTTCGGTTTATGGTCATACCTTATGTACTTTATTACTGTGAATATAATGTAGCGCACAAGCCCATACGCACAACTCCTTCACCAAGCCCAGTTTTTGTGATACTTTTTGATCACATTCTGAAAATACATTGGAGGGAGAAAATCTGTACTGCTTCCCTACCAGATTTATACTGTCCTGAAAACAAAAAAGTCCTCAGTTCACCAAATTAAGAATAAATGTACTTGAAAAAACCTCTGTGAAAACGTTTTTATCTTTGAAAATTAGTTCCAGCATCGGTTAAGATAACTGGAAACTGTGACAATGTGAGATAACACTTCTTTGATCTCTACAACACAATGATTTGGAACTGTTAATTTAAAAACATTTTTGTGTGTGTTCAGTCCGACCCGGCTCACCAGGATCTGAACACTAAAGAGGCCTGGGCACAGGGCTACACTGGGAGAGGCGTGGTGGTGACCATCCTCGACGACGGCATTGAGAAGGATCACCCAGACCTTATCACTAATTATGTAAGTCTGATGTAGTTGTTATTATTACCACACAAACATTGCTGAACTGATGCACCAGACACTATACAAGCCTTTCATACATATTGCATTACTTCTAGGCATCTTTAAAAGGAATATATAATAAGTATCATATAGAAAAAAACACTTCCAGAGAAAAACATGCTAAAATATGTCTAGTCTGTCTGTCTGCATGAATGTGAATGTTACTTTTCCTGAGCCCTAGAGGAAAACTACACCTTGACCCCAAAGTTAAATAATGTTATTTATTTTGTGTTTTTTTTCAGGACCCGGAGGCAAGTTATGATGTTAATGATGGAGACGCTGACCCTCAACCGCGGTACACACAGCGAAACGAGAACAGGTAATTGGCCAATAACTGCTGCTATCTGAAGATTACCCCATTAAAGACAAGATCCTGTTTTAGCAGTCTGATTTATTATAATTGCCTCAAATGGAGCTCTCAAACTTGGTGCAGACAGACTTCTCCTCTGCATGCTTCAGACATACTCAAGTGCAAGAAAAATTACTTTTTTTCTCTCAAAATGGGGGAAAATTTCAGTGTTGAACAGCAGTAATGAACATGTAGGATTATATACGTAGGAGTCAGTGCCTTGTATGATTATAGAGTTTTTTCATCTTTTCATCGACTTTCCTTCAAGCGACAATGCCTTGATTAGACTAAATGGTCAGAATCATATTACTCTTTCTTATTCTACTTTTATTAGGCCGAATAGTGAAATGTATATATAAAAAAAAAAAGTCTCATTTGTGATGCAAAAGCTGTAAATATTTGTCCTTTAGACAGAGCAAATACCAGTTAACTCAAAAGACAAACTGCCCCTCGGCTGTACATTCATTTTGACCTAACAAAAAAAGCACCTCTGATCTTAAAACATCAGCTAAAACTATGGAAATAAATGTTGCATATCAGCTCCAAACATTGGCAGACCAGTTGACCTTTACTTTCTAAATATACAGTATGTTTTGAGTTTGTACGCTAAAAAAAAAAAAAAACCTCTGTGTAATTGGCCTAAGAATTACACTGTTTTTCTTCTTTTTATTCGCATTGCGTGTTTACTTGCCATTGGTGATTTGTTTATTTCTCGAGGCCCAAGTGCGCTTTGTCTGCCCCTCTGCAGCGTGAGCCTCTCGTCCCTTTGGCCGATCCCCGCTGTAACAGATGAGAAGCCTCTGCCTGCCTCTGAAATGCATTGTTGAATTTCTCTCAAATCTCCCTTCTTCTCTGGGACGCCTGCCAAGTCTTTTTGTACTTTTTATTTTGTTTGTTATTCTTGTTTATTTATGCTTCAAAGCTTCATATCCTCATGGAATTGCTCGGGAGGGGTGAAGAGACAAGGAGCTTAACACATTTGCCTGAGATTGAAAGAATAGATTTGCGTCTTGGTTTTGAGCACGGACAGTGTAATCCAAACCGGGGCTCAGTGGTGGTGGCAATCTTTCCTCTCTGCTCCCTTTTGAATTATGATGCATCTATCTTCAGCATTTCTTTGTTTTGGAGAGTGGTTGGCATCAGCAGCTTTTTGAACACAAGCCTTGTTTCGTGTCCTTGATGTGAAGCGGGGCAGAGCGACCCAAAGCCCTCTCTGTCAAAGCCAAGAAGATCCCACTCTGTCCCAGTGATAGAACAGACCTTCATTGGCCTGGATTACTGGCCCGTTTTTGTCTGAAATGCTATCACAGCAGAAAAATACATTACCTAAGTGGCAAGGGCGCATTCTAGCTCATGCGTCATCAGAATAATTTACATACTTGGAGAAAAACTAATTATTGGTCGGGGGTTTACACTCTTTAATATGCACTGGAAAAAACACATACAGTATAAAGATTCAAAATAAAATTATTTTGGGTCACAAAGTTACACGCTTGTCTTTACTTTGAAATGTATTCCTGTGCTAAAGCAGATTAATGATAGTGTACAGTTTGAAAAGCCCATAATATGTCTGTACATTACTGGAACTGACAAACTATTTTTTTTTATTATTGGTTGGTTGATTCACAAATATAAATTCTGAAAAAATAATCAATATTTGCATCAGCACTGACACAGTCTAACTTTAGTAAATGTGTTTAATATTGTTAGTATTTTGGTTTGCTGCCATGGCACTGGCTTTAAAAGTTGCGAAAAGCACTTAAATACATAGGCCGCGATTTTCCGCCCGGCGGATGTCTTGACGCGGGCGCAAAGAGATGTTTCCGTGTGCTGGCCGCTATGAGCTCCAGAGAGCAGCTCAAGCACGTGGCACGGCTGCTCTGCTTTGTCTGATGCCAGTTCAATTAGTGAACCTGCACAACATGACAGTGGAGCAGTGCAAGAAGTTCATAGGAAAATATTAAGAAATATTATTATTATTATTATTATTATTATTATTATTATTATTATTATTATTATTATTATTATTATTATTATTATTATTATTACTATTAATATTACTATTAATATTACTATTATTATTACTATTATTATTATTATTATTATTATTATTATTATTAATAATAATTTTATATTTTTTTTAAATTCTAATTTTGTCAGTTATTTAGTTAAAAAAGCAACGTTTAATTCAGTTATTGAATTAGGTGATATATTTGTAAAAAAAAATAATTCACTCTTAGTCAGACTTGGCTTCAATAAGTTTGTGTTTTACCTTTAACAATATTCTGTTATGTCGACCTAAAGTTATAATAAAATGATCCGATGTGCGGACATGAGACTTACCTCAGAATCTTGATCCGTGCTTGAAAAGTTTATGAAAAAAAGCAGCAGCGTGTCCTCGTTATAATCCTTTTGAATGAGACGATAACTGCCCGTAACCAGGCTCCCGGTCCCGGTGTGATCCGCGCGGAGGTCCTTCGTGTGTGACCGCGTCTGCAGCCCCTGAACAAACGAGCGCGGGGTTGTGTCCATCCGTCTGGTGTCTGGATGCGCGCGGTGGTCCAGGTAAAGCACAGCGCGGGGCTCTGGTCCAGACTGTGCTAAACGGTTCCGTGCTCTCCGTCATGCTCACTCACAGTGTTCACCACCGTAAAATCAACAGCCTCTGGTCAGAAACGTCCAGCGGCCTGGTGCGGGTGGCCGCGGCCCGCGCTGACCCAAAAAGCGCTGAAGGGGTCGGGACCTCATGCAGCACCGCGCTCTCCTGGCTTTTTCTCTCTGCTCTGTCGTGGGCAGAGCTGCATTCACACTGACACTGTCTCATGTTCACTCTATAATCTGATTCTTTTTTATATTAAGTCAACAGGCTTTATGTAAAAGAAAAGACATTTTTTAGACAAAGTTGTTAAGGTCTGTCATTTGAATAGATTTTTACCAAAAACATTTTTATTATTACACTTTTTCCCAACTGAAGCTCTTGTAGTAACTTTTGCTGTGATATTAATGCACTGCTCACGTGTCACAGACATGACACGTCTAGGCCAATGGTTCACTGATGAAATTGTACCCCACACATCTGGCGGGCACCACACCTGTTGCACTCACAGCGTAGCTCTAGGAGAGAGCGCACTAGAGGCCAACAGAGGAATAACTAAGACTTCCCGTTAAGACCGGTTAAGACCGAGGAGCAAGATCGCGCGGAAATTGTTAGAAAGTGAAGTGTTACGTTTAGACTACAATGATTGGTATAGCACCATTAAGTCACTGTGACATTAATTATGAGAAAAATAAAGCAAAAACCTATTTGCGTTTATATTTTTAGCTCATGTTTTCCATTGTAACAAATGACTAAATCCCCAGAACACCTGGCAACATTGGCCACACTGTACTCCATGTGCATAGACCAATCTCATTTCGTGACTGAGGAAACCACAATCTATAAAATGAGATTACTCCTGCGCTCATGTTATCAGAGTAAAAAACCCATTACTAGACCACAACAGGTCCACCCCCAGTTTCACCACCAGGTCAGTGATATTACCTTTGCTCATCTATAAATCATGAGGTCACAGCCACACCTATGACCTGTCGACATCTTCTGTATTGCGTAAATCAGAGACGAGTAATACGATCTGACAGTAAATAATTCTATCTTCACGTCGTGATTATATGAATGTTTCATGCTGACATAGCAAAGGAGAGTTGGAGGTGGCCGTTTAGCACAGAAAGAGCCCTTCATCTGCACCAGTGACATCGCAGACTCATTTTAATCAACGCGCTTGAACGTGTACCTTCCTCTGGCGCTGAGGATTGGTGTTATCCTTTTTGAAGAGGCTAAAGTTGAACTCCAGCCAAGTGAGAAATCCATTTGTGCTCAATCACGGGAGATTGTCTTTTTTTCCCCTTGTTTGCCTGCTCACACTTATTTTCATGTTTGTCAACCTAAGATGGATGTTGTGCATGGGGATGGAGCACAGGACCACATTGATTTCAGATCCTCTGTGGAGGTCTAAATTGGGGGAAACGGACAAAACCATTCCTCATACTTGTCCACAAAAGAGAATTATGGCAATTACTATCTGAGGTCAAATATGGATTTTTTTATTTTTTTTTTTTGAGTTGATAGCTTCTGTAGCTAATAACCATTCTGTGAGGATTCGAGTTTCTAATCCGTTGAATGCCATGGTCTTAACCTACTGTATTTCATGCCAGATGAAATCTTCTAAACATTTTCAGTCTTGAGACGGCAAAGTTTTTTTTGTTAAATTTGATTAAATTCAGTAGAAAGGAAAAACACACATAACTAAAAAAAAAACACACAAAACTCCTCTATGTGATTGTTTCTCCAAAACTAGAAATGCTCTAACCATTCTGAAGTGGTGGGGCCAGATTTTAAGTCTAAGTTTGTGAACTCAAGAATATCACAAAATTGATTTGGCAGGGCCAAGTTACTATGGTCCCACAAACATAATACAATTGCTGTATACATTTGTTTGCTGCCTAAAGCAGGCTCCACATGACATGACTTTAAGCTGACTTCCCTGTGACTTTCATGTCATGTAGTGTGAAAGACTTAACTTGCGTTCTCTTCATATAGATGAGACTCAACGAGACTCCACTTTATGTTTTTTACTGGTTTGAATTCCAAGCCTGATTTTTGCTGTAGAATTGTCAAAAATATTGGCACCAACTACTAATTTATTGTAGTATGAGATTCATTGCAGTGTGTCTCTTATGGTTACATCACTATGGCGACTAGTCCTGCATAGGTAGACATACTACTTTAAACAGAAGCACTCACTTCTTGTGAGTTGTGCATGCCTTTCACCTTTATATCTAATCCTGGTTAATTCCACTGTCAATTGATTGCTTTCTGTACTCTCCAAAGTGTTTCCATTATATTGACATGGCATTAATTTCTTCACAAATTTAGTCACAGGGGTTCATTAAGTGAGGCTCTCCGCCGAGATAAGACTTATTGACTCAGTTTATTAAAAATGATTGGCTTCAGTGCTTTGTTAGGCCTTCAGTTTAAACCGCCTCCATCAGCAGCTGAATACTAAAATGCATCACTTTGAGGCTGAGGATAAAGAAGATGGGTTGTTTGTGGCTAATCGGGCTGATGGCATTGAGAATGACCATGGCGCCTCTTAGTAAAGCACCTCTCACTCTGTCTGTATTGCATTGTCCTTGATGCCAAACAGCTTATTGTCTCACAGAACTGCCCCTTCAGCACAAATGTATAGTAAATAGTGACAGTCATGCCACCACTTCTAAAGGAGATAGTTTCAGACATAATGCATATTTTACTTGATGACCTAATACTTGGTACCTGATTTTCACACTGCAAAATCGGAAAAATATGTTTAAATCTGTCTTGGTAGTTTCTAGTTCTCACAAAACTACATGGTTAATATCNTCCAGAGAGCAGCTCAAGCACGTGGCACGGCTGCTCTGCTTTGTCTGATGCCAGTTCAATTAGTGAACCTGCACAACATGACAGTGGAGCAGTGCAAGAAGTTCATAGGAAAATATTAAGAAATATATTATTATTATTATTATTATTATTATTATTATTATTATTATTATTATTATTATTATTATTATTATTATTATTACTATTAATATTACTATTAATATTACTATTATTATTATTATATTATTATTATTATTATTATTATTATTATTAATAATAATTTTATATTTTTTTTTAAATTCTAATTTTGTCAGTTATTTAGTTAAAAAGCAACGTTTAATTCAGTTATTGAATTAGGTGATATATTTGTAAAAAAAATAATTCACTCTTAGTCAGACTTGGCTTCAATAAGTTTGTGTTTTACCTTTAACAATATTCTGTTATGTCGACCTAAAGTTATAATAAATGATCCGATGTGCGGACATGAGACTTACCTCAGAATCTTGATCCGTGCTTGAAAAGTTTATGAAAAAAAGCAGCAGCGTGTCCTCGTTATAATCCTTTTGAATGAGACGATAACTGCCCGTAACCAGGCTCCCGGTCCCGGTGTGATCCGCGCGGAGGGTCCTTCGTGTGTGACCGCGTCTGCAGCCCCTGAACAAACGAGCGCGGGGTTGTGTCCATCCGTCTGGTGTCTGGATGCGCGCGGTGGTCCAGGTAAAGCACAGCGCGGGGCTCTGGTCCAGACTGTGCTAAACGGTTCCGTGCTCTCCGTCATGCTCACTCACAGTGTTCACCACCGTAAAATCAACAGCCTCTGGTCAGAAACGTCCAGCGGCCTGGTGCGGGTGGCCGCGGCCCGCGCTGACCCAAAAAGCGCTGAAGGGGTCGGGACCTCATGCAGCACCGCGCTCTCCTGGCTTTTTCTCTCTGCTCTGTCGTGGGCAGAGCTGCATTCACACTGACACTGTCTCATGTTCACTCTATAATCTGATTCTTTTTTATATTAAGTCAACAGGCTTTATGTAAAAGAAAAGACATTTTTTAGACAAAGTTGTTAAGGTCTGTCATTTGAATAGATTTTTACCAAAAACATTTTTATTATTACACTTTTTCCCAAACTGAAGCTCTTGTAGTAACTTTTGCTGTGATATTAATGCACTGCTCACGTGTCACAGACATGACACGTCTAGGCCAATGGTTCACTGAATGAAATTGTACCCCACACATCTGGCGGGCACCACACCTGTTGCACTCACAGCGTAGCTCTAGGAGAGAGCGCACTAGAGGCCAACAGAGGAATAACTAAGACTTCCCGTTAAGACCGGTTAAGACCGAGGAGCAAGATCGCGCGGAAATTGTTAGAAAGTGAAGTGTTACGTTTAGACTACAATGATTGGTATAGCACCATTAAGTCACTGTGACATTAATTATGAGAAAAATAAAGCAAAAACTATTTGCGTTTATATTTTTAGCTCATGTTTTCCATTGTAACAAATGACTAAATCCCCAGAACACCTGGCAACATTGGCCACACTGTACTCCATGTGCATAGACCAATCTCATTTCGTGACTGAGGAAACCACAATCTATAAAATGAGATTACTCCTGCGCTCATGTTATCAGAGTAAAAAACCCATTACTAGACCACAACAGGTCCACCCCCAGTTTCACCACCAGGTCAGTGATATTACCTTTGCTCATCTATAAATCATGAGGTCACAGCCACACCTATGACCTGTCGACATCTTCTGTATTGCGTAAATCAGAGACGAGTAATACGATCTGACAGTAAATAATTCTATCTTCACGTCGTGATTATATGAATGTATTCATGCTGACAATAGCAAAGGAGAGTTGGAGGTGGCCGTTTAGCACAGAAAGAGCCCTTCATCTGCACCAGTGACATCGCAGACTCATTTTAATCAACGCGCTTGAACGTGTACCTTCCTCTGGCGCTGAGGATTGGTGTTATCCTTTTTGAAGAGGCTAAAGTTGAACTCCAGCCAAGTGAGAAATCCATTTGTGCTCAATCACGGGAGATTGTCTTTTTTTCCCCTTGTTTGCCTGCTCACACTTATTTTCATGTTTGTCAACCTAAGATGGATGTTGTGCATGGGGATGGAGCACAGGACCACATTGATTTCAGATCCTCTGTGGAGGTCTAAATTGGGGGAAACGGACAAAACCATTCCTCATACTTGTCCACAAAAGAGAATTATGGCAATTACTATCTGAGGTCAAATATGGATTTTTTTATTTTTTTTTTTGAGTTGATGCTTCTGTAGCTAATAACCATTCTGTGAGGATTCGAGTTTCTAATCCGTTGATGCCATGGCTTAACCTACTGTATTCATGCCGATGAAATCTTCTAACATTTCAGTCTTGAGACGGCAAAGTTTTTTTTGTTAAATTTGATTAATCAGTAGAAAGGAAAAACACACATAACTAAAAAAAAAACACACAAAACTCCTCTATGTGATTGTTTCTCACAAACTAGAAATGCTCTAACCATTCTGAAGTGGTGGGGCCAGATTTTAAGTCTAAGTTTGTGAACTCAAGAAAATCACAAACATTGATTTGGCAGGCCAAGTTACTATGGTCCCACAAACATAATACAATTGCTGTATACATTTGTTTGCTGCCTAAAGCAGGCTCCACACGACATGACTTTAAGCTGACTTCCCGTGACTTCATGTCATGTAGTGTGAAAGACTAACTTGCATTCTCTTCATATAGATGAGACTCAACGAGACTCCACTTTATGTTTTTTACTGGTTTGAATTCCAAGCCTGATTTTTGCTGTAGAATTGTCAAAAATATTGGCACCAACTACTAATTTATTTGTAGTATGAGATTCATTGCAGTGTGTCTCTTATGGTTACATCACTATGGCAACTAGTCCTGCATAGTAGACATACTACTTTAAACAGAAGCACTCACTTCTTGTGAGTTGTGCATGCCTTTCACCTTTATATCTAATCCTGGTTAATTCCACTGTCAATTGATTGTTTTCTGTACTCTCCAAAGTGTTTCCATTATATTGACATGGCATTAATTTCTTCACAAATTTAGTCACATGGGTTCATTAAGTGAGGCTCTCCGCCGAGATAAGACTTATTGACTCAGTTTATTAAAAATGATTGGCTTCAGTGCTTTGTTAGGCCTTCAGTTTAAACCGCCTCCATCAGCAGCTGAATACTAAATGCATCACTTTGAGGCTGAGGATAAAGAAGATGGGTTGTTTGTGCTAATCGGGCTGATGGCATTGAGAATGACCATGGCGCCTCTTAGTAAAGCACCTCTCAGTCTGTCTGTATTGCATTGTCCTTGATGCCAACAGCTTATTGTCTCACAGAACTGCCCCTTCAGCACAAATGTATTATACCGGATGGTAATAGTGACAGCATCATGCCACCACTTCTTAAAGGAGATAGTTTCAGACATATGCATCTTTACTTGATGACCTAATACTTGGTATCTGATTTTCACACTGCAAATTGGAAAAGATGTTTAAATCTGTCTTGGTAGTTTCTAGTTCTCACAAAACTACATGGTTAATATCCACATGCAATCATTTTTGGTTTCAAAGCATCTTTTAACAGACACAGCACAGTCAATCAGAGCGCTGCATTTTGGCTCTTGTGTGTGTGTGTTTATCCTTTATTATTATCAGACAGAACACAACATCCAGATTTTGTTGTGCATTTACAGTATGCAACCTCAGGCCCTCTTTATCTGACAAATGTGGTCAGGAAATTGTACAATTTCTGTCTAATTCAATCTGCATTAGTCTCAAATGATGGTGTGAAGAAAGAATGTTGCAGCTGTACATGCATTTGTCCTACAAACACCACTGTGCTCCCTACCGACACACTGCTCTTGAACTAACGATTACTGTTTTGCTTTTCTTGGACATTATGGCACACACAAAAGTAAAATTATTCCATCAAATATAATATAGCTATTTCGGGGGTGGGGTGTAGTGGGTCTTGTCTTTTGTGTCCAACCAATCAACCTGATTGGAATGTAGATTGACTGAAGACGTAGTTGTGTTGTGTAAAAGACCGGTCAGTCAACATAAACTGTTGCAGTTTTCTACCGAAAACATCTTGTTGCTGTATAAACCAGGCCTGAGGCATATATCCGCTGTTGACATGTCAAATTGTTAATGGCTTTCTTGAGAACCAGGCGAACATGCAATTTTTAGTGTGACTTGTCTGTTTTTAGTTGGGAATTATGTGAGCACGTGGACTAAGTAAAGGAGGCAAGGTAAACTTTGTTAATTCCCTGTGGGGAAATAATGCTCTGCCTTTGACTCATGTTTCAATGCCGCTTGAGCAGTCTGTCAGCAGCAGTGGGCGCCACAGTGCATCGCCTGGGGACCCATCTCTAGATCTGTGCGCAGCTTTGTCAGGACCAAGCAGCTGGAGTATTGTGCCGATTTAGCATGTTTCAGGTTGATGGAGCAAACCTGAGCGCCCAGAGTAAAACCATTTAGACACACAACACATGCAGAACACACAGAAAAGCACAAACGATAGAACATTTTATTGATATGATTTGTTGGTATGTGGTCGTCTGGATTACATTTTTTTCTCTGGTCTTGCCTGGATGTGTGCAAACAGTTATTGCTGAGGAAAGAGTCAATTATGTTGATTATACATCACTGAGCTGTCTGCAGAAAACTGACTGAGGTCAATAAATTATCTGTCAACAGGCAGCGGGTGGTGGTGAAATAGTGCCACTGTCAAAACTATTAGCTTTCTGATAGATAGGTTGTGCATCAAGCTCATGCCAACAGTGAGTTTGACTTAAGGACTTTAAGTTAACCTGGCTCTACCATGGATTCTCACTATATTTGTGATTTTCACAAAAACTGAAGAATCCAGAGAGACCACCGCCGCACGGTAGAGACGGCCAAAGTTAGCTAGGAATCACAACACAGCACAGACAAACGTATTTCTGCCGCTTTTAGCAGAACAGACTATTCAATTCAATTGTTTGTATAGCATCTTTCGTGCTTTCTATAGCACAAATATTTCCATAGTGCAAATATTATTCATATAAAATAGTAATAGAACAAATAGGATAGTGTGCAAAACACATAGTTGACAAAACAAAACAAACTTTAAAAAAGAGAATATTACTTAGTTCAAATTACATTAAATCATAAGCACCCTTAAAAAGATGGGTCTTTAATTTACAATTTACAATATTATGCCTTGTTTCAAGCAGATCCTGTGGAAGAAAGTTTGTGCATTTTGGACAAAAGATGTTTGTGCTTTTCTCTCGACTGTACGTGACTTCTCAGCTACAGTATATCCTTGTTCAAATGCTTCAACCAATCAGATTCAAATATTGCCATCACATTAGGTTTTTTTTCCTCACAAAGGTTTTCAGCTGCAGTCATTCCAGATTGATAATGTGTTCAACTCAATTTAGAGTGATACACAAGAAATATTAAAAAAGGTCTTCAGTTTAACGCCTTTAGTAATTCCTTTTTGCCTGCAATCAGATAAAAAATAAACTGTCTGCCTGCATGTGACAAAGATAAAGAGAAATTATCTTATATTCATTCAAGAATTCTGGGATGAATCAGACTTTGTACTTTAAGCTCAAACTAAGAAATACCTGTGAAATTCAAGGCACTTTTTATATGGGCTCCAACTGGGCTTTTTAAGATTTCACAGCATGTCACAAAAACATTTTGTGTGTGTGTGTGTGTGTGAAAATATTTTTAGCTTTTGAAAACAAACAAGAACCAAACCAAGGAAATATCTTCAGACTTTAAACTTTTGTATTCCCTTGTGCAGAGCTTTTTCTCTTTAGAATTAAAGTAGTGGTAAGTAAAAGACCACAAAAAAAAAACAGCTTCACAAATTGTCTGGTCATTTGTTTGTTCTCCAAAAAGAAACAGATGCAGCTTAAATTTTAGACTCATTTTTGTCAGCTCGCAAGGAAAACAGTTAACCAGCTTTGCGAGTTTGACTGCATTATGTAAATCGAGAAATTGCATGTTTAAAAGGAAAGCTGGCAATGACATGGGAAGTTGTGTGATGTGTCCTTGATCAATCAGTAGCAGAGAAACAGCCTCTTAGACCTATAAAGACACTTATTTACATGAGGGAATTCAAATACAAATATCTGTTTTGTCAGCCTTGTGTATTAGCCATTCTGCTCCTCCACTCTCACGCTATGCCTAATGCAGAAATATCCAGGGACCGCCAAGACAAGCTAGAGTTGTGAGGAGAACAAATCCAAGCAGACAGCCCCACACTGTCACGTCTGCTCCAACTCCTCCAGTACATACATTATTTAAGTCGTCGTCTTAAAACAAAGCAAGGTTCATCTCCGCATCAACATCACCGCTCATATTGAAACATGCAATAGGTTAGTTACTAAAAATAGAAATGTGATGTCACGCTTCAGCTCCTCATCGGACAAACAAGTGCGGTAGTATTGATTTTCTATCAGCGAGTGAAAGCATTAACTTCCCCATATATTGGTCTTGGAATATTGTTGCCACACTGACTAATCACAAGACGACAACCTTTTCAATTGCTTTTTCTAAGGTGACATCTTACTCAGCTTCTGACCGTGGACAGTCAATGGTGCTAAATATGCTGGCATATTTGTCCAACAACCTCCACCTGCTTTTGATCTATTTACATCTTTATTGTGGCATGCTTTCAAGACAGTTTTTATCCGACTCGACTGTGAAAAGAGCAACTACACAAAGATTTTTTTGTTCAAGCATGCAGGTGGCAAGGTCTTTTTATGCTGAAAGATGTTTGATGTAATATATTAAAATTGAATGTTAAATCTGATATACTTGATTTTCAACTGAAAGGATGATGTTTTTGAAGCTTAAATATCATTTCTCAAAAACAGTTTTTGTACTATTTTTGAATGGATAGTCAAAGCATGTACAGAATTGCAGCAGTGAATTGACCATATCTATAAAAAGTAAATTGATAACCGTAATCATTATAAATTTCACTGTAATTATTTGACTACCTGACAAGGGTGAATCAGCTTCAGAGACCAACTGATTCACCTTCGCTGTATTAAAGGAACTGTAAGTATGTAAGATTTTGATATTTCATAAACATGATCTATATGTGTACATGAATACATGGTCAACGTGTTCAAATAAATATATAAAAGCAATGGACATGATGTTCTTTGTTGACGTTTACATTTGTTGTTTTGGTTCTCAAGAAGATTATCCAATCAGAAAGCAGTATGAGCCTCACATGACTCTCATTTGGGTTGCTAGTTTGGATTAGAGCCATTAGTCAGGAACATGTTGGAGTTTGAACTGATGTTGCACCAGGACACAGGCACAACTGTGATACTCTCATGCACACACAAAATTGGACTCCACCCACAAAGTTTTAAATTGTAAATCTTGGGAACAAACCATGACAAAGAGTCTGGTGTGATACCCATGATTCATGGCAAACTTTGTTCCTGATTGATCAGCAGCTTCTTATCTTAAATGCATGGGCCATTTCACACTTTCGCAAGTTCAATTGTAATACCTTTTAAAAACCACTAGTTGTACATCTTACATACGGTTCCTGTAAGGAAAGAGCTCTGTACATCATCACGTGTAATCTTGTGCCATACTGTGTTACCATGTGAACAGAGCTGTGCAAAATATAAAGTATTAGATAATATTGTGAATGTTGTGTTGGAGTTACGCAAAAATGAAATATCAAGTATATTGAGGAAAAGAGAAAAAGGGCCCCAATACTTTCTAGTAAGCAATGACATTTCAACATTTATCTAACTTTTACAAAAGACCCACTATGTTTAGTCATATTCATATTTGTTCACTTTTTATTTATTCTGTACACATGCTGCAGTTGTTCTTAAAGGGGACCTACTATGTCAAATTTACTTTTCTGAGGTTTTAACCTTGTTATGATGGCCTTTCTTCATCATTAGTTTACTCAAAGTTATATTTGAATTGATTCATGCATGTTGGAGTAATCTTGTATTGTTCTTCAGCTGGAACTCAAGTACTCAGAAATCCCCGTTTTCACCTACCACCTCTCCCCTCCCACTTGTCTGTATTTACTTGTTATAATTCAAAATATTAATATTCAAAGTGAAGTATATATGGTTCAGAACAGTCCCATATCAACTTTCCAACAATAAAAAAATATTTTTTAAAAATCTGTTGCTTTTTACAGTTACATGATGAAGAGGGGCTTATCAATTCGGCAGTTTTGAACAAGAAGTCAGTAGAGCTGTTCTATGTTTAAGTTGTTTTAGAACTTTGTGTTTTACAAAGAACAAAAGGTAAATTACTGATCTGCATATGTTCTAGTTTTTACTAATTATAAAAAGTCTCATATGTAATACTGTATACTAATGCCCCGTTATCTGTTTATCCTGTCACTATTGTATATTGTACAAGAGTTTAGACTATTGTAGCTTATATATACATGTGTATTTTTTTTTTATTTTGGTAAGTCCATTTTGAAATTATTATGATTGAAAATTTCTATTTTCCCTGTTGTTCTTGAACTGTGCATTGCAACACAGGAATATCCCATTAAAAATAAAGGATATATTTAAAACCTCATAGTTTTTTCAGACATAAACCAAAGCAGGGTTAACCATCCAGAAAAGCTTGTTGCAATGTGATATGACAGGAATTTTTTTCTACTTTTTATTAGTTTGATAGTTAGATGCATCAATGTCTGATTAAGTCCCAAAGTCGCTCATACTGAATATTAAGGTGGAAACAACTCTTGACTCCGCCACTCACGATCTCCTTTAGTCCTCCAGGCACTACCCTGTTTAACTGCTTTTTTTGAAATGTAATTGTGGCCAGCAAGGATAATTTATTTTGTCAATAAAGAAAAAGTTGGCATCTGCAGTTAAAAAGAGATTCTTTTGAGTTGGTAGAAGCTGCTGCAGTCCGCTGATAAAAGACCTCAAACTGTTACAATGAGTTTATCAGTTTTTGCCCACACCGCTGCCACCCATTGTCAAAGCTAAATTATGAATGTTGTTTTCCCCTGTCTTGTTTATTCTGCAGGGGGAGTGTGTTTATTTTCCAGACAGCTCGGTGATGTTGGCAGTCGACTCTTTCTTCAACCTTGCTCCTTATACATCGTGTCTTGTTTTTCACACTTATTAGTTTGGCTGCAGGAGCGGACACTGGCTGTTTTCTGTAGCTGTTCTGTTTATGAATGTGGAAAATCTATAATAATAATGCACACTTCGCTAAAGCATTTACACTTGTACAGCTAGAATAAATATTTAAAGAGCTTGTGAGACAGGCGAGCTACAGATGCTTTTATGCCACATGTAATCATTTCAGAGGCAGCCAAAGTGCATAATTAATTCTGTTTTTTTCTTTCTCTCTCTCTATTTTGTTAAGGCAGCCGCACAACAACTCAAAAGTGTTTTCTTTGTGCGGCGCAAAAGCAATACACATATGGATGGCATAGACACACAAAATTGTATTAGGCAATTTAGTTCAACAGAGAGACGTATGCAAAGTCAACTTAATAAAGCTTCTCAACCTTGTTACAACAATGTTTCTTCATAATTACTTGACCCCAAATCATATTTGACTCATTCATGTTTGAGTAAGCCTGTTTTGTCCTTGTCTGACCAGCCAGCCCCTCCTACATTCTGTTTGAATGCAGAAAGGTCTTGAAACAAAGACAGAGACAATCACTTTGTCATCCAAAATTAGTACAATACAATCTCAAACGGCCACTCCCCTCCCCCACCCCTGCAAGTTTCAAAACGTTTTTTTTTTTTTTTTTTTTTCCAACCGTCTCAAAACAAATGAACATTCAGGAACATATTGATTCTTATAACCTGAACAAACAGTGTTAAGAGTCTTCAGACTGAAAAAACCCTTGCGTTACATATTTACAATAACATCCAGTTTAGTGTGTCGCTGTTTCGGTGGAATTTCCGTGTTTTCTGTGATTGGTTGACTCAGCGCTCAGAAAGCCAGCCCTCGAAATTGAAACCCGGCGCTCTGATCGCAAACCCTCACAACTTTGTAAAGTTGACTCTTCACATACTACTTATCTCCACCCAGTTTCATGTATTAAAAAACTGTTGAATGTTGAGTTTGGTCAAACGGTTCAGGAATGTTGTGTAGCCATTTTTCACTAGTAAGACCAAGTAACTTTAAAGGTGGGGTAGCGGATTTTCACAAGAGCGTCTGGCTACAAACACATGCTGCCCAACTCCCTCTGCAGACAGGTAACTACCTCTTGCTACAGACCAGAACCACCTCTTTGCACAGACGCCCATTTTATAGTCACCTTTCACGTGTGGCTATGCTAGCAAATACATACACACAAATTTTCAACATTTATACCCCCATAGATGGTTAAGGTTAGGGTCAGGATTATGGCTGGTGTTAATTTGGGTATGTTTACAGCTTTGTGAAAAGTCGAGAGTTACCAAGTCCAGCTCTCTGTTGCCTCATGTCATTTCGATTGCGCACTAATGATGAATGGCTCAAATTTTCTTAAACTAGTTTAAAATTTTCTTTCTGTTTTTTGTGTGAGCATTTTTAAAGACCATGTAAATTTTTACTAACTGGGGTCATTTTTTTTTTATCTATATTTCTGTTTGTTTTACTAATGATTGTTTTTGTTTTTGTTACTCCCTCTCCCATCCTGTGCTTTGCACACAGCCACATTGTTAAAATTTTTCTTATGTTTTGCCTGCAAAATAAAGTAAATAAATAAATAAAAATGGAGCACCTAGATTCTCTGCTGTAGCGAAAAGGTGGACGGGACGAAGACGCTTGCAGCCAGACGCTTCTCGATTTTCATACTGCAAGCACAATTCAGGTTTTAAACTTGAACAACTTAGACAACTACCTCTTATAAATCCTTCGACACATGGTTCTCAACATTTATTCACTTTGAATGCAATTGTGGCTTATAAACTTACCAACAAAGTGAAACCGGAGAGGACCCCCCCATGCTCTGCCAATCAGAGCATTGCATTCGACTTCTGATGAGAACAAAATTTTTTTATTATTCAATTCAGTCAGTTTGCAGTTGACTCTTTTTTTTTTTTTTTACAACTAAAAATGGTAGTTTTCACTGAAAGACCATTATTATTTCTAGGTCAAAATGTTTAACAACGACCTTTACAGTTGTCATAGTTTGATATTTAGTATTATTAAAAATGTGCAACATCTGTTCTCCCAGTTTGTAGAAATAATGCTTGAACAAAGTGACGAGTTCAACATCTGTCACATTTGAAAACAAGCTCACAATTGACAACACAGGCACTATCTTGTCCTTTTTTGCTGTTCCTGACAATGACCTTTGAATGAAAATGATGAATGATGTTTCTCTGTAGCACTGACTGAGGGTTAAGTGTACTTGACCTGCGCTGCGGTCGTGCTGTTTTGTGTCCTTGGGTGAGATGCCTAACACGGTTTGCTTCCAGTGTCTGTCTGTTCTGCCGTGTTCCTCTATGTGTGTTTCTTTGTTGTAAAGTGCTTTGAGCCTCATTGAACACTATTAAATGTGGCCTTTGACATCATAAGTCAGTTCATGAAGCACCATTCTGTGCTGCAATCACAAGAGACCATAACATTCAATAATCAGGTTTAAATAGCTCATTATTTAGCTATTTTCTGCATTGTTAATGTTCAGCTTTTACTCAGATCCAATAATACTTTATGGTTTGTGCAGAATAGATATCCGAAATTTAGCTAGTATTAAGCAAAGGGAAAGTTTTTGTGAAGGTTAATTTGTGGAAGTTTCTTGAATTATCCGAATCAAAAGTGTGTGAGGTGTTTGAGTATATTACAAACACATTTTGATGTTAAATAACAAACATTTTTTGTTGTTTTACTTGTAGTATTGTGGGAGTTGATGAAGTATTTTTTCTCCCTACTGATTATGAATCTGGAGAAAAATTGCATATAATATAATGACTTTGAATTGCATTACTCTTTGCCCCAGCACTTTCAAATTTATTTTGATATTCTTCTGACTCACAATTGTATCAAGTGCAGTCACTGTGACATCGCTCTTTACGCACAAACAAGTCGCTCTGATCATTTTCATTCCATTTTCAAACAGACTAAATGAAGCACAATGTCTGCTCTGCTGTCCTGGTTTTGTTTAGTCCTTCTTAAATGAGCAGCACAAAAAGAGCCACACTGCTGTATATTAAATCTACACAGCCCACTGGCTTTTCCACACCAACATCTTTCTGCTTTGGTGACAATCAAATCTTATGTCAACAAAAAGAAACACGCACAATATGCCATCTTGGCCTGGCTGGCCTTGTTTCTGTAGAGAAAACATCTTTGTATCCAACCAGCCATAACTTAATGGAATGTGCTTCTTCTCCAGCTTGTGTGCCCATTGTGAGGAGTTAAGCTTTTATCCATAGAGTAGTATTTTAGCTTCAGTCATTCTAGTGTTATGAAACAGTTTTCCAGTTTTGCTACCTCATATGAAAAGCTCTGATATCTTCTGTGTGGTTTTTAATACGTATGTAAATCACAGATGAATATTTCTGCTGTCAAATTTAAACAAATTCCCTCCGGATCACCATGTCACTGTCAAGTTAGGTTTGTTTGTCTCATCGGACTTGAAACATCTGACTTTGTGATGTTTTATGTGCTTTGTCTAGACCAGGGGTTCCCAAACTTTTCAGACCCCAAAACAACCATGCCAGCGACTCGCGACCCCCACTTTAAAATCAATTAGACCTTTCTTAGATTTCAAGTTGTAAATCTAGTCAAATTAAGGTTTCGTTGTAGTTTGTTGGGTTATTTGACAGAAATTCATTACAGCACTGTTTTCAATGTAAATAATTGATTAAATACAGAATAATATTTGTAAAATTACATCTTAAAATCATCTTGCAACCCCCAGAATTAGCTTTGCGACCCCCCGGGACCACTATATTGTGTAGACACATTTTTTATCTATAGACAAGATGCCAATCCAGTAATCCTAAAGTCCAGGTTCTAGCGCTTTAATATTAATAGGCAAGCAGATACGTGTCCCATGGAAATGTCTTTGCTGGGGAAAAAATCATTATGTATGAAATAAAAGCATTAAAAAATCAGCCCTTGGATTGTGAAAAGAAGCTTTGAAAAGCCTTTTTCAGTTATGTGAAAGGAAGCTTATAAAGTCTTTTTCTTGACATTTTCTTATAACTTATAAGACTTCTAACTACATTCTTGGCATAACATGTACGAAGCCAGGGACATTGTATATTTTTATTCCAGTCGATAATAAGGAAAGTGACGAGGGAAGGGGCTGATTGGCAGACGCTGTTTACCCTCCCTCCACCACTCACCGTCTGAAAACATGACTGACACGAGCAGACGAGCAGGTGATGATGGGAGCACAGCGGAGGTCTGTTAAAATGTGCACAACAGGCAGGAAGCGTCTCGGTAAACAACACAGCCTAAACGCTGCAATCGCAAGGGACTCATTTGCTCTTTTGCAGTTTACCTCTTCTCAAAAATGTGTTTGTTTTGAAGAAATGTTCAGGGGTCAATAATGTGTCACTGCAGTCCTTGTTCATATATCACTTTTCCATATTTCAAATGCTTAAAACACACATCTCTTGTGTTTGCAAGTCTGTGTGTTAGTAGAAGATAGGTAGAGCTATAGCTAATTATTTTCCCATCCTGTTTTGTTAATTTTTTAAATTTAGTTAGCGTCGTCGTTTGATCAATTTGACTCATATTAGAGGCACTATGATGTCACACTTTGAGCAAATGTTTTCATCAAATTGTGAAAAGATTTCCCATGTGATTTTGATGTAATTATTGCTTTGTCTGAATTATTAATCATATGTCTGTGCTTGGCATGTCTTTCTGTAGTTAAAGTCGATAAGTTGAGATAAATTTCATAAGTCGTTTGAGCCATAATTTTAATAACTATTGATCCTTAGCCAGCATTCTAAAAATTAATTTGTTTTTCATTATTTTGCCTGAGGAACTAAACATTAAACCATACTTGCCTAATTTAAATGATCGCCTCTCCAAAACTATTCCAATCCAACTTTTAGACAGTTTGTCACACAAGTTTGTATAATTTTAATTGGCCCAGCGATTTCCAGCATTAAACGTCGTGAATGTGGATCTCTGACATTTTCTCTGGGTCATTAAGATGGATTAGACTTGTCTGCCGATTATTAGAATGTGCAGTTTGGCCGTCTCAGTCGGAGACATGCTGCTGGCGCTGTTATCGGCTCACACTTTCTTACATTCATCACATGGTGTTTTGATCCCGACCTCCTTGCGACTTTGGTCAAGGTAACGGTCAGAGAGAGTGAGCAATTCTTATTTGTTGAAAGAACAGCTTTGGCTTCACTGAATTTGTCACGTCAAAGAGCAAAAAGTACATCCTGAATCTTTCTTGCCCTGAAATGTCGACAAGTCCAGCTGTTTTCAAGCAAGTCATCAAGTCTCCTGACACCAAGCCGTTTTTCACAGACAAACACACGAACACGAGCCCTGCACCGCAACATGAAGCCAGGTTTAAGATGTAGCAAAAGCAATTAGAGTGAAATCTCCGTGCAAAAGGGTAAATAGCAGTGACTGAAGTGCTCCCTGATGAACAATGAAAAGTACCCATGGGTTAAATGGTGGTGTTTGCTGTCTTGTTTTGTAAAATGGATGGAAAGTCATGCTTTTCCGCAGAACAGAGTGTGTACGGCATGTGTATGTTTAAAGGGGAACTATGGCGTTTTTTCTCTGTTTTTAGGAATAAGCTATATTATATACGTATATCTAACAAACAGAAAGAGGTTCATTTACATCCAGTGCAAAACTGATTACCCCGCCTTTTCATTGCAACATTTTACATTTATAACTTTTGTGTTGTAAAGTGCACCAAGCATGCTTTACTATTAATCTGAACAGTTAAACTAATCATAGTTAAATAGACAAGTGGGTGGGGATAGGTGGTAGGTGAGAACAGGTCTTTTCTGAGCACTCAATCATCAGCCGTTGGACAATACAGATCACCAAACATACAGGAATCATTCTTATAAAATTTGAGCAAACTAATGATGAGAGAAGGTTCTTTTAGCAAGGTAAAACAATAGGTCTCTTTTAAAAGACACATATTTAGTTTTTGTGTTTCTGACTATATATGTCTAGCGTTTCTTCCTTGTCTAGATAGTATTTTTTCACCTCTTTTCACCATTTTCTGTGATATTTTAAATCTATAGATCATCCAGACTCATTTCTGCAAAATTAGCATATCAGGCATTATTGATTTGATTATTTGCTCTGTGTAATTTTCTTTGCAGCCAGTAAATGGAGCTATAACTCAAACTCCGACATAGGAAACTATTGACTGTTGTCTGTACTTTATTTAACGTTTATTCTAATATACAAAATACCAAAAGAATAACTAAAATAAATAAAACCTTAAATCAGGCCTATTTAACTTATGGCCCGGTGCCAAATCGGCCCTTCAAAGATATGATTTGGCCCTCAATTCACTTTCCAAATATTACAAAAACATTTTCTCTTTTTGTAGATTTCTGGTTATTATTTGGGTTATTACTCAAAAACAGTGGCCAGCTTAAGTTTCCTAATGCATCAGTAAGTGTCTGAAGTTTTGAATGTAGTATTTTTCTTGTTTCAATTCCAGTTGTATTTTTGACTAATTTCAGTGAAAAAAAAAATGGTTTTGTTCTTGTTTTATGGGCAAACCTTATTTGAAAATTGTGAAAATATGCTTAAACTAAGGTAAATATGACTTATTTAAAATTGTATTCTCTCATTATCTAGTTTAAAATGGTTGCTTTTAACAGTGTATATTCATTCCTTATTAATTTCCGCTTTAGACCAGGTTTAGTCCTGGTTTAGACTTGCTTTAATGCTGGGAAACTCACAGTTCAGATTTGGTTATGTGGTTTAACGTTGATTAGGATATTTTGTTGACAAAAAAATGGACTGCAGCATTAGTGGTACAGAAACAAAATCTAGTCCTGTGAATATTGGTGCAACCTCATGTCAAAAACAGCAATGCATTGTGCAACTACCGGCCCAGAAGCCACGATTTATTGTAAATCTGGCCCTCTGAAAAATTAAGTTGAATAGCCCTGCCTTATATTGTCCTGTAATGTCTATTCTAATATATTTGCCTATTGTAAATTGAATGTATCTATACTTAAATTTTATGTTAGCTAAGTATATTGTATTGTAGATTGTATTCACTGCTTAATGTCAGCAGTGCTGCTTCATGTAAATACCACATAGTTAACTATGTTTTACCCCAACAAAGTTTATTGTAAAGACATAACTTTGTGGGGAAATAAAACATTCCAATACCCTGTCCTCCTCGAATTATTATGCATTTTATCTGCTCAAAAAAAATCTAGTTTTTGAGTCCCTATGTGACTATTTGGGATGAGATTGGCGGCACAGATGGTGGTAAAGCCTGCTTCGTGTTTGTGTCTGAGAAACTTGCTCTAAAGCTGTGTTAGTGGCCCAAAAAAAAATCGATTGCTGTAAAAACTAGTGATGTGCCAAAGGGTTTGTGAGAGCGAGGGATGAGTTTGAAAGGTTGAAACAGCTTCTTCCTTTTTTCACTCTTTGAAAACAACATCAGCTGTAATTGAACCTTGCGTAGTACATAGACTGTTTCCATAAAGGCTGTGTACACTATTTTATAAAACATGATAATAAGAACAAACCCTTTCTCTGAAGTAACCGAGAAATCCAATTGAGTCATTGCTCGAAGGTTACAGCTTATCAATAGGTCGGCGATTGTGGATGCTGGACCAGAGGTGTGTTTGATAAGCAGATGGTGCTTGATAGGAAACCTGTCCATCTTCTGACACTGCGGACAGTTGTGTGGTATTAATGAGGCTCTGCTTGAATTATTCATGCACATCGATATCGTCTCATTTCTAATTTGGATGGATATGCCAAGCCAATATTAGTTTTCAGCAGGTTTTTTTTTATCTTTTCTCCGCTTTCACCTCAATAATTTTTTTTCTGTGACAGGTGGTTTGCAGATATGTATAACCACTGTAAAGCAATTGTAAATATTCATACCTACATCAGGAATCATACAGACAAATTGATGCACTGTTATACTACTCACATTACAAAGTTTTGATAGATTGAACTTTCCATTTCCCTGGTTTGAAACAGAACAAGAATTTCTCAGTAAGTGCAGCCTCATCTGAAATTCTAATATTGTTATGAATCTTGCTTGTCAACAATGAGACTTTCCTCAATATTTTCATATTTGTTTCTATTTCTGGCTGTTTTCCTCTGATCTCATTCTTGGTTTTCGGGGCTTTGAGTAAATCACGAGGCGTCAGACGAAGCATGCTCAGATTAGGTGGAGAAATGGGAGCGCGCGGACTTGTACTGTGCCAGATTTGGACGCTGCAGGTGTCGTGTTGATGAATGTTTTCCAGTGGTCCTGAGTTTACAGCCTGAGCCTCGTGTGAGAAAAGAAAGAACCATGAGAAGTGCGACATGACGCTTGACTTCAAATTACAACTCAGAACAAAATGGGCAAAATGACCGGATTCTCAGCTGACCACTGTGATTGATTTAGTGTAGCTCAGTCTGTAAAAGTACATAAATTGGGGTTATTAAGATGACATCACAACATATAAAACAACAACAACTATAGAGGTTATGACATTCTTTTATTTGAACAACATTGTTACTGAGTGGCAAAATTATAGACAAAGCAAAAGAAAAAAAAAACTTCCTTATCCTTGGTGTTTTTGTTTGGTAACATAGAAACTGACAATAGTTTTCCTGTTGCCGTGGCAACAGTGCAGAATTTCATTAATGTGTCAGCTAACAGTAGTTGGAAATTTAGGACATTTCAACTGCAAACAATGTCCTCATCAAACAGACTCAAAACATTTTTAAAGAAGAAAAGGGCAATAAGTTCAACTGTGTGTGAAGTCTTGTAAATGTGAAGCTAAAGTGTTGTTGTTTATCTGCTTTTTACCTCTTTTTACAAAGGCAGTATTCAGCGTTGTGGTGGGTTGAATAACCCTACAACTAACCCTACACTCTAGCATTTTTTTCTGCTTTAGTTGTATTTTGAACTTTTACAGGAGAAAAGGTACTTTATCTCAATTGACTCTCATGTATTCCTGCCACTCAGTGCTAGCATTTACGCCTCCCGTACATTGACTGCTCGGAGAGTTCGGTTCGAGACACGTGTAAGTTTCTTGCAAATTGCCTTGTACACCAGCTCCAGTCCACTGCGGTCTGTGTTTGCCCAAAGCCACGCGGATTCACGTGGATTCCCCAGAGAATGCTCGCATTATATCTTGAAAGTTGCATCATACCGCAACCTCCGGCAAAAATAAACTCTCTACGGATCATGCAACTCTCGGACGTATGTTCGCACTGCTCCGAGGTCTGTGTACAAGGGCACATTGGTTTGAAGCACTTTCTAAGTCTTGCGAGACTAACTCAAGTCCCGATTGGTACTGAACTTGCATTCAGTGTATGGCAGGGTTAGAATGCTGTGATGTCATTTGCAAAGCCTCTATTGAGTTTATTAGAGTAAAAGTTGTTAAAAACCAGATGAACACCATGAACACTTGGACTTCATTCACACTTCTCATTGATGCAAATTTGGGATCACACTTTTGAATTCAGTGCATTTCTCTGTTTAAATAAGAAGTTTTTGAGTTTGTTTGAGGAAATTATTTGTTTTGTGGCAGCTGAAGTGTCCTAAATCTCCAGTTGCCATCAGCAAACAAGCTACCTTAGAATTGCAGTCATCACAAGAACAAAGGAACAAAACAAAAGTTCCACTGAAAAAAAGTGTCAAGAAATATTTCATTTCTATATTTCCCCACTCAATCAGAATGTTGCGAGGCATTTTGATTGCATTTATATTGATACTACTGCATAAGTCTGGGATCAAACAATTGCTGTTTAATCTAAAATCTAAATTGTTCAAATAACATAATTTCTCTTTGTCTTTTCTCAGACATGGGACTCGCTGTGCAGGAGAAGTTGCTGCTGTAGCCAATAACGGTGTGTGTGGCGTGGGTGTAGCCTACAACGCTAAAATCGGAGGTGAGTAAAGCCCCCACTGAGACTTATAATTAACAAGCAATGGAGAAAAAGTGATTGTACTTTAATTAAGGAAGAATTTGTTTTGTCATAACTTGTCATTTGTCTCTTGGATTGTTTTGTGTTCGTTTAGATCATTTTGAATTTCAAGGATAAGATCATGATTGGAGAATGATGTGATCAAAAGTTGTTTTTTTCCAGTTTCTCATTAGCGCCTGTGACTTCTCAGATCAGTGCTCCTCTAACATGACAGTTTGAAGCGCAACATTCTCCAGCGCTGTTACACTGGGCTTAATCAGAGATCCGTGTCTAGACATTTATTGATTCTGCGTTTGTCTGTTACACAAGGTAATTAATGAGCATTTCGGCTAAGTGGCAGGGAGCCTTGTTATTAGCTGAAATCTGCTGTAATTGGCATTTTGCATCAGCTCCCCTCACATCATTTTTCAATTTGCTAAAATTTCTCTAAAAGAAAATCTTTTGCCAACAGTTGAGATTCTAAACTATAACCACATTGCTGTTTCAACGATGGAGAGTTAAAGGACAACTATTTGTGTTTGTTTTTTTCTATTGTTTAAAATAAACTATGCACACGTGATCAGTAAATTTAATTTTGTTTGCTGTAAAACACAAGGTTGATCTAAATCAGCCCGGAAATAAAAGTAAACTGGTCTTTTGACTTCCTGTTCAAAGCAGAACTAAAAGCTGTATGTCTTTGTTGGAGAGTTGCTACATAAGACAACTTTGAACCCTATGAAATCTGAATTTATTTGGAAATTTCAAGTAAGTTCAGGTAAGTGGACAGGATAATTAGTAGATGAAAATAGGACTTTACTAAGCACTCAAGCAAGATTAGTCAAACATGCATGAATCAATCCAAATGAACTTGTAAGCTGATGATGAGAGTTGAATCATGGATAAAACTTTAAAAAAGCAGATTTTACTTAATATGTCCCCTTAAAGTCACAAAAGCTGTTATAGCTGTACAAGTTAACAAAAATTTACCTTTTAGCACCAGGATATGAGCCATTCCATTGGTTTCAGCCTAGGAATAATAACCTCACATCCTACATTGCCAAAGGCCAGTTTTGTTGTTTTTTCCCCTTTGGACACTTTCATATGAATCACACTTAGAAAGGGCTCACGTTACATTTTTCTTGCATTTTTCACATAACCAACCCATTGCGTCGCTATGAAAGATCACAAACACAACAATTTGTCACATGCTGTCCTAACCATGTTACACATGTGTAAAGGATCCTGCTTTTATGCTTCCCACAGCCATCTCTCCTCCTCCTTAATGTGGTAAATGCTCTGTGTCCTGAGGAGCAGCAGGCTGGCAATTAGGCAGCTGGTAGCCCCAGAATCTCCTACACTTTCATTCAGGAGGTTGGTTATGGCGAGATTGTGTTATAACTGCCTCCACTTGTAGCTGCCACTGAGATTTGCATAATTTTTGGTAAATTACATCCTATTTATTGAATGTCACTTTGAAATATCACACCAGAGCTGCACTGCGCTGCCATCCCATCTGTGACTATTCAACCCTTTGGCTTTTTTTTTTCTGATTTTAAAGTTTGTTGAATAACCACCTTTCAAACACTTATCTTCGATGTCGTTAACAAAAGAACATAATTAAAGGTAACATCGCTCTGGCGTAATTATCCTCCTTTCCTGTTTTCATAATGTGTAATTTACCACGTACTGATTTCACCTATAGCGCAACCTCTTCTTTCCTCCACCTACACTCTCTCAGAAACGGCTCCTGTTGGCTCACTGTAGCTGCGGGGGACACACTCTCCAGTGGTTTAAGAAGGAGGCGAGAGTCAGCGGGAAGTTGATGAGAATTGTAATGGCTGTGATTAGTATTTGAGGCGGCAATTTGGCAAAACGATTGGCAGGCAAACAGTGCACTTATTGTGGTATGTTTAGCCTCAATGCCCACTGGGTAATTTCCACTTCAGACTATAGAAGAGAAAAGACAGCATGTTACATTGTATAATGTATTATAGCTGATTAACTTAATGATGTATCTGAGTTTCTTCTTGCATCAATCTTTTAACAATTTGACTGGACTTGTGAAATTTTACTAAACAAAAACCTTATTGTTTAAAAAATAAAGTCGAAGACAAATTTCTGCCATGGTTTTGTGACTGACATAAAGATTTCTCTTCTTCTAAAGAATAGGGATGCCTTGATTGGCTCAATATTGGCTGATATTTGAGTGAGCGCCGATACAAACAATGACGAAATGAGAAATGAAATGAGAGTGGTGTTGGTTCCAGGAATTCACAAATAGTAAAAAAAATAATAATAATAACAAAAAGTCAGGTGCTCATCTTGGATAGTGCAATAGCCATAAAAATGATACACCCTTCAAATATGACGTGAGGTGAGGGTTAAATCCATTTCACTCTAATAGAATTAAAAGTCAAGGGACACCAGCTCGCCAGTCACCCAGGTCTTCTTCATGTGTCGAAAACTAATGCACCGCTTAAGCAATACGTACAAAGAATATTGGAAATGCTTATCATCACTGAATTCATAAAGTGACTCTTTCTTACAAGTAATTTGCTATTTTAGTTGTAAGTTTCAACAATAACAAACAGTGTTGCTTGATGTTTTGAGTCTTTTTGTTGGTAAAAACCATAAGACGAGTGTCCAGATTCTGACAAGTTTGATTTAATTCTGTCATTCTGTGCCTTCTCTCTCAAAACCTGACACATCTCTTACAGACTGAAGATAGATTTTACACATCGTCACCATCTGTCCCCTCTCCACACCTCTCACTCCCTTGTTAAAAATAATGCTTGTTGTTTAGGTGTTCGCATGTTGGACGGGGAGGTGACAGACGTGGTGGAGGCTCACTCTCTCAGTCTAAATCGACAGCACATTCACATCTACAGTGCCAGCTGGGGCCCCGAGGATGATGGGAAGTCTCTGGACGGACCTGCCAAACTGGCCAAAGAGGCGTTCCTCCAGGGAATCACCCAGGTCAGCCTGCTCTCAGCTCTCACACTACAGCCTCTCTAAAGATATAGGACGTCACACTTTAATATTTATTTACGTCAATCTAACAGCAGACATTTTTGTACATTTCTTTAGAGCTTTTGCACGCATTTATGGAATTATTTGTTGCTAGGGAAAGACTCAACTATAACTAAAGGTTACAAGCCTAAAGTTTTGCTTTTGGAGTTGATCTTTGCCACAAAAGAAACCACAAATATATGTCATAAAGTCAAATGAATTTAACAGTATCAAGGCAAAGTGTGCCTTTGAAGAGGTTAGACTGCATAATGGTTCCTTAAATTGTCTTATTGCTGCACACTAAATTTACTTTCCAGCTTTTTATTTGATTAAAAAGTATGATATTTTTGATATTATTACATATATGTTTACTGATAGTAACAGTTAAATCAATGCTCTCTTGATAAAAAAAAAACAGATAACAGTTTCTGCTCTAAATATTGTGAAGCTTTTGTTTATGACAAAGGCTAATTCACTCAAAAACAATTGGTTAAGTTTAGTTTGTGATTTCATCAACATGAACTATGCAAAGACTGTTTTCTAAAGCAGTTGTGATCATTTCCTCTTCACACTGTCTCTCTGCTCAGATTAATTAAAATGGAATCACCATCACACAGTCTAAATATAGATTCTGTATTGTTACAAAATAAGCTGAGTCATTCTCTAAATAAAAAATCAAATCAATGCTGAAGACAAGTAGCTTAATTAATGCAAGTCTTGACAACATGGAGCTTTGTCAACTCTCCAAAATGCTTTTTCTTCTTTGATCATTTGTAAATTGTACCCAGTGTGCAAAAATAATCTGTATTCTGTAAAACTTTGATGATTTTTGATAATTGCAGCGTTTAGTTTTAATGGCAGATGTTTCATTATCATAGTATATTGAAAAAATATACCATACCATAGTTGAATTAAAAATAACTTAATTTTGCTTCTAACGTCTTTCGTACACTGACTGCGAGGCGAGTTCGTTCGGGAGTGTGTTTTCTTGTGAAGTCCTTGTACACCAACTCTACTTAACTGTAGTTGGTATTTGCCCAAAGCCATGTGGATTCACGTGGAGAACGCATAATGACCTGAAAGCCGTATCAGACTGCTTCGGTCTCTGGTAAACATATACAAATTATTTCTGTACACCTGCAAAAGTCCTGTGGTTTTACACACTTTCTAAATCCAGCGAGACCTAAACAGTGTATGTATTGTTCAGTATAGCTTCTTTTTTTTCCTCTGATTTGCCTATTTTTTACAGTAAAATAACTTAAAAATCTATTTCCTGCTGGCACAGACATCTTGTCAATGTATCTATTGAAATAGGTTTCCAGACCTAAATAATGCCCATTGTTCACAAAAATCTACAAAGTTTGTCTGTTGTTGTTGTGTTGTTGTTTGTTGTTGTTGTTGTTGTTGTGGCTAACTGTCATTATCATAATGGCACATCTCGCTTCTAACAGCTGTGAAAAAAGCTTAATCGAGGCTCAGAATTCATTAGGAAAATGAGCAAAACATATACTATATTGACATAGAAAATGATAATTATATTTAAAGAAGCAAAAATCAGGTGTAGCACAGGTATTCAGACATTACATTATTTATTATTTTTTCTATATGACTATATGATTGGTTAGGCACCCTGGACAGTGAATGCGAGGTGAGACATATTATTTATTCCTCATAAGGGAAATTACATGATGCCAATATAAACATGATGTTTTTGAGGTGAGAGGAACTGGATACCGAGAAACACGTAATGGAAACATGCACTCAGAAGATGTGAATGTTATGTGTCGACCGGAGTCGAACCACGACCTTATTGGAACAGTCTAACACTGGTACGTGCATTATATTATTGACTTGTATTATATATTATATGCTGTAATAACGTTAGCATCCCATCACAGCATGATATTTCTGCTTCCAAACTGTCAAATCCAAGCTCAAAGGACAAATGAAGGTGACCACATTCTAATTAGTCTGAGTTGGACTAAGAAAGAAAGCGATTAAATGGAAAGACATTATCTCTTGGTAAAGCCATCATTTCTCATGTGTCACTGCACCACATCAAAACAGAGCAATGAAATGATGAATGTCTGATAGAAGAGAAACTGTGCAGCGGCTCTTTACTCAGAACAATGACCCAGACAGAACGCGGTAATTGGGGTTTAAATGGATAAAACTAATGATTTTTAAAATCAAGAAAATGTTCACATCCCAAATATAAAATGCTCCACACAGTTTAGGAAAGGGTAAATTAGGGCAAAGTGAAGTCAGTGAACGCGCTGCTGTGTGTATCGTCTGGCCCCAGCTGAGATGATGGAAATGGAGAATATTTAAAATGAGTGAAACACCAGCGCTCTCTCATTAGTCTGCTGCTTTATTTCAGTTTAAATATTTAAGATGAACGGTTCTTATGCACTCTAAAAGCTTCATTAAGTTTTGTAGTCTGAGCAGCAGATGATGCATAAATATGAGTAAATAAATAGAAAATATTAAGTTGAAAATATGTTTAAATATTGACTTTTAATTTAAATCTTAATCCTTTTAAAAGCCTGATTTCAATCTTGCTCCATGGCTGAATTAGCTTCTTTCACTTGTTTCCATGGTATTTAGTCCAGCTAACGACAAGCCTCCTTATGAGACCAAAATATAGTTCAAATAAAACAAATTTTTACCTTGCTTTGTGCAATACCTCAACTTTTCTTACAATAGAACTGGTCTGAAAATACTCTTCGTTGCATTACGAAGGAGATAGGACTGTATGTGAGTGTAAACAGAAAATAGTGTAACTGATGATGTGACAGGCTCCGTTGAAGCGAGCAGTGCACAGAACAGACAGCCATTACGATCTCTGACAAAAGGAACAGCAAAACAACTGCACTGTCGACAAAAACGTGACAGAAAACCCTGTAGTGTGATGTTTGTGTGTGTTTTTTGTATTTTTATAATTCTTTGTTACTTCTGCTCTAGTTGTAGACATTTAAAATGCACGGAAAACATTTTTGTACATCCTACTTTGCTTTTTTGTTTTTGTTTTTTTTCCATGATCTTTGAAATCCATTGTTTCCCGGCCTCATTTGTAGCAGTTTATAGTTTAGTCTCTGCTTCACAGCTCCAGTCCATTTCTGCTGACTAATAATTCTGTAGGGGATAAATTAAGGAAAAACTTTCAAATAGAACTTGCTATGTTGCACTTGTGTTGTGTTATTGTTTTTGCAAAATGTCTCACCCACAAACAGGATTTATAAAAACACATTCAGTTTTTAAACTCCGAATGGACACAACAAATACTTACCTAAACAGAAGAGAGCTATGCATCCCAAGTCTGTTTCAGTGGAACATGTTAGGTATCTATCTCTATGTTGTCTCTTACAGGGAAACATGTCCTTTCTACTTTTGATTCTCATGCATTTTTGCCTCTCTCAGCTAACATTTATAGTACTGTGATCATCAAAAATCATATAAAGAGGACAGAGGAGTCTTCAGGAATATATAGCTCTAAACTAGTCGAAGAGTTTCTGACTGTGGTATATGGTCCTATGAGATAATGAAAAGGCATTAATCTAATCTGAATTAATGGCCCATTTAAGTAGATAAAATGCATTGTTCATTCCAACATTTCATCATTTTTAACTATAATGGGAAACTGGAGGGTTGAATCTGCCCCTGCAGTAAGAGGGCCACATCTGGGACATTTCCAGAAAAAGCAACATAATTCTCTTACCACTGTGTAGTTCAGCAATGACTCAATGAACCACTTTCAAACCACACATGAAACCTGCTTTCTTGATCCTCTGATATTACTCTTGTTACCTTTGATACACACGCGCTAAACAATGACAGATTGATATACAGTATTATTACCTTTTGTCTAAATGAGCACAAAAGCCTTTTTTTTTTTCATTTCTGGTGGACATTTGATTACCTAGTTATCACTTTATACATTATTTCTATGCTAGGAAAATCCACACAGTAGGGAATTTAACTCATCTATCTTTCATAAAATTAAACATACATGTCTTGCAAAAATGCAAAAATTTTCCTTATTACATGTTTGCAAGGTCAGTTCTCCATTGATTTTACCTATAGCATGGCTTCTCTTCCCTTGGAGGGAGTGAATTGTAAATCAAAAACATCTAAAAGGAGACAAGCAGGTGAAAGTATCCTCAGTAGAAAACTTACATTGTGCCTTACATTGTGCCTTACGAAATGTGAGAAATGCTATTGGCAATATCGATCATAAAATAACTGTTCCAGTTTGTCTTGAGCAATATTGATGTGAGATGTAATTAAAAAAGGGGGATTGAATATTAATGAACATTTAAACTAAATATTATGTCAGTTCATAGCCTTAGACTAATGTCCATCTGTATGCCTCAAGGCAGTTTAAAATACAGAAAAATCTAGCATGCACATACGATTTACACAAACTGCTGAACTGCAGGCAAACAAGGACAGTATAAAAACAGCTGGAACTAACCATAACTCTATTCACATGCATCACTTACAGGAAATAAATGGTTGTAACTGCCTATGGCCCAAAGTCACTGGGATAAGTTCCAGTCACATGCTAGCCCTAACAGGAACAAGCAGTAGAAAATGAATGTTTTTGGAAGGTTCCACCAGCTCATGTCTGGTTCTGTGTTGTCCACAGGGGCGCAGTGGGCTGGGCTCCATCTTTGTGTGGGCCTCAGGTAATGGCGGCCGGGAGCAGGACAGCTGTAACTGTGATGGCTACACTAACAGCATCTACACCCTGTCCATCAGCAGCTCCACCCAGTCCGGGAACGTGCCCTGGTACAGCGAGCCCTGCTCCTCCACCCTCGCCACCACCTTCAGCTCCGGAAACCCGGGAGAGAAGCAGATTGTGAGTGTTGTCTGAAGGTTCTTAAAGTAAACAAAGTAAGATTTTGACCGTGGTAAACATCTTTGTATTTTGTTTAGAGGTTTCATGTATGTTTGGTTCATTTGAAGCATGTGTCGCCTCACTGCTGCCTCCTGATGGAAAAGTTGCACCTACAACTTCTGTGCTTCAACCGTACAACAGCTCTCCTGAGAAAACCTGGTTGTTTTAGTTTTTTATTTGGCGGTGTTCTAATTTTAAACTTTATTTTAAAGATGAATAATTGTTGGGAATATAATCAATTGTTTTATGTGATTTAAAGAAAAGGTAAACAAATATGCTGAAAAGAACATGAAGTAAAGCAGTTTTTTGTCAGATAAAAAATTACATTACAGTAGCAAAAATTGCTTAAGTGAGATGCAATTTGAAAAATCTTATCCAATAATCTCAACTCTGTTTTATTTAAATGAGCAGTCCAATCTGTCAAACTCACTTTAAATTACAAAGTTAAGTTACATGATTGTTTTTGACAGTTATAGTGTACATTGTTACTGTTGTTGAAAAAAAGTATTAAAATTTTAACCAAATCTTCTTATAAACAGATTTGGGCTTGAGTCATGCTGACAAACACTGGGAGATGCCACAAACTTCCTTCAAGGCTCTCGTCAGCTGAAAAAAGACCTGCCTCGGGCTCCGAAAACTACATGACAAACTGTAAATGTGTCACTGGAGCTGAAATCCTGTGGAGGCAAGCTGCAGGCGGACAAAAACACACTCTGTTCATTTTAATCTTCAATGTATATTGTCATTTTAAATTATATACATTGCACTATGTTGATAGCAGCAGGACATTTAATGGAAACTGTCTGCTTTTGTTTATATCAATTTAAAATAGTGAGGCAAAAAACTTTTTTTTTCTGCAGTACCAATTGTATTTGCTTTATTAAGGCTCTTGGCTTTCTGAAACTAAATTGCTGATTCTTTTTTCTCTCGTAACAAACTGTTTTGACCTTATATGCTTTTTCTTGTTTATTTGCTCTGAATCAATTTCACACTGTGCTTTTTGAAAGTGAATTAAAACAACAAAGGAAAACACGGCTGTGGAGGTTCTCTGCTGCACGTTTTATCTGGATAATAATGTCATTTCACACATGTTGGTCGTACTGCACACTCGATGGTTTTGTTGTACTATTTACTACTGTTTTTAGTTCACATTCACTCACACATTGTTTGCCCGTAACCTTACGATGTAAGCTTTGTGGTAATAAGTCAAGGAGCTACTTAAACAGGTGCATCGAGGTCTTTCTTTGGACTTTGTTCTTTGCTCTTTTCACAAAAATGTGAGAAAACTATTTCAGGAGAGCACAAGACATGTTGTAATGTTCTATCACTATCTCCTGCTGCAAATTCAAGACAGCCCAATGGAACTCTGTGCTAAAACATTTCTGTGTGTTTTGTTGTGCTTGTTGCCAAGTTATTAGAAATCACTTTGTTCATTTGTTGGCTCCTGTCACTTAAATCACTTAAAAAGTTTGGTTGGAATGAAGAATGTGTAAAGCCGGCTATCCACTGCATGATTTCGGCCATCTGTGATGAAAGAATCCTGATTTATGGATGTCACATCACAAGATGTGAGGAATAATAAATCTTATGACAGCTGCAGTCACACTGTGCAGTGCTTCATACATGCCTACAATTCAAGTTTATCTGAGTTAACAAATTACCAAAATAAACATTTGTTAACATTTGCATTTCAAAATTACTCTATTGTGCTTAATGACCTGTAATTATGGTCAACAACATTACTGTAAGAATCAGAAACATTATTTCAAAACAAATTGATGGACCGTTTGGTATCATTTGAGATTACTGTATATGAATGGAAGAAGTTATCATGAAGGAAATCAGAAGACAAAAGAATCTCTTGCAAGAGAGATTTTAAGAGCATTCTGAAAATAAGACTGAGCTATTTTAGCTGTAAAGATTCCTTCTGCAGAAGAAGGGGGGACAGAGTACTGTAGATAGATGATCTCAGACAATAGACTGAATTATATTGATGCAAAGAGAAGAGCGGTGAGCCAAAATGGCCATGCATTGTTGTGGCATCGAACCCTCCTCAGGACGGAATACAAAGAGAATGAGAAAAGTTACTAAATGTTAACGAAAGAGGCAAATAAGATTTTTTTTTTATTTGTACCACAGAGGGAAAATCCCAGTGTTCAAGAACAGCAGGGAAAATAGAAGCACGCAATCAAACAAGATAAGAATTTACACTTGTTCGGATTCACCCAGGTTCCCAATTTTTTTCTTGTTTTGACAAGGAAAATCATTTTGTCCAGCAGTGGCAGGATGTCGCACTCTGTTATCAAGATTCTAAAATATCAGACAGGTTTGAAATCATCCAGGCCACAATTTTGAGCCACAACTGAAAATGTTCTCACCCATCAGAATTTTTCAATGTAGATGGATAAGGCGGCTTAAGAATGAACTGAAAGAAAGAACTGTGACAAGAGCTGAAAATAATATCTTCCCAAATTAAATTTCTACTCTTTTAGCTCATATTTCATAAATGAGTTGAGGCATTTTTCTTTTTAGCAAACATCTCACACACAATCTCATTTATTTTTCATAAGCCTTATTTTAGGTCACATTCACCTCGTCCTCTTTTGTTATCATGAACCAAAACGTATGTCAGAGTTGTCTCTGCGCTTTGCCCTATGGCTTGGTCTTACTGTGACCCAGGATATTCATGTTTTACCTTCTGCTTCTCTGTATTAACATACAGACTGGCTCCCCAGTGTTACAGACTGGCTCCTGGCTGACTTCACCACATTTGGCTGACATTCAGTGGCCGCTGTGTGACCTGTTCCTTTCTCCACAGATCTGACGCTTCCATGTAATTTACAGGTTGTGTCCTCTTGTGCTTCCTCCGGTCTCCTAGGTGACGACAGACCTCAGGCAGAAGTGCACAGAGTCTCACACCGGGACGTCAGCATCGGCTCCACTCGCTGCAGGGATCATCGCTCTGACGCTGGAGGCAAAGTGAGTGACAATGACACAGTGGCTGTCTCCATATGTCCACACTATTTCCTTCTTAGATCACAGTTTAGGGGTCATGCCTTTTATATTGGTGTCTGAACGCGCAACATATAAAATGGAGGACACATTTTTCACAGTGCAGCTGGAAAAGAAGTGAACATTGGGGTGCTCTAAACTGGTAAACACAGACAACAATGCATTGCAAGAGTTGGAAAAACAGCAAATAGAAACAGGTCTTTTAACAATACAACTGAATAAAGTTGTACTGAGCACTATTTATCCAACCGTATGAACAAAACACACAAATAAATCATTAACTGTAGAGCTGTGAAGATGCTATAGTAGCTACTTATGTTATTTTTAGCTCTAAATGATCACCATCACACGCAAAAAGTCCAGTTGATGTTTAACGTAAGATCCAAGTTAAATAAAACTTATGATTATGTCCTTAAATAAAGCAGCACAAAATGTTCACAGTCGGAAAACATTGCTAGATTACAGGCGATGTGCAAGCGCCAGTGTAATGTCACTAATTAAACTCTAACTAGTGTTATATTTACTCTGGAGAAACAATTATCTTCAATTATTTTAAACAGATAGGATTAAGAGTTTATTTATTTGTGTACATTTTGAGTGATTTGATTTAAATAAGTTTTAATTGCAACAAGATGTTTTCAGTCTGACTCAAGACTGTTTCACATAGGGAGCTAAACTTATTTATCTCCATGGAGACAAGCAGATGACACAGTCAGGCCAAGTTACATCTGTGGAAAGGCAAGTCCACACATTAAGAATAGGTGTATTTCAGTGTATTTTGTGGAGTGAAAATATCTGTTTTGTAAACTATAAACAACGAGAGCTGAGAAGTGTGTTAAACTGCTTCAGGACGATCGCAAGTTGTTTATTGCACATATACCACGGCTACAAACTGAAATAGCTCACTTATGGATCTTAAAATCTTGCTTAGGGTCTGAAAAAGTCTAGATAAAAGTTATTTGTGGGTTTTAAAGAAAGCTATTTCCCTCACAGCAGTTAATCATTTGTGTATTCGTTGATATTTAATTTAATTGTTGCATTCTTAACGCACAAGTAGTTAGCATTGGCATTCTCACTGACCCTGGTATAAAATAAATGTAAAATAGATAAGTGTAGTGCCATGAGCAAAGCAAAAATATCCCCATGGACACAAGCATGTGACCAAAAAAAGTGAATGTTTAATTCTCAAAATGTAATTAAATAAAGATGAAGTCGTCTGAACATCGAAGATTGTTACTCACTTGTTTTGTCTTTAATATGACAGCAGTTGCTTAAATGTTGTGTTTCCCATTTGAAGAGTTCAGTTAAAGTGTAATGTCATCCATCTAAGCCCCACTTACATCGTTGCATCATATATTTCAGATATTATTGCCTGCTTGATATGGATTATGCAATAGTTTCTTCATGTCATAAGTGCATTTCATCTTCCTTCTCTTTAGATTCTGGAAGTGTAAATATTTGCGTGTTCTGTGAGTTGCATGGATTCTGTTTTTCTTCTTCAGATATCACTATTTTCTATTATGAGTTATTATTTCAAATATTATTTTATTTTCAAGCTGGGGTACTTGCCTTTTTTTAATCTCTTACACTAAATAGTATATTGTAAATTCATAACAACAAAACTAATCAATTAATAAACGATACATTAGCAGGTACCACAGATTAAAAATAAAAACGCACAACAGCAGAATCAAATAATTAGCAGTGAGCATAATCTTGTTTGGAATCATTGAAATGCAAACCCGCCTCACACCAGATTGAAATGTGCATCTCTCCAAATTTAGTTCTACACATCATCAACCTAGTTAGACTGAAAGACATCTGAAAAAATCAGAACATCGTGACAAATCATTTTAATCTGATCAAAGCATCATGGATTTACATTTTTTTTTTTTATTATGACAAAGCATAGACATCTTTCCCATCCAAAAAGGCACAAATCATCTTTGTGCGCACACTAACAAAAATGTAATTCTGCTAAAATAGGCCAAAGAATGTGTGTGATTGGTTCAGCTCATTGTGGCTGTCTTTACCTGCAAGTATATATGGAGAAAAAATCTATCGCCAGGTTAATTAAATGCCAAATATTAAACATGAAACATGGCTGAATCACTCTAAATACAACTTCGAGTGGGTAAATGAGATTAAAAATATATTAAAACAATACTTGATGATGCATAAAAGATCTCCTTGACTTTGATGCACCCTTCTGTGTTTTTGGAGGGCATGTGACACTGTGCACTGATGACAGGCCTGGCATGCATCACTCTGGCTCAGGGGCCGACTGACTGACAATGACACATCAACCTCTACAAGCTCCGACAGAGCCAGTGCCCTAAGTGAACTAATCTCTGTAATTATTTAGTACGATATTTTAATCATAACTTTTATGAATTGATTGACATTGGCATATATTAAGAAAGCCGAGTCACATTTAAAGGTGTTATATATTGCAAAGCTGTCTTTTTTTGTATTTAGCCACATAAAAAAATGGTGTTTTGCTCCCACTTGTTTTCAGTAATCCTGTGTCTCAGTCAGTCTTTGTCACTCTCCTGTATGAAAGCACATTTTAATCCATGAAGCAATAGATTCAGAATTTCACAAAGTAATTCAAGTAGCCTAAATAATTAATTTTTAAGGTCTTGTAAATTGGTAGATATTTCTCCAAAACTCCTGCAATTTGAAATTTAACTTCCTTTGTTTACATTTCACACTCTCTGAAGGTCTGTGGGGGGCAGTGCAATTCCAGTTTCTCATAATGTGATAAATGCGTGTTCTGTTCTCGAGTTATTGTCAACAGCTTTTATGATGATTCTTAATTTAATTGTAAATCTAATTGCGTACGTGTGCTTGTGCTCTAGTGGGATGTGTTTGGAGATGTGCACAAGCTCGTACACACATCTGGGACTCGCGCTGGCCTTGGTCCCGGCATGAAAACTCTCTCCTCAGCAAATTAGGCTTTTGATAATCAGTTAATTAGGGAAACAAATCAGCATCTCAAGCCTACACAGACACAAGCAGCACCTGAAGGACCAAAGCTGTGAAGTAAACAAGGATTTCTTACACATTTGAACATGTTACAGACCAAACAAACTCCAGTTATGTCATCCGTATGTGAACCAATTTAGTAAGTGAGTAATCTTTTATTCATGCGTTTCAGGTAGGAATCATGAAAGTGAAATCAAGATTAATTTAGATCAACATTAATTAAGATGGCGGTCCATTGTTTTTAACTTGTGCTCATTGGCGTTATGATTTTTTCTTCTGCTATTTCCTGAAGGGACTAGCTCCTCCCACTATCATAACATCACGATCAGTTCTGACCAATCAGTGTGATGGTGGCTAAAGCAGGGGGAGCGGAGATCGAGTGTTAAGCTAGGCTAAACCTCGTTTAAGCGTTTGGGGCATTAAAAAAATTATGTTGTTAAAATTGAGAGAAAGACCTTCAAAATGTGACCTTTGTTAGGTGCCGTGTCAGTCAAGCACAAGCAGTTTGAAGTCTCCAAAAATGCATTGACGCTATATGAACAAATGTAGTTCAGCAAAGTGCCCCACAAATTAAATTCACACAGAGACAGAGGGGCAGTGCCTAATCCAGTTTTAGTTATACATCTATGGGAGCGATGTACCAATCCAAGTTTTTTGGTTTATTACCAATTTTGATTTTTTTTTCTTTAAGTATGCGCTCATCCAATATCAACTGATTTTGGTGTCAGGACTAAAAATTGCATTTTGAATTCCCTAAACATGGCTTACTAGTTAGAAAATGGGTCAGAGTGCTATGTAGCTGTGATTTATTGTGCAAACAACACCTTAGCAACTTTATGTAACTAAAATTTCAACATCAGAGAGTAAATAGTCTTATTACATCCAGTTACAATCAGGATATGGGGCTGAATTGATATCAAGGGATCCAGCTAAATTGGATGGCTCAGCACTGATTTTCAATCCTAGTATCAGATCGGTGCCCCGTAGTTTAAGGCAAATAATTTTCCTAATCTGAATTGCACTATAGCTCTAACAATGAATGACAATTTTTCAAACCAGAAAGAACTCTCTTTGTCTGACAGCCATACATAGACCTAAAATAATGACTGTTGCCTCGCTAGGGTTGTCAAAAGTATTCAAAATCCAATCTACAGTATACTAAGCCTAGTGTTCAGCTAGATAAAAAAAAGGCACACACACACAACGAGACATTTTAGGAACAATTTTATTATAATATGAACCCAAGCAGAGAGCATACCGGTCACACATGGTCCATTTTCATTTCCTGGAAGCTGGAAGAAATAACTGTTGACCAACCAAGCAGAAACTTTACACAACTCCGACTATCTGTAACTTTTCCCCAAACCAATTCGTGAGTGTCCCTCCTGACAGGCAGCAGTAATGACACAGCACTTAGTTTATCTGTCTGAAACCACACAGGAGTTCACACAGATGGAATCATTTAATAGGCAGAACACTCGTGGCTTTCCTGGAGGCCTGTTTTATTTTTTATATACCCGTTGCTAAAGTCAGACAGTTAGACAGGTCCATTAATCTCCCATGAGCTGATGATGGGGACAAAGGCGATGGAGGTGATGGTCCACAAAGCAATTAGGAAGGTTTTTCTTTGTGTTCTGTAAACTAAGAGATCACATGGATTATTTTGTATCTGTTTGTATTGGGATAGCCGTTTAATAAGGTTGTTCTATGAAAACCTTACTATAGCTATACCCTCACTGAATTTTCTTTTAATGTTTAAAGGAAGCACCAATTTAAAAGTAGTTGGTAGCAGTTAGTAACATATTGTCACCAAACCAAAAGTTGTGGGCAGAAGAGCAGAAAGTAGTTTTAAAGCAGGAGTGTCAAACTCATCTTGACAAAGGGCTACATAAATATTATGACTGTCATCAAATGATTGGTTAGAGATCCTATTGTCTGACAAACTAATAGACCAACTAATAGTCTCGGTATTTGATTTTTGTACATATATATATTTTTTACACTTGCAAGTCTAAAAAATTATTTTCTCTCTTTAATTCATTGCACTAGATTAATACATTTACATTATTTCTGGTGCTAGAATAACATTAAAATATACCTTATATCTCCATTGCCACATAAAATGACGTGCAGGGCTGCATCAAGACCCGGGCCTTTTACCTATCATGTAAAAAAAATTAACCATTAAAAGTTTTTAACCATGTGATGTGCTCCATTGCTTCACAAATTTTGGTTGTACTTTTGTTACTTTCATCCTACTTTCTTAAAACCCATGTCACCTAAAAACATGTATAGTATCATTTTAAAGAACATAAGAACATCTAAAATGTCATTTTTTTTTTTTTTTTTTTTTAGTACTCATCTTTGACAGTATTTTAGACCTTTTTATACCAGTGTTAAAATAAAGTCATGACATGATTGTGCAGTGCAGCTCCGTCTGCACCTCCAACATAAAATCTAATAACTCTGTAGCCACTAGTATTTTAACCTTTTGCTCCTGACTTTTAATATTCCAATGTGCCTCATATTTTCTGTTGAACATTGGATTTCAAGAACGGCTCATAACACCCATAATTTAACAGTCTTCTCTCAACTGTTGGAGAATCAATATGTTCCTCCTCTGTTTTTGCTGCAGTATGAACCTAACCTGGAGGGATATGCAGCATCTGGTGGTGAGAACATCCATGCCCAGGCATCTGAGCACAGGAGACTGGAGGACCAACGGAGTGGGGCGCAGAGGTAAACAAACACGGCTGTTTTTGAAGACTTCTTAATGTGTGAATCCCAGTTAGCACGTAAATGACTTTAATGAATTTTGTCAGCTTGCTTCATACATTTTTGGTTTGCTTCTAGATCATTTTGTCAGCAAACACGTTGATTAAATTATTTTTTTCAAGCATTTTCTACTGCTTGTTCTTGTTTGAGATGATAGATTACTGGAGCCTATCCCAGTGACGTTGGGCTATATCTGGGTGAACATCCTGGCAGTGGCTAACTCGTTGCCGCTTTAGCGTCTAGAGGCAGACACATTAATTCTCTCATTCATTTAAAAAGGGGTTTGACAATTAATCTATACATGCATGTTTTTGGAGGTGGGAGGTAGCTAAACAACATAGATAAACAGGGAAATGTGATATTACATATTTCTTTCTTCTTCCTTTACAGTGAGTCACTCGTATGGATACGGCTCCTAGATGCTGGTGCTATGGTGGCTCTGGCTCAGAACTGGACTTCAGTTGGACCTCAACATGAATGTGTGATCAACATGCTCACCGAACCCAGGTTAGAGGAAGACTGCTACTGACATTTGGGATTATGGGTAATCCTATTCGTTATACACACGTAAAGTTTTATCTTGTAGCTAAGCCTGATGGATGTCACAGAATAGCCCTTGGAGGTGGTATTGTCACACACTGTTGAAGTCTGTGTCCATTTTGGTTCATTAACCGCAGTCTCCCCCGTCTGCTGTCAAACTGCAGGGACATCGGGAACAGGCTGGTTATCAGCCGGAGTGTGGACGCCTGCTGGGGACGTGTGGAGTATGTCAGCTCCCTGGAACATGTCCAGGCCCGTATCACTCTTTCCCACAACCAGAGAGGAAAGCTGGCCATCCATCTCCTCAGCCCTCTGGGCACACGGGCCACCCTGCTCTTCCCCAGGTACTCTGATTTCTTACCTCTTTCTCCTTTCAATTCTGACCATAACGTTAGACTTTAGCTTCTAAAGCCACAGCTATTTCCTTATGGTTTGCCCTAGTCCAGTTGCACTGTTCTCTAAAGGTGTACCTAAAGCACTGACAAAAGTGCAGATTCTTTTTTTTCTTTTGAAAAAAAGGGATTTTTGGCTTTGAAACCAAAAGAATCATTTTATCCATCATTCCTTGCTCTCTTTCCAGGCCTAATGATTTCTCCTTGGAGGGTTTCAATGACTGGGCCTTTATGTCCACACACTCCTGGGATGAGGACCCACAAGGAGAATGGACCCTCGAGATTGAGAATGTGGCGGCTAACAGCCGTGATTATGGTAAGACTAAACTCCTTGTTCTGTTATGTTCTGTTCTAGCTTACTTCAATAGGTGGGTTTCACATTCTAGAATTCTTGGCAGTTATAAGTCAGGTGGAGGGCAAGAGGCAATTTTTCCTATTAATAACATTGTACTTTGCTAAGAAATAATTAAAAAATAATGTCACAGATTTAAAATGTGATGATTTCTAGAATAACTAGACCCATTACTCATTTGTATTACAAAAATAAACTGCATTTAAACAATATTCATTTTCATTGAAATAACATTGGCCTGTTGAATGTTGTAATGTCATCTGAAACCCACCTAATGTATTTTTTAATAACATGATGTACTTGATGTTGATATATACCGTCAGAATTTCAGCAGTTTACCTACAACAAAAATGATTCATCCATTCAATATACACTAGACTATTTGGGTTTAATTTGAGCAGCTAAGAACCTTTTGAGTCCTCACTGCTCTTACACTACAGCTCCCCTCTACAAAGCTTCCCTGTTTTCTCAACCACGTCTGTCTTTTGAGGTGTAAAATTGACACTGTATGTATTTTTGCATTTACTTTCTTTCACTCCCAGGGCTGTTGAGTCAGTTCACTCTCATCTTGTGGGGAACTGGGCCTAGTGTTGTCAACCCAGCTTCATCTGACTTCCCCCGACCCTCCAACAACAGCTGCAAGACTTTTGATGCTCAGCAGATCTGCATTGGTGAGAACAAACAAGAACAAATGTTACACAATAGCTGTAAGTCACAGTGTTGTTAGACCTCAGAAGACAATGTGGGGAATACATACTTATCTACAAGGCTCTGGTGCATCTGCTTATGCACCATGAATATGCAAGGGCCCATATGTCATATTAGAGCATGAGACATATGAAGACCCAGAAGGGACTACAAAGTGTTCCAGTATGAGAGGTGTTGCAGCCTCAATAAATGATCACATGATGACTCCATAACTCAGACTGTGCACACTTCTCACATTTCAGAGTCATTTATATAAGTACGTAATAAGTAAATTACATATTTACTGAAACGACCAGGTTAGTACTTGGATTACGAGAACACTATCAGAGGCCACTAGAGTGTCTTGTAATGTTGTGTCAGTATGCAAGGCTTGTCATCTGCCTAATGTAATCTTGTGTGTGAATGATTGATGTACAATATTTCTGAGTCTACAAAATGATATATTTCATTATCAATAAATACAATTATTGATAATCGTATTTAAATCTCACAAAATGTAAATTGCAGAGACATCAATGGAGAAAAACTAGACTTGTTTTCCTGCCACTGTGTGAGTCATGAATATGTGTGTGTTCCAGAGTGCAGCCCAGGCTTCTCGCTCTTCCTGCAGGGCTGTGTTAAGCTCTGTCCTCCAGGCTTCACCTCAGGGCCCCAGCTGCTGAATCTGTCTCTGGAGAACTGGGTGGACCTCTCCTCTGTACAGGCCTGTCTGCCCTGTCATACAGCCTGCCTCACCTGCTCTGGTCCTGGGCCCACAGACTGTCTGTCCTGCCCCCCTCACAGCCACCTGGTGCTCAGCTCCTGTCTGCACCAGAACCAGGTGCAGCGCAAATCCCCTTCGTCAGGAGGAGTCCAGCGAGAGAAAGCGCCAGTGCAGCCGGGATCAGGCCCTGCCTCTGCCTCAGACTCTGACAGTAGAGACAGCAGCTCCTCTCCTCTGCCCACAGTAGTGGCTCTGCTCAGCTGTGCCTTCATCCTGGCTGCGTTTGCTGGGCTCTTTTTGTTACTGCAGAAGCGCTGGGGCCGTCCTGCCCGGAGCTGGAGGACCACACTGCCCTCTGTGTACTCTCACAGCAGCGGCATTCGCTTGGGCTTCATTGCAGCCAGCACTCACAGAGGAAAGCTAAGATCTGCTACAAAGGGATCCCCACTGTGTGGGGCGATGAGGACATGATCACCTACGAGTCTGAATCAGACAGCGAGGAAGTGGATAGCCACAGTGAAAGGACAGCTTTTATCAAGACGCAAAGCTCCATTTAACTCAGTGTGGGGGGTGTAATCAGTCTAGAACTAAGCTTTGAGAGCACCTCATCAACATTTCTGTCCGACTGAAAAAGCACCGAAAACCCAATCAAATAAGATCCACTCCCTGCTGTTCCCTGATTGAATCTATCACAGAAGGACCATCTTTATTGTACCAGTCTGTTGACAGCTAATGTTTTTGTTATTTGCTTATCTCCTGTGTTTATCACCAATATACAGTGTTTACACCACCTTCTGGCATAAATTCTTTCTCCAGCCCAACCATACTTGTCCAGTTCATTAAGCCAGTAAAGTGCATTAGTCTGTCCTCGCCCCAAACAACTGTCAGCACAAGCACTGCTCCTGTTAATTGGCCATTTTATTATCACATTCTGGAGCAGTCTTGTGTGAGACTGAGCACTCGGTCATTAAATGTGCAAAAACTTTAAATTGAACAATTCTTCAAGCCTCCCAAAAGTTTAAACATTCACCTGACAGACTGGATAAAGAGAGTAGATCATGATTTTAGATTCAGAAACAGGCCACCAGCCACAAAACCGTGTCAGTGGACCTGTATCAGGGTGGCACAATGTGCTATAAACATTTATAATGCACTGAGACAAAACTGACCTTTACAATGAACTGAATCGCTGCAAAGATACCTCTTAAGTTTTCCCCACAGAGTGCGTATTGATCCGAGGTACTTCTGTCCCAGAATGTCCAGATCAGGGGACAGAATATATTATTCCTCTCAATTAATTTATGCTTGTGTAGACTTGGTACACAACTTGTTTAAAGCCTTGATGTAAAGGCCACAATTATTGCTGTGAAGAGAAACAAGGATGTGTTGGTTAGGCATTTTTGTATGTTTGGTTTTGTATATTTTTTATTTAATTGATGATGGGTGTCAATAATGTTGACATGGATTTTATGCTGGAATAAATTTTGGCTGCTGTACTCAAGGACTGTATTCTCTTTATTACAGGATATAAAATGGTTTAAGAAATCTTGGCCTCAACACCTCTCAAGATTGCAAATGGACAGCAATCACTTTTTTTTATTTTATTGCTACAAGTGTGTTTTCTTCAATCTTGGTGTTCAATATTCAGTCTTGTGAATTCAAACACAAGAATTTTGTGCAGGAGGAGAACAAAAGCCAGCGTGGTTTGTTCATTAAAACAAAAGGCCTTAGATGCAGGTGACTGGGTTCTTAGGTGAAGGTAATTCATGGTGTGGCCTATAATTAGTTCTACAGGGAGAAGTCTGTGCACAAAGTAGTGCCCTGTGGATGTGTCATGTTTTGCATTATGAATAACCTTATGTGGAAGTTAGTGTATTTGAACTTTTTAAAGGGGAGGACTTTACACCGCATGCTCATTACACACCATTCTGCACTTCTCTCTTCTCAGCCTCTCTGCGGCCTTTGCTTTGTAATAATTAGCTGTCATGTTCTGTACTCTGGTTTACACTAAATACAACTGGCAACTCTAAATTATTTTTTAATTAGAGCTGATTTTCCATTATGTTGCAATTGGATCCTCAGTGCCAACTTTCTACAAAATTAACATGAATTTGGTCTCTGTAGAACATTTCAAAGTCCGGAGTTGTTTGTATTTTTGTTTCCCTTACATCACAGACCTTTAATGTAGTGCGACCTCCCTGTCCTCAATAAAAGCTTCTTCAGTGTCGAGCCTCAGGTGTCCCAACCAGCATACAGCTCTTTTCATCGAAGAGAACATTTTGAAGTTCTCTGAAATCTTGCCTTCACATACTCTGACTGTGAACTCTGTGAAGGCTGTGCAGTTCAGAAACTTGTCCCTGCAGGCGTATCCATGGAAAAGATAAAGGACATAGTTATCAATTATCCTTTACTGACATCATGTGGGGCGCACCCACATTCTCAGTGTTTTCCAGAGTATTTCTCCTTCTCTGATGGATACACTCCCATATCGCTAAGGTCAGTGTAATTGGACGGCAGCAAGTGGGAGAAAACTATTCATTTGATAAAGATCTGGATTTACGACAACTCTATCCGGACTATAATTCATCTGTTGTCCTCCTTGTCCTCTTTCAACACTACATCTAATCTATGAAGTTGTAAAGTGTGGTGTGGTTGAAAGCTGACATTTGGAGGAACTGCGCCAAGAATAAGATGGCTTGCTCCTGTATGACATTACTCAGAGAATTGATTTTCTTTGCTTCTGGACACATCAAATATGTTTGCACGTTTTCTATTTGTGTAAGCAGTAGACATTCAGTATTGCATTTTGACTTGCAACAACTTTTTGGTGTACTGTTGATATTTTTCCCTTTTATTGCAAATGATCTCTGCCCTGCTCATGCCAGGACATTAATGAGTCATTGATGATAGTTTTCTTTAACAAATCTTTTGTCTGGATCATCTGGTCGTTTGAGAGAGCAGCTCATCCCTGAAGAGACAAACTTGGACATGTAACTCTCATTCAGTTCCTTAAGCTATGCAAAAAGTTATGTATTCAATAATTGATATCGCCAGGTCATCTTTTATCTTAGACATCCATATGGTACAACAAATTATATTGCTGTAAGCTAGTAATGGTCGTCTCGCTGTCAATCTGTCAGTTACAAAATTGTGGGAAGGATTTGGAGGTGAGCATGTGAGTCTAGTAGAAAGGCTATTATAGCCTGAAAACCTTCTTTACAAATATAATTTCCCTGTTATTCTCATAGAAAATAACACTAAAAAAAAGATTTTTCGGAAATATACTGGCTGCATGTTTTCCCTGTGGATCTGTCTTTTGTTAGCTTTGATAATGACTCATCTTCTTGCCTCTTAACAAAGCCAATGTCTAATTAGGAGATAATGGGCTTCTTATCACTAATGTGATTACAGGAGCATCATAATTCTGCTTATTATTTCTTTATGCTGCTGTTGTTCTTAGTACATCCAATCCTTATGTTTGGGATTAATTGTTCTATTTTGGGTGCATGAAAGACAAGAAGGTAGCCTATTTTTAACATGTACAAGTAGCCTATCGATTTACATGTTTCTTTGGATTGACTAGATTAATTTGTCTAACCTTAACATTACATGTAGCCCAATTCATGTGCACTAAAAAAGCATGATAGGCCTAGGCTACATAGTTATAGCCTACATAAAATTTCTTCATTAAAATGTAGTAGCCTACATATTCAGAGTTAAAACATATTTACAAAGGTGAAAATGTGTAATGCATAATAATTTTATTTACAATGCGGTGGTAAAGATTTTTTTTTTTCTTCATCTTCAATTTTTTTGTGTAGTCTGTGACAGTATCGCGAGGTATCGTGGGGAAAGAGAACCCAGGGGGATCCAGTTCCGGTAAGATCCAGTCGGAGCATATAGGTCAGTGGTCGAGCATGAGTCGGAGGCCCGGAAAAAACTGAGCTAGAGTTCTCTCGGTTTTTGCTAATTTTGCGTTGGTAGAACAGGTTTGTGCCGTGGTCAAAGTTACGAGAATCCACTGTAAGATAGTGGGCGATTTGTGAAGACAGTAGTTTTAACGAAGCTTTTTGCCTGTGTTTCATCGAGACATCCATCGAGTCACTGAGTTTGGAAAACAACCTCGCTAAAGTGACTGTTTAGTTTCACCGACACCGCGGGACCACGAGGCTCGCAGATCGTCGTTACCGGACTGGACAACGAGCAGACGGATCCCAGATAGCACTAAGCGCCCGCGCCGTTTAGAGACCGACCTCTGGCAACGTTGGAGACAAAAACGAGACATTTTGGAGCAGGCGTGGACAACGCACCTGCATTGGAGCCAGACGAGGACCTCGCGGGACTGGACCAGACGGATCGGGTGGGATTACAACGCGTATACAAGGTACGGCTTTTCAATTTTTTTTTTAGCTGCCTGAGAGATGTTTTTTTTTTTTTGGTCACTCCCACGTTCACGTGCATCGATACAGGCCTGTAAGAAGGGAATATTTAAATACAAATTAGCAACTATTAGGCTATTTATTACGTTATTGTAGTTTCTGTTTGCAGAGAAGCTTGCTGTACGGTGTTGCTTTTATTTATTTATTTATTTTTTCCTACATTATTTGTTTTAAACTTTACCTTGTGTCTGGTGTTAATAGGCTAGGTTTGATGTTTAGCACAACCTTTAAAGACTTGTTGACCCAAAAGTACTTAGAAGTAGATTAGGTTGGTAACCTGTCAGTACGAGCATACATTGTAAAAGAACCCATGTGAGTATTCTACAGTACAAGGGTACATATCCCATTGGGAATATTACAGTCTTATCAAAATCACAACACGGCGTTAATTCTTGGACCCAAATCTAATCTCTCACTTACGCTCCAATTCTGTAAATCACATCCAACTGGCTCAAGTCCTTATAGACTTAATGAAAACTAATTAAAATATGCTGCATGTAATATCTCAAATACTGTTTACTCTTGTTGTTGTCATTGTAGTTGTTGTTTTAGTATACAGAATTTGATCTACTGAGAGAATGTGTCTATTGGAAAACACATTTTACAAAAGCAGAGAACAGTTTGTAACCAAAATGTGCTTCCTTATTATTTATTTATGACGTGGTATTTTAGTTGTGTTAGTCTTGAGAACAGAAAGTTTTTCTGTCTCTGATTGTTACAAGAGCACATCCTCTGAACAGTACGTCAGAGTCCAGGCCTAAGCTCACTACCCTGTTCTTTCATTATTGATCACCAATCTTACTGAATGACAACAACTCAAGAAAACTTTTTCACCGCTTTTTTTAAGCATTTTTCTCCATGTTTTCTTTTGCCACAAGACATAAATGTAGGGCCAATGAAGGAATCTATTTTCTTCGGGTCGGGATCGGGTCATGGAGGCAGCAGTCAGCCTAGACCTCCCTTTTCTTCCTCCAGTCTGTACGAGGCATGCCAATGTGTTTCCAGACCAGTGAGAAATAAAGGAATGGAGTGGGCCACCAGCATACAAGATCATGCCATGTGCCACTTCTTTCCTAAGCATTTTGTGTAACTGCTTCTGTTTTTATTCACAATTAATTTTGTAAATTGTGAAACAAACAATAATAACTGACCAAAGCACTGCTGATAAGCACCTGCCTCCAGGAAATTAGCGGGCCAGGGGGAAAGGAATGTACCTTCTACAACCTGGCTTCTGATTAATAAATAGATAACGTCAAACAGGTTTTCCCAAATATTTAAAAGATATCGGTTTGTGCTACAATGGTTTCAAGTAGTGAGTCGTTGCACACTGTCATGTCAATGTAGCTGAGCGTTGGTTGACTATTATACATACTGTACTTCAATATCTGCAAGACCTTTAAAGCAAATCACAGAAAGAGCAAGAGAGATACTGACGCAGAGATCCAAAATCAAGACGCTGTTATCCCTCATTCATCCAGGAGTGATCCAGAGTAGAAAGGCTTCAAAGTTGTCATTTGGACAGTGTTTCCGAAGATCAAGATTTTTCGTCTCACATCCAAAAGTCATTTTCAATCTAAGGATCGAAATGTCTTGATCTTTGGAAATGCTGTCCAGATGACAACTTTTTCACTGCATAGCCTTCTGCTATGCAGTGAAATCATTACTCAAAAAGTACTAAAATATAGCAATGATCTATAAAACTCATGTATTTAGACTACTTGACTGAGCTTTTGATTGCAGCTTTAACACTGGGCTCTTGGATGGCAGAGAAGGAAATTGTCTCCAGCGAACAATGTGTGAATGATTTAAGGACAAGTGTAGATCGAGTGTGCCGAAAAGGATTAGGTTTATCAGACTGCTCTTTGTGCAGCGTCTGCTTTTATTTGGCTCTCCTCTCTCCAGGCAAGACTTTTGAAAGCTCTTCACCTTCATAATCCAACCATTATTGACTTTGACTCTAGCTAAAATCAATACAAAATCTTTATTTTGTAAAGTTTGGTTATTCATTTCTGTTGCATAAAAGCATTAAGAATTAAATGCTACTTTGATAGTGTAGTCATGCTTCATATGTAGAAGAGTGCAATATGACACAAATCTCACATTTGCGTTTGTGCAATGATAAACAGAGGCCCTACACAGTCATTGATTAAGGCATCACCTTTGATGTAGTTGTATGTAGAGTGGACAGAGAGTTATCTCCTTTAAAATGAATGTGTTCTTATTCATGCCTTTTACTAACCTTTTATGTATATGCCTATGCCAACTAACATTTACAAACCCTAGGATGATGAAGAGTAATATTATTAAATCATTTATTTAGTTGAAAATGTCCTTCTATCAATATAGTTTTCCGTCTACAGTATGTCTGATGCACTCTAGCTTACAGCAGAAATTCAGCCTAAAAACTTCTACACTTACCCCTACTGCTTCACCTTTCTTATTCACCTTAGTCTGCCCCGCCCATTTTTCTCTGCAGCACACTTTAATTAAGCTGTGGTAACCTGTAGAATTCAGCCGCTGGATTTATTTTAACTGTCTGTATATCTGTTTGAGATTGTCCCACAAGACAGATAAGAAAACAAAGCTAAACAGGAAGTGTGCTGTCTATACTTGGCCTATCAACAATGGTTAGGTAATGTTTATTAAGGACAATGAACAATTACATCTACCTTCTTTAATTAACTTACCTTTCTCATTGAGCAGTGCGGTTTCTCTCATTATAGCCTAATTGTTTGCTTTTTTTAAGACGGTGAAAATTGAGCACTGCACCTTTTAAACACTCAAAAATATATATCGAAATGATCTGCTTCTGAACATATTCAATGGGATTGCGGTTAGCTGTAACTACATGACAACCTTTATTACTAAATCTGGTGGAAAGTTGGTTTGTTTACTATTTGTTCTCTGTAAAGACTTGTATATAATTTCTAATTTCTATTCCAAGTCTCTAAACCCTCTGTTTAGGGGTGAATAGTTTGTGAGCTGCAAAAAGCTCTATAATAGCCTTAAATATATTTTCTTTCATCAGTGTGCACTCCCTGATCCCTGGCCGTGTGTTATGTGCAGGCAAAGGTTATGAGTAAGATATGCAAGGAAATTACCCCGCGAGATCAGATTAGTGCTCTTCAAGTATTGCCTTCGCCTGTGGAAATCATCCTTATATCCACACAGTCAAAACGAAAAATGGGGCAAAGTTTTGGCACAGTAGATCAGGAAATGAGACAAGTTATTGCAAAATGATGAGATTTTCCATCACTGTGACATCCTTATAAAACACCACGCAGCCAGTTTGATAGTGTTTTCAAAAAGACATGAATATTACATTAAATCATTCAAACTCACTTTTATTGATTTGATGAACGACTGTTGCACCACTTTAATAAGAAGCCATTTAGAAGATACAGTATTAGGTTTCTAAAAGGCAATCTTTGGGGTCCATCCTTGACTTCAATGTAATAATGTGCTTTGTCTGCAATTTTTCTATGGTTTGCTATTCAACCTGTCTATTTCCATGCAAACAAAGTAGGGAAAGTCTGGAGATTCAAAAGACACACATACAAAGCAATCAAGTTCAAACATTGCTTCTACATCAAATCACTAAAGAAAAAACAGCTGGATTTTTGTCTGTGAAATACTATTCTTTCTCTTCTGAGCCTCGAAAAACACTGTTCTGAATAGAGGTTATGCATAGACATTCTTTTATTTGATAAATGCTCCTCAATATTTTGAATGAGTGGCAAAACTATAAATAAAACAATAGAAAAAATGTACTACTTTCTGTTGTCGTGGCAACAGCTTGTTGGTGATTTAGGACTTTTTAACTGCAACAAAATCTTCTTTTAAGAAGAAAATATCATAAGTTCAACTGTGTGTGTTCTCAATGCCTGTGATAAAAGAGAAGCTAAAGTCCTTTTGTTCATCTGCTTTTCTGCCACTGTTCAGCTGATCACAAGTTACAAACCCAGTATCAACAGAGTTGTTCCGGGGGGAATTTGTTCTCAGATTGTAGTATCTTTTTTTCGTATTTTAAGCTGTATTTTGAGCTTTTACTGGAGAAAATGTGATTATTAGAATGCTAAATTAGACTAATTAAGACCTGGTTTGCAGCCAAATAAATACACTGAAACTACATCTTGAAAAACAGAATGGTGAATAGTTACGCATATGAAATGTGTAGAATTATTGCACCCATTTTAATCTGTTCATAAAATTGTGAATTGATTGAAACATGGGCGTGAATAAGTTACACAAGGTCATGAAAAAGCTGTGATTGGTTATGGAGAAGTCATGGAAAAGATATAAAAGACCAGTTAAAATGTGTACAAACCCTGTTATTAACATTTCCAATGCTCTAATGTCACCTGTCAACCTTTTGTGATCTTACGGTGGCCTTACCTGCTTGTCAAAGCCTGATCCCCTCAGAAATCAGAAGCTAAGCCAGTTAGGGCCTGGTTAGTATTTGGATGGGAGACTGCTGGAACACCAGGTGCCATAGCAGGAGAATAAGAGTGGTTTGTTGTTGTATTCTTGGGCAAGACACTTAACCCACATTGCCTCATTGCCTGCATGCACTGAGTGAGTGCATCCTAGATTGTAAAGTGCTTTGAGTGGCCTTGAAATGTAATACACAAAGACCATTCTACCATTTTAGTACTTAAATTACATCCAGACTTGTTTTAGCATTCCGGCAGCATTAGCATATCCTGGTTTGTTTTTGTTTTTTGGTTTATTTTTACCTGTGTAGTTTTCTTTAATATCAATAGATGGAACTCCAAACTCAATTCCTAATGTGGGAAACCCCCTGACTGGTCATGTGTGCCTGTGTTATTCTTTCTTCTTGCAGCTCAAGGTAGGATCCCTTTTTTTTTTTTATCAGAATGCTGCAAATTTACCCTAAATTGCACTAAAATTCAGTTGTAAAAATTACTTAGAAAAAAGTAAGCAATGCTAATTATAAATAGGCATATGCAAATGTTGACCTATTATTATTATTATTGTTTAAGTGCACATTGTTGAAGCACATATAGTAACAAAAAGTATAACTATTGTTGAACTTTGAAGTATTTCACACCCACAAGTACAGATATAGCTTTTCTCAAATGCAGTGAAATAAAAGTAATCAGTATCACACAAACCAATAACTGTATGAGTTTTCCTTATTAATCATGATTGTGTAAATGTCATGGAGAGTATAGGACAAACTTTGCCGTGACACTCAAGTTCTCTTTAATGAGTTTGGTTAAAAATATATTCAATATTAAAAAAAAAAAAAAACATTTGCATACATATTGCTTCAGAAACTCACTCAGATCAGTGACTGGATCAAAGGATGTCAGTTCATCTGTAACGTATCCATTAATGTCTGTAATGAGGCATCTAACTCTGTAATTTTCTGGGTGGAAATGTCAAATAAAACATCAGTTCATGTGTTCACTGTATGACATTCTTGATCTCGTGGTAGTCTCTCATCAATCAACAAACAGCTTGCTATCACCGATTTCATTTTCCGCTGGCATGTCTTTGATGGAGAATGCACAGTTACTTTCCAGCTTCATACAGAACACGATCGCCTCACTTTGACTCCCCGCTGTGCTCTGTCTCCTCATATCTTTACATTCACTCCCTCTTGCGCAAAACAGTGATTATTATGACTATGTGGGAAAAGTTGCCCCTAACAACTTTCTCATAGACTTTGCTTTTGATTAAAAAACTAAAAACATGCCGTGACCTTTTGAGAGAAGCTGAATTCTGAAAGAAAAGGAGAGAAAGGGCTAGAGCTCTCTGGATTTCTGTGAAGCGTAACACCTGCTCAATTGTCGACTGATGCAATTTAAAAGCCAAGATCTGACACAAAAGTGATTTCAAAATAACAATTGGAGGTTACTCGCCCAACGTGAGAGTGTTTCTCGTTGAAGTTGAAAAAGCACATCAAAGTGTCCAAAGGTGAAAAAGGACTTCATGGCTTCAGAAGTTGAGTTATTGAGTAAGTTGGGCACCTTTTCAGATGAAACGGAGCGTAGCCGACTAGTCCATGGAGGATTTTTGTTGTTTTCAGTGTGAAAGTTTGACCTCTGGAAAATAATGGAAACAGGCAATGCATATTAGCTGCTCATTGAAAAACAAAGGACAGACTTACTTTATGAACTCGTACTGTCCTTTTTTCAGCATGAGAAAAGTTTTATTGTTGTTGCCAGGGATTTGTTTTTCTACAAAATAGCAGTGCAAACTAATGAAGTGATGTTGACATAATGTAAAAATGTGGATTGTGTTGCCACTAACCAAACAAGGTTTGATAGTTTAAGGTTTATAGTCCAACAGTTTTGAATGTTGTTTGCTCTTTGTCATTGTATTTGTTGGCACAGACCAATAAACTTAACCCACATTAATGTCAGCATGTCAGTTCTAGCCTAGGAGAATGTTTCTTCTGCCTTGGCCAAGGTCTTGGTTTTGCCCTCTCTCTCAACTCTCTAGGTCAGATCCAGCCTTACTTGCAGTGGCTTCCGCTGGGAAACTTCTGAAGTCATGGAGGAGCAACCCATCCTCATGGTTCCAGCACACTGAAGCGTGGTTTTCCTACAGACACAAGCCACGCCACAGGCTCAAGCCTCCTTACAGGGTAAATTTCTGCCTACACTCTCCTTACATCCTAATTGGTTATATTTAATTGACCTTTATTTAACCAGAGAAGTCCCACTGAGATTCAGAATCTCTTTTGCAGTGGAGCCCTGGGGGAAGGGTCAGCGGAGGCATCATTTTATATACCTCTTTCCTTCTACTTCTTTATCAATGACAGTCATTGAGAAGGAAGGAGAAGGAAAGATGTATTTGCAACCAATTCGTATGTGTCTTAGTCCTAGTTCACTCTCACACAGTTCTGCTTTGGCTCCTCTTGTCAGTGTTTTTTTTTTTTTTTCTTATCTGCCAAAGTTATAAAGTGTTCTTTAGAACTACAACGTAGATAATCATTTTCCAAATGTCTGTTTTCACAGAATAACAAAGTACAGAAGCAGGTTCTTAGACGCCTTGTTCAAAACTGCAGAAATGATTAGCTCTGCCTTTGGTGACATTTCACTCTGAGAAGAAAGAGATTTTAATGTAGAAGTTTCTATTTTTGAAATGGTGACATTTAAGTAGCATGTGTTACTCAATCTTCAATTCTCAAGTACAGGGATGTGGGCGGGGCTAGGGGGGAAGGTGTAAACAAGACCCTTTATTAACTGGATTACTCAAACATCCATCAATCCAAACAGTCTACAGATAAAATAAAGATGAGAAAATACAATTTCAAGTAGTTTATAAGCTCATTAAAGTTGTATTTGCGCATAATGTCTTTTTAAAGCTCTATTACTGACAGGTTTACATTATCCTTTACTATTCTAAACATGCAAGATATAGTATTCAGGTGTTTTACTAGCTTTAAATCTAAAATCTTGGTTTTTACTGTGAACAGGATGATAATGTCATAGTGCAGGTCTCCGAGATGGAACTTAGGAGTATAATTAGAATGTTTCTGAGCACACACTTGTTGCGCCTCTGAAAGCTCACAGAATCCTGCTAGAATATTCATTCAAGCCTAAGCATATGAATTTAATCCCATTTGCAGTAATTGGGAGTTAATGGTGTGAGCAGAAGCATTAGAGTGCACATGTAAATGGACTTTTGGGCACTCACATCCTTTACCTGGAGACCTCTCATATTTATAATGGACTAGGATCATCTCAGGGCTGAATAATGTAGAGAGAGGCTCTGCCGTGTGGAGACAATTCACAGCACTTCAATATGAATATGAATACACAATCCTTCTACATTTTCCGCTCGTAGACAGGCAGTGCCAAGAGACTTTTGGATAAATCATTAATTCCCTGCTTCCTCCATGGAATTTTCAAAAACGTCTAATTAATTTTTGAATATGTTTCTGACATACTTTTAAATTCCGCATTTTCTGTAAAAGTTGGTTTGTAGTAATTTAAAATAACAAAGAAGCAATGTAGCAATCCACTTTTTAGTAACGTGCAATAAAAATTCAGCTCTACTTTCTGTAATTTTGAATGATTTTCTTCACAGTCTGTCACTTAAATGCTGTAAAATTGTGATTAATATATTTACCCCAAGGATTATTGCACCAAACTTGGATAAAATAAGAATAACAAGAATCTGTCACACACGCTTAACCCACGTTGGCTTCAGAAACTATCAGCATCCCACTTTGTGGAGGCTGCTGAGAGCATACTTAAAAGCTTTCTCATTAGACGCAGAAAATAACGAGCGATCTATGCATTATAATTGGCTGTGTTATGCTGCAACGGAAGATGAATACATAATTTAATGTAATTTATGCTGCAAAGTAAACTGTGGACTCTTCTGTTCCTGATGCAACACCATATAATTTGGATCCTATAGGCTATTGAACAAGTAATCATAATATTTGGGTGCTGTTTACCAAGTTGGTTTTATGGGAACTTTGAAGGTCTGAATCTTTACCAAGTGAATTAACAAAAAGGTAAAAACAGTATATTGGATTTTAAACTGGGGTGCTCGGTAGCAGAGTGGTTTGAACTCTTGCTTCCCAAAAAGGAGGTTGTGGGTTCGACTTCAACACTTGTCTTTTAAACCGTCTTCACTCTCTGTTTTAGAGCTCATGTGAATGTGCAAAGCACACATGACAGGCATTTGTTTTTAGGACTAAACATGTACCAGAGTCAGGACTAAACATGGACCAGAGTCAGGACTAAACATGGACCAGAGTCAGGACTAAACGCGGACCAGAGTCAGGACTAAACGCGGACCAGAGTCAGGACTAAACATGTGCCAAAGTCAGGACTAAACATGTGCCAAAGTCAGGACTAAACATGTGCCAAAGTCAGGACTAAACATGTGCCAAAGTCAGGACTAAACATGTGCCAGAGTCAGGACTAAACGCGGACCAGGTCAGGATTAAACATGGGGAATCAGCAATTCAGTTTTATGCAACTAAGATCTCGAACAGTCTAATGGTACGTTCACATATAACGCGAACGGGCGTAAGCGTCCCATGTAAAGTCTATGTAGACGCGCGAATAGGAGCGTTTTCAGCGTTGCGAAGCGTCACACACTGGCGGCGCGGCGCGGCGTTCACTGTGGAGCGTTTCAAACGAGCGTCTAGCGCGACCACGAGCGAGCACTGGGCAGGGCCTGCAGCGTTCATTAGCAGAGCGGTGGCTTTGAATGTACACGCCCCCGACTGTGGCGGCAGCAATGTGAACAGGTGCAGCGAGCCGAGCAGCGAGGAGGAGACGCTCGTTCGTGCTGTAAGCAACAGGAAAGAATTGTACGAGTCGACACATCATCTCTCCTCTACAGAGACGGACAAAAAAAAAAATACCTAGTTTGGAGACAATCAGCGCAAGGCTGGACAGCCAGGTAAATGTTTATTTAGGCCAATGTAATTCCATTCTTCAGACAAACGTATTTTCTACATAAAGGAGTCACCAGGCTGTAGGGTTTAAGCGTTCATAATAACAGCACACCCTGGAATATTTAAACCCATCTTTGCAGAAGTTGGACAAATTCCTAGTCGGTCCGTTCTAAAAGAATACACTGATGTTTAAATTATAGGCTACTGAAACTGAAGTTAAAACAGGTTTTATTTGTTATACGTATTTGGAATTCGGTGAAAGTAATTTGAGTCTCAGTACTGAATGAACGTAGCCTAATTTGTTGTATGAAAAATATATGTTTTTTTATCCGGTATAGTTTGATCCCAAGGCTGCAGCCCAATTATCGTACATGAGCAAAAATAACTGGATGCCATTTATGAAAATCATTTACGCGCCTAGTAGTAAGAAACGAAGAATGTAACATGAACAGAACTTTTCATATGACGTAGCCTAGTCGTCCTCCAAGGGCCCGCACTGACAAGGACAACACGTGTCCTGCAGTAGTAAATCTTGTTCCTCTGTCATTAATAGATTTATGAACAGAGGAAAAGTTATTTTTTAGCTATGTATTTCATAATTTTCGTTTGTCGCCTTAATCTAAATTAAGAGCGAACGATGGCAGCTGTCGTAATATTATTTAATCTACGTTACATCTACGACACAACATTATTTTTTCTATTCAGTCCCATCGCATCAGGCCTATCCTCACCACATACACATCCCTTGGCCATTATTGGTGCACAGGCGGCAGGTTCGCGTTGAAGGCCTTGATCTGTCGGGCATCTGAGGTAAACGCTGTTTGTCGTGACGGAAATCTATATGTATTGTAGTTTAGCTTTTTCATTTTTTTTTATTTAGCATTTTTGTCAATGCATGAAACATTGAATTCTCTTCATATTTCTCCTAATTTTGGTACAAGGCCTTGCATCAAATCGGTGCAACTTGTGTTGTACATTACAACGCATTTATTTTAGGCCTACTGCATCACAAATATATTTTATTGCTAAGCTTCAGAGTTTACACATGAGATATTTTGGATTTTTCAATCTTAATATTTCAAAAATAGGCTATGTATTATTTGAGGTTAAACCTGACCTTAGTCTGTAAAAGTACAAACTTTTGGCAGAACAGTGCTTAAAAAAAAAAAAAGTTTGTGGACGTAGGCTGATTTTAAAATTGTTAAAGGAGGGAGTACAAAGTATAGCCTAAATCTTAGCAAATGTAATCTTATTTAGTAATACTTGTACGTGCTTTTCTATACAATCGTATGGCTCTATGATTCCGCATATCCAAATATGAGTGGGCCCCTGAAAAGCACGCACTGGCCTTTAGATCTATTCATTGTCCCTGCAGGTGCAGCGTTCTCTTGTGAGAATATATAATGGCCTAAAACGTACTTATTTTATTATATGTAAAATGAGTACGTTTTATTAAAAATGTAAAATAAGTGTTTTATTATATATGTAAAGAGGGTACGTTTTATTATATAAAATAAGTGTTTTATTATATGTAAAATAGGTACGTTTTATTATAGGCCTATATGTAAAATAGATACGTTTTATTTTAAATGTAAAATAAGTGTTTTATTCTATATGTAAAATGGGTACATTTTATTAAAAATTGGTACGTTTTGCCGTTACTGCGCAAAAGCTTTGAAAATGTCGGGAATGTACGTAATTTGATGTCGTGGTCATTTTATGTAATTTGCTTATAAATACGTTCAGTGGGCACGTAAAATGGCTTTGCAAAAATGTAAATATAGAACATATTTTTATAGAGACTGGGTTGGTCTATTGACTGTGTTTCTCATGAACAAAGTCTGCATTTTACGCACTTTGTTATCACCAAGAAACGTACGCGCTTTGCTGCCACCAAGAAACAAGCTGAATGCTGATACCGCCGTTATTTTCTCTTCTGTGTTTAGCGGTAAATAGGCTGTTTTAAAAGTCTTTAATAAGCAGACAAAATTCATGCAAATATTTTTCTTAAAGTGTACCTCTAAATTATAATAATAAAATAATGTTACTATTAATGAAATATGCAATAAACCCAAATATACAAAAATATAGCTAAAAATTACAAATAACACAAATTAAAATAAATAAATAATGATTGATAAAAAAAAAAATCTAACGTTATCAGGCAGTGCTTGAAGTTGCACCAGGGAAGTTCATTGCTTGCAAATAGTGTTCATCCTCACAGGATGAACACTAAATGTTTGTCTGATTCGAATTTATTTGTTCCATTTATTTGACCTCAGGACAATTAAATGAACACGTCTTGGCAGCGTCAAACGCTTCAATTTACAGTAGGTTAACCGACACTTTTCATTTACGGATTATATTTTGCTTTGAAGGAACATTTCCAAGGCTCTCCATCATTTTGACGGACTGAAAATGTTTTTTAAACAGGCTATAATCGTCTACTAATTTAGAGAGCTGCATCCTGACCGGACTCACGCTCCTCCGCTCTCTCAATTAGAACACAGACAAATGCCGCTTTACGAGCTGCTGTTCCGTCTGGGAGGCCGTGAGACTGGCGCCTGTGCTGCGCAAAGTGCAGCATGTCCAATTACGTAACCTATTGATCCGTAAACAGGAGGCTGCAGTTTCACGGACCACACTTTAGCTCCGGGCCGCGCGGATAAGGCTTCATTTCTCAAAAACAACTGAATGGACAGAGTTTTGACGGTCTGATTTCAAGAGGATTTGTGCTTTTAACCAGGATCGCTGGACAGACAAACACTGATGTTTATTCAAATTCATAAACTTGGCGACAAATCGCATCTGCAGTTTCCAGTTTCCTGGTTTGGTTTCCACGCATCAGCTCGCACCAGAGAACCGAGAGCTCCTCCTTTTTATGACGTTGAAGCGAATAGACGCCTGTGAACAACGCATTTTATTGGCGCGTCTGACGCGGCTTCTTGGCTTGTTTTCTGCGTTCAACGCTAGGCGTCTGGCGCGTATTTGACGCCCCATGTCTGAACGTACCATTACTGAAGATTTAGAATGGACCTTTACTTTAATGACTGCAGCTATCGATCATTTTAATAATTGATTAATCTATCGATTACTTGCTTTAATAATCGAGTAATCTATTAAATTTCTACATTTGAAAAACTCTTTTTATATGGGTGAATAGGATTTTCTGCTTTGTAACAATTATTTTTTATTGCACACGAAGAACAGCAACTTTTCCCCTTAATACACAAGGTTCATAATAATTTCACTGTCTTATTGAGATCACTTTCACACAGCTGCGGGAAGTGTATTGATATGAGTGACTTGTTGTATCTTCGTGACGTATCATTAGATTCCATATTAAATCTACAAACATCTGCATGCTCGCAGTTTTGACCCAAAGCACGTTGATGTCGTGTCTTAAGTATCACACATGTCCCAAATGTTACAAACTGACAACGGAGCTATAAACCTACACAAATGGTGTAGGTCTGTTTCATGTAAACTCTACAACTCTGAGCGCTGTATCTCGTGTAATTCTTTTCAGAGCTCGAGTCCTTTCGCAGCGTTAGCTATGTGGCCTGTTTAATTTAGCCCCTGCAACTTTGTCTCTCATGAGAGACTTTGTTTAATGTTTTCGGCTCTCTGCGCCCTCACAAACACAAGTCTTCTCCAAAAGCACACTCTTTAGTTTAAAATACGCTGCTGTCTTCTCTGCTGTGCTGTAGCTGCTGCAGTGGTGCTATCCGGAATAAAGTTCCGTTTGAAACAAGCGCTGTGTAGTTCCACCTGCTCCGAGGGCTGCAGATTCATGCCGTTTTTATTGAATAAGCTAATTAGGGTAATCATCGAGGCAAAAAATATTAATCAGCGCTTTTTGTAATCAAATTATTTGATTTACTTTAAGGTGGGGTTGCTGATTTTTACACGGCAAACACAATTCAGGTTTTAAATCTGACAACTTCCTCTCTTAAATCCTTAGACACAAGGTAAATATCATCATGTATTAATTTTGGTTGCATTTAAGGCTTATAAACATCTTTCTACAAACAGCAAAGTGAAACTGGAGTGACCGCCCTAAGTTCAGCCAATCAGAGCGCTGCATTCAGCTCCTGATGAGAACTAAAATTCTTTATTTTCAGTTCAGACAGTACTTAGAGGTCTCTCACAAAGTGATGTATTTACTACATGCTTTTTAGTGGAAAGCACAAAGTTTACTAATTTACAACCTTTAATAAAGCATAAACAAAATTTTATGATTATTATTTCAATTTTAATTTTTTTGTACAGCTTTCTGCTTTTGAATGTCTTTGTATATGAATTGTGCTATTAAATGCATATATACAAAATGTACCAAGCTTACAGCCATGCAGTGAAACTTAACACTAACTTTTCCTTGACGTGTATAATCAAATTCATCTAAACTAACTGCCTTAACTGCTTGTACAGGTCAGAGCCACATTTCACTATAAACTGGACATAGACAGGACACTAACACAATAGGCTTTCACATAAATGCCTGCCACTGTGTAAAGACCTATTATTGACAGAGTTTTAAAGTCGTCTCTTTATGCTCAGTAATCAGAAGCACACTGCATTCACACTTTAGTTGTACAAGAACGTCTCCAGCTGCTTTTTGTTCTTTAAGTGAGTAAAAGTAATAAAGGTGTAAATTCTTAGTACATGCTCATTCCTCACTGTTATGAAGGCTATCGTATAATAAGACCTCGTACAAGAGCAGTTTTGAATAACAAGTGTTCTGCTCTGGATTTTTCTTTGTTGCCATGAAAGCTAACATAACTATGGTATATTAAGTAGTTATAGAATATTTACTATAATGTATAATTATGATTTTGTTTCAAAGTATTTCATGAGACCATTATGCCTGTATAGTGAACAGAATGGTCTATATTTTATTAAATTCAGGATTTCATCAGCCTTTTCAAACAAATTAACAAACAAACAAAAAAACAATCACCTTTCAACCACCTTCAAAGAATAAGGCCCAGGAAGCAAAAACGGTTACCATTACATATCCGCCATGTTTCTTGTCAGGTTTGTTGAACTTCCATACAAATACAGAAGCCAAATTTAGTCTATTATTCTGTAGTGTCTGCTTTAAATGTATTTATATTTATTTTTGATATTTAGCCAATTAAATTCTCCAATGGTTGAACATTAGGCGAACTGAACTATTGTTTGATGTCATGGTCCCACAAATTATATGGGCAAGTTTTTTTCCAGTATTTTATCAGTACCTCTGTCCAAAATCACTGACAGTGGCACTGCATAATTCAATTATTTTTCTTCCACAGTACTTTTGAATAATTGTTTTAGAGCACTTAAAACAGCAAATTAAAAGCTATGAGCCCTTTCTGCCACCAAAATGTGTCAAGTTAAATTTTAAGCATTTTCACTTTCAGGCACTTATTATTAAAGGTATTAGCACTTTCACTACTTTGCTAACAATATATAGCCATATTCAAGCAACATCTAGGATAACAAGCACCTGTACAAACTTAAACAGGCTTGCTTTCTATCTCCATGGAGATGACAAATGAAATAACATACTTCGAAACATCAGACAAATCAGTCTCTACAGAAGCATACAGATCCAAAGTAACTATATACGTATACACACACACATATTTTTTGTCCTCTTTCCAATTTAACAAGAGTCCTCAAAAGATATGCTTTTACTGGTGGTAAAACTCAAACCCAGTTACAGTCCTTCAGCGGGGCATCATTTTAACTACTCTGTACGTTTAGATATGTCTCGAGTGTGAGTCCCACATTGTAATTCAGAGCGGTCCCTCGTACTGTCGCTTCTGCAGATACAAACACTGAGGTTATTTCAGGCACTTGCAACAAAAAAATCTTCGGCCAATTGCTATTCCAACTGTTAACAACTTCCTACTTTATAACACCTCACAATATGCTGAAGAAATGCACTGATCCTTTTTATCGTAAAAGGCACTCAAAGAGCTTTACATCAGGGAATCACTCACCCATTGCCTGCATATACTAGGGCAACCTGTTCAGTGGTCTCCCATCCATGCACTAACCAGGCTCGGTTTTTATTAGCTTCCTAAATCTGATAGGATTGGGCAACAGCAAGCAGGTAAGGTTTCTATGAAAAAAAGCCATGACAGGGTCAAGGGTCAAGCTCACCCAGAGTAATCAGGATTAAGTATCAAACATTTTTATAATGTCATGTTGTTCAAGAAAGGTATCCAAACAAAATGCTAAAATTTCAGGTTAACAAGTGTGTCTTTTTCAAACATCAGTCGAAGGAGACATTACAGTTATCAAAGAGGTGCTCAATTGTGTGTTTGAACTGAAAAAAATGCAAGTTTTTTGTGATACACCAAAATGAATATTGTAAAACTCATATTCAACATTCATTCATTCATTCATGCATATTTAACATAATCCACGAAACCAATAAGCATCACCTCACCTCACTTTTTTTTTTTTTTTTTGTCTGTTGAAACACAAATGTTAGCTAAGATTACTTACTTACTTACTAAGTCAGTAAATATTTTGCTCATGTGTAATTGCTTGATTCATGAAACCCAGTTGTTCATTAACCGACAATCTCTGGTTTCATACATACCCCTGAAAGTCTAATTTTAGAACATTATGAAATCAGCCTATGTGTTCTGCCACAGTGGAGTCTATCCTCTTAAAATGAGATTTTCTGTAAACAGTGTAAATGTGCTGTTTTTTGGTATTCGACAGTCACAGCTGCCTGACACTCAAATTGCTGCGTGCAAGCACAATGTCACACTCACCTATAGTGCACTTCCCAAAATGGCACAGGCCTGGCACGGTAAATAAAAACAGTGCCACTCAGAGAAGCAGCAACGAAAAGTAAAGACACGATATTTACAGCCTACACACAACTACAGCTTGGTTACTTTTAAATTTACCTCAACCGTATTTTGAGAGAACGTCATAAATAAGTAGAGCTGTTAAACATTTCGTTAGAGATACTGATGTAACCACACATTTTACTGAATAATACATAATGAAAATAACAGAAGTTGCATTGACATTTGATTTGGAAAATAAGAAAACCTCATAAATTACATTTACATTGTATGCACCAAAAAGAAAACTGAAAGTACCTTTTTCTGTGGAAGCTGTGCAGAGCTTGGCGAACTTGTTTGTTAATAACATGGATGAGGGACACTTCAGCTGTTGCATGGTAATTCATTTTCTCATCAAAAACATCCATTTAAGGAGGTTGAGGTCAACTATGATTATAAAGTCTTTGTCAGTTAGAAACATGAGAGAAACATGGGCTTGTCAGCTTTAGTATCACTGTTTAATTAATTTGTTTTCTTTATCCCCAAGCACAAGTTTAATTTGTAGTTGCTTGTATTTCATCTGTGTGTTTTTAGCCGTTACATAAGAACATGTAATTTTGCACCATCAACACTTTTTTGACACACATTTGAATGCTGTGACGTCATCAGCAAAAGTAGACTTTTTTCCAATACGTTTGAGGTTTAATTAGGAAACTATAACATTAGCTTGAGATAAAATGTAATGTAAGCTCCCATTGTGGCAGCATTAATAGTAAGTAACACACTAAGGTGGGCACAGGCAGCAGAAAAGTGACAGACTGCAGCAGTTTATACTGATGAATGCTGAGTGGAAATGGAAGTGGAACCCATTTAGTTGGACTCTCTACACTGGGCTGATGTGGGCTGACAGCTGCTGTTGTGGCACTTGGGACTGAGCGGAGGTGCAGAGAGAACAGTGTGTGGTGCTGACTGACACTGCACTAGATGAATAATCCAGGGCCAGAAAGCCCAGCTCTGCTCCAGAGTCAGACCACCGTCTGAGAGCCAGCCTGAGGACACTGCTGTAGGCTCCTTATGCAGCCCATATCACACACTCCTCTTTCATCTGCTCGACTTATCTTTTAGAGGGAGCTTTTACTTCTAACTCTGGGATCTGATGGTGTATGTAAGACATATATCTTTGTGTTTTATGTCTGAATATGTGAGAACCATTAGTCAAGTGGAAAATGTGCATTTTTTGCATTCATAAAAAAAACATTTACAACATATATTAACTGTACATGACACACAGTTAGTAAAACTCCTTACATGTGGTGTGACTGAATCATGGTAGGTGAAATGTGTCAGCCGTACAGGGACACAATGACCAAGAAATGTGACTGGTGAATGGTTGTAGTGAAGGACACAAAACATGGTGGTTACAGAATGTAACCATGGTTCTCTGAGTAATGAGAATCGATGCTCTGTGCACGTTTACCGGTGAAATGACAGTCAATCTCTTGTTTCACTGCCTTTTTGAATTATAAATGTATATCCCACTTTTGAACGTCTGATACACAAAAAATCTGCATAGTTTCCCACAGAAAGACTACCATCAGAGTGGTGGTATTAATAAGTATTTCTTTGACAAAATATAACTTAACTCTTACACCTGTCAACAACGCCACCCTAGTTTTATTGGTACAAGGGAAACCAGACTTAGGTCTCTCCAATAAGGTCACCTAGGTTCGTTGACTGATAGGACAAGAGACAAAAAATATATATAATTAACTTAGATTTATTATTTAGCAGTGTTGTTTTTAAGTTTGTAGCACTTGAAACTATTTATTTTACAGTAGCAAGCAGCCGCAGTAATGGTACGTTCAGACATGGGGCGTCAAAAACGCGCCAGACGCCTAGCGTTGAACGCAGAAAACAAGCCAAGAAGCCGCGTCAGACGCGCGAATAAAACGCGTTGTCCGCCAGGCGTCTATTCGCTTCAACGTCATAAAAAGGAGGAGCTCTCGGTTCTCTGGTGCGAGCCGATGCGAGAAAACCAAACCAGGAAACTGAAAACTGCAGGTGCGATTTGTCGCCAAGTTTATGAATCTGAATAAACATCAGTGTTTGTCTGTCCAGCGATCCTGGTAAAAAGCACAAATCCTCTTGAAATCAGACCGTCAAAACTCTGTCCATTCAGTTGTTTTTGAGAAATGAAGCCTTATCCGCGCGGCCAGGAGCTAAAGTGTGCTCCGTGAAACTGCAGCCTCCTGACAGACTCATAGATTACGTATTTGCACATGAACACTTTGCGCAGCACAGGCGCCAGTCTCACGGCCTCCCTGACGGAACAGCAGCCCGCAAAGCGGCATTTTTCTGTATTTGTGTTCTAATTGAGAGAGCGGGAGAGCGGAGGGATGCAGCTCTCTAAATTAGTAGACTATTATAGACTATTTAAAAAGCATTTTCAGTCCGTCAAAATGATGGAAAGCCTTGGAAATTTTCCGTCAAAGCAAATACAATCCGTAAATGAAAAGTGTCGGTTAACCTACTGTATATTGAAGCGTTTGACGCTGCCACATGTTCATTAATTGTCCTGAGGTCAAATAAATGGAACAAATAAATCCGAATCAGACAAACATTTATTGTGAACTGTTTGTGAGGATGAACACTTTTAACAAGCAATGAATTTGCCTGGTGCAACTTCAAACGATTTATTTTTACCAATCATTATTTATTTATTTAATTTGTATTATTTGTAATTTTTATATTTTTGCATATTTGGGTTTATTGCATATTAATTATTATTTCATTAACAGTAACATTATTTTATTATTATAATTTGGAGGTACACTTTAAGAAAAATAATAGCATGAATTTTGTCTGCTTATTAAAGACTTTTAAAACAGACTATTTACCGCAAAACACAGAAGAGAAAATAACGGCGGTATCAGCATTCAGCTTGTTTCTTGTGGCAGCAAAGCGCGTACGTTTCTTTGTGAAAACAAAGTGCGTAAAATGCAGACTTTGTTCATGAGAAACACAGTCAATAGACCAACGCAGTCTCTATCAAAATATGTTCTATATTTACATTTTGCAAAGTCATTTTACGTGCCCACTGAACGTATTTATAAGCAATTACGTAAAATGACCACTTCATCAATTACGTACATTCCCGACATTTTCAAAGCTTTGCGCAGTAACGGCAAAACGTACCCATTTTTAATAAAACGTACTCATTTTACATATAATAAAATAAGTATGTTTCATTATACAGGCCTATGTAAAATTAGTACGTTTTATTAAAAATGTAAAATAAGTACGTTTTATTAGGCATATGTAAAATTATTACGTTTTATTATAAATGTAAAATAAGTATGTTTTATTATATATGTAAAATAATTACGTTTTATTGAATATGTAAAATAATTACGTTTTATTATATAGCCTATGTAAAATATACGTTTAATTATAGGCCTATATGTAAAATAAGTATAAAACATATTTTTCCAAGGCAGGCAGCACTCGTGTCTGTAGTCGGAATATTCTTTTGCAGGAGGCTACATTAAATAGACTATCATCATGACTGGAGTGACGCGGTCTACATTTGCAGGTGAGAACGCTGCACCTGCAAGGACATGAACAGACCTAGCCTATAAGCCTATGTGTGCTTTTCAGGGCTAGAGCCATTTTGGCCACTTTAGTAAAGAAAATCATTTAGACGTGGCACACGAGTGGATCCTGCTATGCATATGTGACATGTGAGCGCGTAAAAGAGAGAGAGAGAGAGCACGTCTATCTTCTCTCTGCTCCTCGGCCGCTGTTTGTCGCACAGTTGCAGTTTTTAGTTGCACAGAAGAACTCCGGCGGCCGTGACCCTATGGCCAATCCGCCCTTGCTTTGTAGGCCTACTCCTATATTTTAAAATCAGGCCTAATTCTTACATCCACAAACTTTTTATTTTATTTTATTTTTTTAAGCACTATTCTGCCAAAAGTTTGTACTTTCAAGTACAAGGCCTTAAACCAAAATTAGGAGAAATATTAACCGAATTCAATAAAAAGTTTCATACATTGACAAAAATGCAAAATTAAACAAAAATTTTATGCCCGACAGATCAAGGCCTTCGACCGCAAACCTGCCGCCTGTGCACAAATAATGGCCAAGGGTTGTTTATGTGAAAATAGGCCTAATGCGAAGGGATTGAATAAAAATAAATAATGTGTCTTTACACATAAATGTAAGATTATATAATATTATGACAGCTGGTCTAGCCATCATGCGCTCTTAATTTATGGATTGAGGCAAACGGAACCAAATGAAAATCATGAAATACATAGCTAAAAATAACTTTTCCTCTGTTCATAAACCTATCAATCACAGAGGAACAAGCGATTTACTGTTGCAGGACACGTGTAGAGGTCGAGTAGGCGTCTTGTGCGAGTATGAACAGTTCTGTTCACGTTACATTTTTCGTTTCTTACTTCTAGGTGCATAAATGATTATCATGAATGGCATTGTTTTTGCTCATGTACGATAATTGGGCTGCAGCCTTGCTATCAAACTGTACCGGATAAAAAACATAGGCTATATTTTCATACAAGTTACGTTCATGCACGTATTGAGACTCTAATTCTTTTTACCGATTTCCAAATACAAAACGTGTTTAACTTGATTCAGTTTCAATAGGCTATAATTGAAACATCACTGTATTCTTTTAAAACGGACCAAGTGGACTATGGGTCTAAATATTCTAGGGTGTTATTATGAACGCTTAAATCCTACAGCCTGGTGGCCTAAATAAACATGTACCTGGCTGTCCAGCGTGGCGCTGATTGTCTCCAAACTAGGTCTTTGTTTGTCCGTCTCTGTAGAAGAGAGATGATGTGTCGTACTTTCCTGTTGCTTACAGCGCGAACGAGCGTCTCCTCCTCGCTGCTCGGCTCGCTGCACCTGTTCACATTGCTGCCGCCACGTCCAGTCGGGGGCGTGTACATTCACAGCGACTGCTCTGCTTCTACCACTCGCAGGCCATGCCCACTGCTCGCTTGTGGTCGCACTAGACGCTCGTTTGAAACGCTCCACAGTGAACACCGCGCCGCGCCGCCAGTGTGAGACGCTTCGCAATGCTGAAAACGCTCCTCTTCGCGCGTCTACATAGACTTTACATGGGACGCGTACGCCCGTTCGCGTTATATGTGAACGTACCATAATGGTACGTTCAGACATGGGGCGTCAAAAACGCGCCAGACGCCTAGCGTTGAACGCAGAAAACAAGCCAAGAAGCCGCGTCAGACGCGCGAATAAAACGCGTTGTCCGCCAGGAGTCTATTCGCTTCAACGTCATAAAAAGGAGGAGCTCTCGGTTCTCTGGTGCGAGCCGATGCGTGGAAACCAAACCAGGAAACTGGAAACTGCAGGTGCGATTTGTTGCCAAGTTTATGAATCTGAATAAACATCAGTGTTTGTCTGTCCAGCGATCCTGGTTAAAAGCACAAATCCTCTTGAAATCAGACCGACAAAACTCTGTCCATTCAGTTGTTTTTGAGAAATGAAGCCTTATCCGCGTGGCCCGGAGCTAAAGTGTGGTCCGTGAAACGGCAGCCTCCTGACAGACTCATAGATTACGTATTTGCACATGAACACTTTGCGCTGCACAGGCGCCAGTCTCACGGCCTCCCAGACGGAACAGCAGCCCGCAAAGCGGCCTTTTTCTGTCTTTGTGTTCTAATTGAGAGAGCGGAGGGATGCAGCTCTCTAAATTAGTAGACTATTATAGCCTGTTTAAAAATAATTTTCAATCCGTTAAAATGATGGAGAGCCTTGGAAATTTTCCGTCAAAGCAAAGTACAATACGTAAATGAAAATTGTCGGTTAACCTACTGTATATTGAAGCTTTTGACGGTGCCTACATGTTCATTTAATTGTCCTGAGGTCAAATAAATGGAACAAATAAATCCGAATCAGACAAACATTTATTGTGAACTGTTTGTGAGGATGAACACTATTTACAAGCAATGAATTTGCCTGGTGCAACGTCAAATACTGCCTGATAATGTAACCTTAGATTTATTTTTACCAATCATTATTTCTATATTTAATTTGTATTATTTGTAATTTTTATATTTTTGCATATTTGGGTTTATTGCATATTAATTATTATTTCATTAACAGTAACATTATTTTATTATTATAATTTAGAGGTACACTTTAAGAAAATAATAGCATGAATTTTGTCTGCTTATTAAAGACTTTTAAAACAGCCTATTTACCGCTAAACACAGAAGAGAAAATAACGGCGGTATCAGCATTCAGCTTGTTTCTTGGTGGCAGCAAAGCGCGTACGTTTCTTGGTGATAACAAAGTGCGTAAAATGCAGACTTTGTTCATGAGAAACACAGTCAATAGACCAACCCAGTCTCTATAAAAATATGTTCTATAGGCCTATTTACATTTTTGCAAAGTCATTTTACGCGCCCACTGAACGTATTTATAAGCAAATTACGTAAAATGACCACTTCATCAAATTACGTACATTCCCGACATTTTCAAAGCTTTTGTGCAGTAACGGCAAAACGTACCCATTTTTAATAAAACGTACTCATTTTACATATAATAAAATAAGTATGTTTCATTACATAGGCCTATGTAAAATTAGTACGTTTTATTAAAAATGTAAAATAAGAACGTTTTATTAGGCATATACATGTAAAATTATTACGTTTTATTATATATGTAAAATAAGTATGTTTTATTATATATGTAAATAATTACGTTTTATTGAATATGTAAAATAATTACGTTTTATTATATATGTAAAATAGGTACGTTTTATTATAGGCCTATATGTAAAATAAGTATAAAACATATTTTTCCAAGGCAGGCCCACTCGTGTCTGTAGTCAGAATATTCTTTTGCAGGAGGCTATAAACAGATTATCATCATGAGTGACGCGGTCTACATTTGCAGGTGAGAACGCTGCACCTGCAAGGACACTGAACGGCCCTAGCCTATAAACCTATGCGTGCTTTTCAGGGCTAGAGCCATTTTGGCCACTTTTGTAAAGAAAATCAGCGGCACGGTGGCTGAGCGGTTAGCGCTCTTGCCTCACAGCAAGAAGGTCGCGGGTTCGATTCCCGCACGGGCCGGGCCTTTCTGTGTGGAGTTTGCATGTTTCTCCCCGTGTCTGGGTGGGTTTTCTCCGGGCACTCCGGTTTCCCCCACCAACCAATAACATGCATGTTAGGAATATCCTCCAGCTACGGTAGTCCTGACCAAGCCTAGCAAGCACACCTGGAGATGGGTCCCCGAGCGCTGCACTGCGGCGATCACTGCTCCTGAGGAGATGCCCCAGAGGCATTGAAGGATGGGTCAAATGCAGAGGACAAATTTCCCTACGGGGACAATAAAGTGTACCTTAACCTTAACCTTAACCTTAACCTTAACCTTAGACGTGGCAAGTATAAGTGTTACTAAGTGTAAGATTACATTTGCTAATATTTAGGCTATACTTTGCACACGAGTGGATCCTGCATGCATATGTGACATGTGAGCGCGTAAAAGAGAGAGAGAGAGAGAGTGAGAGAGAGAGAGAGAGAGAGAGAGAGAGCGTCTGTCTTCTCTCTGCTCCTCGGCCGCTGTTTGTCGCACAGTTGCAGTTTTTAGTTGCACAGAAGAACTCCGGCGGCCGTGACCCTGTGGCCAATCCGCCCTTGCTTTGTAGGCCTACTCCCTATATTTTAAAATCAGTTAGGCCTAATTCTTACATCCACAAACTTTTTATTTTATTTTATTTTTTTAAGCACTATTCTGCCAAAAGTTTGTACTTTCAAGTACAAGGCCTTATACCAAAATTAGGAGAAATATTAACCGAATTCAATAAAAAGTTTCATACATTGACAAAAATGCAAAATTAAACAAAAAATGTAATGCCCGACAGATCAAGGCCTTCAACCGCAAACCTGCCGCCTGTGCACAAATAATGGCCAAGGGTTGTTTATGTGAATATAGGCCTAATGCGAAGGGATTGAATAAAAAAATAATGTGTCTTTACACATAAATGTAAGATTATATAATATTATGACAGCTGGTCTAGCCATCATGCGCTCTTAATTTATGGATTGAGGCAAACGGAACCAAATGAAAATTATGAAATACATAGCTAAAAAATAACTTTTCCTCTGTTCATAAACCTATCAATCACAGAGGAACAAGCGATTTACTGTTGCAGGACACGTGTAGAGGTCGAGTAGGCGTCTTGTGCGAGTATGAACAGTTCTGTTCACGTTACATTTTTCGTTTCTTACTTCTAGGTGCATAAATGATTATCATGAATGGCATTATTTTTGCTCATGTACGATAATTGGGCTGCAGCCTTGCTATCAAACTGTACCGGATAAAAAACATAGGCTATATTTTCATACAAGTTACGTTCATGCACGTATTGAGACTCTAATTATTTTACCGATTTTCAAATACAAAACGTGTTTAACTTGATTCAGTTTCAATAGGCTATAATTGAAACATCACTGTATTCTTTTAAAACGGACCAAGTGGACTATGGGTCTAAATATTCTAGGGTGTGCTATTATTATGAACGCTTAAACCCTACAGCCTGGTGGCCTAAATAAACATTTACCTGGCTGTCCAGCGTGGCGCTGATTGTCTCCAAACTATGTCTTTGTTTGTCCGTCTCTGTAGAGGAGAGATGATGTGTCGTAGCCTACTTTCCTGTTGCTTACAGCGCGAACGAGCGTCTCCTCCTCGCTGCTCGGCTCGCTGCACCTGTTCACATTGCTGCCGCCACGTCCAGTCGGGGGCGTGTACATTCACAGCGACTGCTCTGCTTCTACCACTCGCAGGCCATGCCCACTGCTCGCTCGTGGTCGCACTAGACGCTCGTTTGAAACGCTCCACAGTGAACACCGCGCCGCGCCGCCAGTGTGAGACGCTTCGCAACGCTGAAAACGCTACTCTTCGCGCGTCTACATAGACTTTACATGGACGCGTACGCCCGTTCGCGTTATATGTGAACGTACCATAACACTGCCCTCCTCAGACATGGACAAAACAAAAATAATAACACATTCTTCCCTACACAGTCCCGTACACATTAATGTTGCTCAGTTCAGTCCCAAAATTAAATGTCCCAGCGCAGCAGCAGCTCTCGCTTCCTACTGCACCTCTCAGAAGGGGGGCTTGACGCCTGTGCCGCTTCTATCAGCAGGACCGACAACTGTTCATTTAGCTCGAGATGTTCACTTTCCATATGCTACCGCTGTTGACCTAATCGAGACGGGGTACTTAGCGGTGCACGGGCCCAGGAAAAAGGGGAGGCCCTCTCCAACCGGAGCCAGGTTACAGGTGGCGTGCCGAGACCGGGAAGCGCACTTAAAGCCGGGTTAGTCACTGCCATCGCCGGGGCTTGACGCTGTGCACGACGATGCTCTTGTTAGTGACTTTATCCAGCTACAAGTACGCTTCTACTGGCGGCACGGCAGCCATGTCTTCTCTGGCTGGTACGTAACGTCAATGAGGAGAGGGGGGGTCAAATGAAAGCAAGGGCTTTACATAGTGCAGCGGGGGCGTGCATAACCCGCACAACTACATAAGCAGGACTGAACCATGAATAAGGCTATTGAAAAGAATGATAGTCCAAAGGACAAAGCATGGACAGATTTGTCTCAGCAAAACATATTTAGACTCCATGGGCTTAACATCAGAATATGTATCATCATACAACAACAAAAATAATCACACTAATTTGGTCTGATGCTACTGTTGCAAAAATGCTTAAATCGAGTCTTGATGATTTATGCACCTAAAAACAGGGCAGAAGATCTAAAAAAAATCTACCTATGGCATAACAGATCAGGGACATTCAGAACAGTGTTTTTTTTTTTTTTTAACTCAGGCTGTGTTTTTGACGAGGAAGGAGTTCTTGAAGAAAACTCAAAAACTTCCATTTTATTTGTAATATAATATGTAATATCAGATCTATTGCAATCTATCTTCAAACTAAATTCTATCTATTTGTGATTAACTGTAGTTTGCATTTCACCAATCAAACAAAACTCAACTCTGGTCGTTCATATAGGTTTTCTTTTCTATGACTGTAAACATTTTTATGTAGTGTCCAACTTTCAGTCTGAAACTTTTCGATTCAAATGAAGTTGTGAAAGCATCTTAGTGTGTTGTTCTGAAAGTGGAAGTCTTTCTCTCCTGTTTGATGCTCCTGAATAGATTACATGTTAGCGCTTGATGTCAGAACATGCTAGCAGGGCACATTTTCTTAAAACACATCAAATGTAGTCATCCTTCAGTGTGCTGTGCAAGGACAAACCAACACAATGGTCTTTTGAGAAGCCCAGATCTGTTCTCACACATTGCTTTCACTTTGAACACGAAAATAGATTTCCTCAGGTCTGGGGCGGAGATAGCCAAAACATTTTGAGGCAAATGCTGGATAATACAGAACTACTCAAAATCAACATCAAAATGCAACTCTGACTAAGCTAATGAACAAGGTCAAACCACTGTGACATTGTTAAAAGCTCATTCAATTTAGTTTTTAAAATATATCAACACTAAACATCACTACTCAAATAATTTGGCTACAACACACCGCATAAAAGTTGAATTTGTCTTTACATTACATTACTTTACATACAATGTGAGACCTGGCCAGATTTAAATAAATTTGTTACTATTCTAAAGCAGCATGCACCTTCTCTCAGTAATAAAGAACTAAAAATGTAAAATGAAATAGCTGTATCTCTCTCCGATTCACTTTTGTGCGTTCACCAATCCAGTCTCCATAACGCTCTGTAGCCTCTGCTCCACAACTCATTCTATCGCAGCACATTTCTCACTTCTGAAGCACTGATCCAGTTCTTTCCTCTTAATTCATTTAGTATAACCTCCTCCAACGGCAGCAAAATTAACTCCCATCATTTAAGTTCCAGGTGCATTCTCAGGTCTATATGTGCAGCCTGTTTTACTGCTGCTGCTGTCAGTCTCTTTATTCTTAGACTTCAGTCTGTTACATTTCTACCTCCTGCTCAATGGCTGTTTATGGAGGTACAGTATGGCATGAGATGAATCAAGCAATCACTGCTGTGTTCTTATGAAAGCTTAAAAGTGTTGTACCTGATTTTCAGCTTATTAACAACAATCTAGGGGTCTCCTAGTTCTTCACCACACAATTAGGCATACACTGAATAAAATACTGTATTTGCACTGGCACAAAACTGATTTAAAGTTATTCTGTTCAAAAAATAAAAAACAATCTGACCTTTAACAAATGCATGTTTTTTGAAGTTTCAAGAGCTAGACTATATATTATGTCAGTAGTGTTTGAAGTGTGAAACAAATGTCACACTAGTAGATGTCTTGGTGTACAGACCTCCGTCTCCGAAGAAAATCTAGATTTGCATGTATAATAAGCACGTTTTCACACCGTTTTTACATCAATATGTTACAAAAAGCCACATGGCAACATTTTCTTTGGGTTTAATGGGTACGTTTAGGCGTCAAGTTACTAAAATGGGTTTAGGAGTGGAGCAGGGTAAGATTTATCCATTAAATCCAAAGAAAATGTCGCCACCGCGCCACGTGGCTTTAACCATAACCATCATGGTTATTAATGTAGATATCTAACAAAATGGCAAAAACGTACAATAAACATGACACGTTTTCTTGCCTTTTTTGCTAAAAACTTCCCTTTTCGTTTTTGACATTTCGTTGTATATCTACGTTTTCTCCGAAGACTGTGTTAGCATAGACAGGCCTCCAATGCTGCCTTGAAAGTTTTTTTATTGTCTGTACGCAGGGATCCCCAACCACCGGTCCGGGGCCCAAAACCGGTCCGCGGGTTATCTGCTACCGGGCCCCAGAGAATCTTTTAAAATGTATTTTATTTTTTATTTTATAGTTTAGCACTACTTCCTTGTGCTTTACTATGAAAATATTGTACCACTTAACCAAATAAACAGCAAATTCAAGCAAAAAGAGCTAAAAATATGCACAATAATCAGTTGTATGCATTTTACAGCAAATTCAAGCAAAAAAGAGCTAAAAATATGCACAATAATCAGTTGTATGCATTTTACGTTGTTGTTATAACCGCTACCCAACCCCTACCGGTCCCTGGAAAAAGAAACTGTGACTGTACCGGTCCTTACAAGAAAAAAGGTTGGAGACCATTGGTCTGTAGTATAGGCCTACAAAAACTATGTTCAGTGAAGATACTAATCAGAGAACACATGTGTTGCCATGAGAAGGACGGCAAAGAAGTAGGAAGGAGACTCAAGAGGATGCCCCCCAGCACCAGCACAAAAAACTTCTTTGAACCATGATCTCAAACAGACGAGCTGGAGAAGAATGCAGAACAAGGCCAACTTTGTGAATAAATGCACTGTGGGAGTGGACATGATTTTAACACTTCTTATGAGTATTAGACTCGTGAGGCTACAGTGAACATAAAAGTGACCCCTGACATGAGACTGCAGCCAGAATCATCATGAGTCAATGTGTCTTGTTTCTGGGGCAAAGCGCACTGCTGGAGAGGGCCAATGGAACACTCCGGACCAAGCGGAAATGATTTGTGCACTGGAAGGACTGAGGCTCTGAACAGAGGGGTGCCAGGCTCTGCAGCGCTTAAGGACAGAGCCAGTGCCACACTCAGACGCCTGGCTTGACACATGATCTTACAGTTTGGCAAGCTTATGAATGTAAATCTTGGCGTGCAATATGTTTCACACATGGAAAGTAAAAAAGTATTATCTCTACTCCCTTTATGTCTCACATTTCCTGGCAAGCCCTCTTGGCTGTAAGTCCATATAAACCTATAACTTAGCACTGTTGTCTAGACACAAGCTTTGATGTTTGCAAAAGAAAGCAGCATCTCATAAATGGGAATTTATTGTATTTGTCTTTCCAAGTACCACTAGAACTAATATACTGTGTTATATGTGTAAAAGGCCAAATATTAGTGTTGGTGTAAAGCTACTTTAGCAAATAGCAGCATTAGTGAGACCTTTAACTCACATATTTTTGTTTCTGTTCAAATTTCGACAAAATGTTATCTGTAGTTTCAGTTTTGCCCAAGCAAGGATCACATTACTTGATTTGCTCTGTAGAATAGTGAATAAAATTTAAATTTCAAGGAATTGTGTGGTTTATACATCTCATTTCACACAAGGTCATACAGTATTTTACTCTTCATCCTTCTGTATCAAACCCAGTGCTCCTCATCTTCTCTGTGTCTGACTAAACATGGTGAAGATCGGTGCATGTGAGCGCAGAAACATGTGGGGTTTTGATAAGCCTTGCCCGTATCTGCTCCTCTGAAAAATCAGGACGCGCCGATAAGCTAGATCAGGAGCCACACTTTTTCTGTGTTTGTGGAGAATTCACACACCCGAGATGTTTAATTTTCTGCTCTAATCAAACTGTAAACCCTCTTGGCGTAAAAAAGAGTCAAACTGTAACGCACGATAGGATCATTGATTAAAATTACATCTCACCGAGCAGCCGCAGTGACAGAACATGAACTTTTTATGGAAATATTACTTTAAAGGTCAACACCATCAAATGCTCCATGAAACTCCAAACGCACTCGCTTTATTGTATGCAGTGCTTTACTTTCAATGAGCCATGCGTTGTGGTTACCTTTTCTTGCCTCATACATTTTCTATTTAACTCAATTGATGTCATTTTACTCTGCCATTCACAAAAGCAAACATGTCCACTAAAACTACCTACAATTATTATTTCAAAGGCGATTATTATACTGTATTGAGCGTGAAGATGAAGAGGTCTGATTGCAAGGCTATTTTAGTTTCTGAAGATGTACAAATATTTTAGTTATTATTTGTACATATTATGCAAAACTGCCTTTTTTTTCTTGAGTCTTCAGTTTTGAATCATGTTCTAACACGGCTTCTTCTTCAGAAAACAGCTGAATTTTTGTCAGTGAGATATTTTTGTTATTCAGAAAACACTGCTCTGTATGTCCCATTGAAATCTCCTGCACTATTGTAAATCCATGAATCATTCAGACTAATTATGATAATTTCTCCAGAATTAGCATACTAGGCTGGATTGGTTTGATTATTTGCTTTGTGTAATTTCCTTTGCTAGCTGGAGCTTTATCTCAAGTTGAAAGACAGCAAATAATGTGTCATATTTGTCCTGTAAAACCAATGTTAAAAATGCAGTTTTGATTATGTAGAAGTATAAAATGTGCATGACCATAGCCCTAAAATGAAGTTTGGTATGAAATTAGTTCAGTGTTTTTTCTGAAAAAGTTTGTTTGAGCCCTTCAGCAAACAGTTGTTTTTCTTTTTCATCTTACAGGTTAATGAAGCATTGTTAAAAGTTTTGTTTTTATAAATATAATTCTCGCTCATGCTGTGAATGGCATCTAACCTTAAATCTTCTTCTGGAACGCTGACCCATTCGGTTCTAATTTCCCTGACTCAGCTGTTGGTCACAGAATATGCATCTAATTAGATGACAAAGTGCAAAAGGGAAGAAGGAGGAGGAGTAGGAGGAAAAAGAATAACTAGCAGGAGGGAGGGATGTAGAAGGAGGAGTAGGAGAAAGAAGAGGAAGAAGGATGAGCTAAAGAAGGTGGAGCTGGAGGAAGAGGAAGGAGTAGGAGAAATAAGAGTAAGGAGTAGGAGAAACAGGAGAAAGGAGAAAGAGCAGAAGGGGAAGAAGGAGGAAAAGAAGAACATAAAGCAGGAGAAGGAAGAAGAAGAAGAACAAACAGAAGAATGATGAAGAGGAGTAGGAGAAAGAAGAGGAAGAAGGATGAGAAAAAGGAGGAAGAGCGGAATGGGAAGAAGGAGGTGAAGGAAGAATTACAAGCAGAAGGAGGATGGTGAAGATGAAGAAGAGTAGGAGAAAGAAGGGAAGGGAGGAGAAGAAACAGGGAAAAGGAGGAAGAAGAGAAGAAGAAATGGGGAGGAGAAGAAGCAGGAGGATGATGAAGAAGAAGCAGGTTGATGAAGAAAAAGAAGCAGGAGGATGATGAAGAAGAAGCAGGACAAGGATGAAGAAGCAGCAGGAGGATGAAAAAGAAGAAGCAGGAGGAGGATGAAAAGAAGAAGCAGGAGGATGATGATGAAGAAGAAAAGAAGCAGGAGGATGAAGAAGCAGGAGAGGAGGATGATGATGAAGAAGAGGAAACAGCAGGAGGAGGATGAAGAAGAAGCAGCAAGAGGAGGATGATGAAGAAGCAGGAGGATGATGAGAAGAAGGAGGAGAAACAAGAAAAAGGAGGAAGAACAGAAGAAGAAGAACTGAGACTCCAGCTAAATTGTTGTACAACATATAAGTTACACAAAAGTCATTCTTTATCCTACATTATGGTGCCATACATCATTGTTCCTGTCTAGTTTCCTTTGGCTGCTGGCGTTTGAAGGCAGATTTATTTGGTTTATTATCATCAGCATTTAATGAAAAGCTCAAGTAATAAATGCACAGAGCAAGACAGCGCGAGCGGCCACCAGCGAGGGCGGCTAATTCCAACAGCCTGAGCCACAATGTCAGGGTGACTAATGACCCACAAAGCTCCATTATTATCAGTGACATGCATGCACCTCGTCTCCTCTCGCCTCCTCCCAAAATGACTCTCTTCACCCCGACGAGAAAAGCCATGACTCAGCCTCTCTCCTGGGCATCTCCCCATCTCCCCAACTCAATTTCCCACAATCCCTCAGAGAGCTCAGCACTACAGCAAATAGCCTTGTCCGGAAAGGTCACCTCATGTTCTTCCGTGTTCAGTGTTGACAGTGTCCTCTGTTAATTTGTGAGATCTGATCTTTCCATCTTGCACCATTCGAAGATGATCTGTATTTCACCTTGACGGGCCATGTGGCAGTTTGCAGAGACACACATTCTATAATTTAGTGAATGTCATAAATTGAGGCTTAACTGTGTGCAGCTGTGTCTCCAGACAAATTTATGGTAATAAAATATATTATTCATCTTTTTACTGCTTCCTTTCTTGTTTTGGACAGGGCACCTTATCTAACTTTGAGCCATATTAGCCTGAGTTTAACAGCTTAATCCTCAACTGTCTCAGAGGATTTTGCAAAATGTCTTTTATGTAAAGACTACACTGTCTAAATTTATCATAATTGTTTTCGCACATTAAATAAAAATGGTCTAAATAGGTCAAGACTAATTATCTTTATGTTCTGTTTCTATTCATGAGAAAGGTATGTTGTTAACTTTAGTTCATGTTTCACAAAAACAAAATCAGACAAATGTAGTAGTTAAATCTTAAATATACGTATGATATGCTATATCTGTGTTAGCTTTGCTGTGCCTGCTAAGCCCAGGAGAACATCTCTCTTTTTACACTTCCATTGATCCATCCTTTGTTCATGCTCTCTCCCTCTCCCTCTCTCTCTCTCTGATCCTCCTCTCCACTCTTCCTGCGCTTCACTGGCTCCTGAAGGTGATCCAGTCCCTGCTGTCACCACTGTACACATTGATATGCTTCTTTAAAAGATGCCCTCTCTCTCTCATGAATATCTTTTGACTTACAACATTCCTGGAAAAGCAGCAGTGTTTATCCTACAATTACATTCACCAAGGAAAACTTTGCTCTGCACTATTTTAGCGAGACTCTCTAAATGCATGTAAGGCCAAAACTCAGGAATAGTTTTTCAATCCCACAGAAGACATAAACACAACTGGAGACTGTCTTGTCTCCCTTGATAGTGACAGGATCAAACTATTAGAAGCTTAATGGTCAGAAATGGCTAATTAGGCCTCATGTATATGTCAGTGCCTCTGCCGCAACCTAGACAAAAGAAATGACTAAGTTACGTTTATTTAGTTTATGTGATTTTCATTGCAAGACATACAAACACACATTTTTGGCGCTTCCAGCCAAACCAGTACTGGCGATCCCTGAGGAATCCAGCTTCCAGTTAGATACTCAGCAGACCTGTGGCCCCCAGATCATGCCCGTATCACAAACGCACCATCTGGGTGGCAACATGCATCCTGGGGGTGTCAGCTGCTAACAAAAATATACAGTGGCAGCTTTAGTCACCCATAACACCGAGAGTGGGTTTGGTGTGGTTTAAGACTTGCACAAAGTCATTTTTTCCAGGAGACAGTAATAGTCTGATGTGGCTTCCAAGTCATTATTAGAGCGTTTACACTATGTCAGTGTACACAAGGCATAATAGATGTGTGCAATATAGCTAAATATTTTTACCTGACCCTTTTGAGACCAACAACGCATGAGTGATTCATGGTGTGGTCATGAGAGACAACATTTAGATGAAAATAGTTTGTTGGGAGACGCTTTAATATACAGTAATACACATAGAGACAGGATCTTCCAAAGGTTTCCTTTACTTGATGAAAAAAACAGATACAAATAACAGTATGAATAAGGTTTGACCCGAGCTACAGCCCTGTACATATTGTTCAATCTCCATGTTGTTTGCTGATTTTTTTAAACGTAACATTAGCTAAAAATTTGGATCTAAAATCTACAGGAGAACGCAAAGTGAATTTATGCTTCAGATGTTTTTAGAATATCATGACAAAGCTTCAAAACAGATTTAATGGAGACAAACTCTGAAGTAGGGCTGTCCAATTAATCAAATTTCTATTTCAATTTTGATTATTGCTGTTGTTTACAAAAATTGTATGATCGAGTAGTCATGATTGTTGACTCAAGAGTTTGTGAGCGCTTAGATATTTCCTTCAGTTGTAGATGTAGGTCCCAGATAGTTTCTTTACAATTATACCGTGGTCTGTTTTTATAAAATGTTTTACCCATTTCATTTTCTAAGCAAAAAATCAGTTGAATAATCATGGTTTCAATTATTCTTTAAATAATTGTAATTGTTATTTTTATCATAGTTGAGCATTCCTACTCTGTAGTGAATTTATTTTTTTTTTTTTTTTGTCCTTGTGGTGAAATGGGAGTGAAGAATTTTGCTGCCTGTACACATCATGCAATAAAGGTTAGTACTTCATTAGATGATCCAGTGCACTGGATCAAACACTAAACAGCCTTTTGAAATCTAAGCAAACTGAAACTTGGCATCAGAAATCGTCTTTTTCAGACTGTGAAACATCTGCTTCCTCTTGTGGATGGGTTGTGTTTTACATAGGCTAAAATATCTTTGCTGCAACGCCTGAGATTGGCTTCCTGTGGACAGTTGTTCTGCCCAAAGTCATGTCAGATTGTGTCATGTGCTTTAAAGAAGAAATCAAACTTTGATTATTTTTTTTCTGTGTAAATTGGTGTAGATTAGAAGTCTATGATCATAAAATAATTACCAAAAGCCATATTTAATTTTGTTTTTTAAAGGACTAAATAGAAATTTATTCGAAAATTGAGATGGATCTCTCTCTCCCTATAGATCGTCAGTAACCCTAGACAAAGATGTGCCATTCTTGAGAACAAGTGGAGACATAAAGATTTTTTTTTTCATGCATTAAAATGTAGGAAAGATGAATATTTATTTCCAATACATGTGAGATCTTTACCATTGATTGTGTTTGTAAAATGTAGTTTATTTGTCCAAAAATCCATAGATCTATGTCCATCAATCAAGAACACTTCGAGATGGTGTTTGAACCAGGATATGACCTTCTATCTCATTATTTCCTCTTGCTTGTCAATCGTTCTTTGTGATCACAGAAGCCGTGTCTCCTGCTGCAAGCGACTAAAGCAAGACAAGGACACAGGACACAAAAACACGCAGCTGCAGTGTGTTCAAACTGCTGACAGCTGTCTCCCACTCTTCGCTCCCTAAAAGCTCTTTTATGAGTACGATGTGTGAAGAAAAGCATGACAACAACACTCGAAATAACCCTCTGTGTCCTAATGGATGTGTCTGATCATAAGTGATTCTGCTCTGTCCTATCCACGAGCTTGGAAGTGTGAATTCAGTTTTTTGGAATTGTTTTTCTTCACATAGTATTAGCATGTGTTTTCACTTTCATTTGCATTCTCCACCCACAACAATGGTGCACTGAATGGGAGACCATCAGTGCAGAAAACATTGACCGGAATGGAAGCTTGCCATTTGGTCATAAAAATGAAAACAATCCAACAAAGTTCTGTGAATGATGAAATTAAATAAACCTAACATAAATGCTGAAATAACCAGCCTAAATTGTAATGAAGGGCATTGTCAGAGGCTTATTTAGAGATAGACCGATTTATCGGCCGGCAAATTTTTGGGGGGCAATATTTAGATTTTTTTTTCGGCTATCGGCTATCGGCCTCAATTTTGGCCGATCTCTGATCAGGCAGTTTGGGCTTTTTTTCTGTGGGAAAGCTCTTAGTGATCAGCTGAGTCTGAGTTGGTTTGGAGAAAAATGAGAAGACTTTTATCTCTCAACATTCCTAATTTTGCAGTTTTGATTTTATCATTAACATGTCTTTAAGTGTTTTTCTTCTATGACTTTTAACTGCAGCACAAGCTTTAATAAGTGCTTGTTTGTTTGTCAATATGAACAATATGAATGTCTTTCATGACTGAAATATTTTGTGAATGATGTTACTTGGGCCAAATCACATTGTGTGAAAGATGTACCATGGTGAATATTAGTTATGGTTGAAGGTTTTTTCGACTGCTATTTCACCCCAGCTATGTTTTTAAAGCTAAAAATCTGCCTCAGAAATCGAACATTGATATCGATATTGACAACATTTTGGAATATAGTTATTTTCATCAACCAAAGAAAAACCCATATCTGTCGATCTCTAGTTTTGTTTTGTTTTGTCTGAACTCCTCTTGCACTTGCAGTTGCAATCACTGCACCGGAGGTTGATCATAAAATCATTACATACACTTTCAACTAATATGAGTTGGCTCCTGTGTTTTATTCTGTTCCATTAATCAGGCGTTTATATGCAGGCCAGGAAAACCAGAGAACTAGCCTGGTCCAATTCAATCTGATTGTCCAAAGCACATGTAAACTTTGGCACACTAAAATCCAGTTGGCACATGACTTCTACAGACGGACAAAAGTAACTGAGCATGCTCACAACTCCTGCACACTCCACAACATTGCCTTAAAGTTAAAAGAATGTTAAAACAATAAAGCACTTTGCACAAAGTGACACAATCCTGCATGTTTAAGACAGTCCAGTATGTTTAGCACAGTCGTACATGTCCCAGAAAGACCACCATGTACTTTTATAAACAGTATTACAAACAATTGACAATAGTTAATCTTTCACCACAATTGTCACATTAATGCATCATTTCTGTAAATGCTTAACATAAAGTCAGTGAAATGTACTTGTTGTGAATACTAAATACATCAGATGAATGCTCTCAGATGTGAACAATAGTTAATGTAATACTGTGTGACAACCGTATTTTTCGTAGTGAGATGTCTTTTCTCTCATTTCCTCTGGCTCCCCCGAGGTTAGAAAACGTCTTTTATGCCAATGTCACTTGGGAGAAGTTCTATGGCTGTTTTATCTTATGCTTAACTGGAAAGCTATTAACATCCTCGGGCTTGTGCTGTATTTTTGCACATTTGGCTTTGAGTTAGAGCCAAATTGCCTGAATGACCGTATGCCAAATGGTTGATCTGCTTTAAACTCTGCTCAATTCGTGGCTAGTGAACCCTTTGTTCCTTTGTCTTTGCAGGATTTTTGGACCTCACTTCAAACATCACACAGAAGTAGAAAAATTCTTTCCAAGACCATGAGAAGAAACACATCCGACTGCGTAAAGATCCCCAGGTAAAAAATGAACCTCCTGTCTGACCATAACAATGTGTTGGCAACAAATAGATTGGACTGCACACAGAGAAAGCCCACAGCAGGAGTAAATAGACGCCCGGCTCAATGACAGCCTGTTAAGCAGTTTATTCTTCAAGTAGAAAATGTATTTTGTCTTTCTAATGAAAATCTGTCCAAAATTTCAGCACATTTTACCAATACCCATAAATGAAAGAAATTAGATACTGAAAAATTTAAATGATCCCTGTTATGAGACCTTGGGGGCCTCTGGAAAAGCAGCAAAACCAACTGAGTAAAAGAGATTATGCAGACGACATCACAGCATTGTAGATGTTAGCAGTGAGTGGTGAAAATGATTGAGGGTCATGGTGAGTAAGATTACAGTTTCTCCTGTTATGGCTCAAACACAGCTAAAATAGGAAAAAGCAGCTACAATGTGATAATAAATAGAAACAACCACAGCTTCTGTTAAATATCTTTGTATCTGTAAAAAGTGAAAATCAGGTAAGCAGTGGCAGAAAACTGATGCATTTCCTTTTCTCTCACATTTGTAACTGACACAAAAGGATCACACACAGATCAATACTTTAATAAGATGTTTTTTAAATTCATTTGATGAGTAAATTGTTTATTGTGCCATTAAAGCTAAAGTCTGCCCTGTTGCCTTTTATTTTATTAAATTTCTGTCAAAAATAACACTCCATGGAGGAAAAAATAAGCCTAATGTGCGTTCCAGGCAACTGGGAACTGGGATATTCCCCACTTCCCACTTGTACAAATGCGCTGGAATGTCATTCGAACTGGTAAATAAATACCACTTGTGAACTGGGACCTGGTCGAGGAAGTCCCACTTCACATACAAGATCAATAATCACCACCACATTAAATTTGTTTGGGGGGTTTAATTGACACAGATACTGTATAAACATTGGTTACACTACAGGTTATTTACCGTTACTTTTCTTTAGCCTAAAGGTTAGCATTAGCTATAATGTTTACATACGTAGTTAATTAGGTTGGTATTTTTCAAGTGGGAAAGATACAGTTCCAAGTTGCCTGGAACACAGCATTAAAACACATTTTATCCGGTCTTTTCGAGGAAGTCCCACTTCACATACAAGATAAACAATCACCACAGTATATGAATTTGGGGGTTTAACTGCCACAAAAACAATGTAAACATTGATTACAGGTTATTTAGCGTTACTTCTGTTTAGCCTTAAGGTTAGCATTAGGCATAATGTGTATCCGAGTTGGAACGCTCTGAAGGGAACTGGTATTTTTCAAGTGGGAAATATCCCAGTTCCCAGTTGGCTGGAACGCAGCATTAAAACACATTTTATCAGGTCTTTTGCCATAAATGAATGTTGAGGAACTTTTTTCAAATAAACAGTTGAGCCCAGAGCACACAACATCGCCATGCCAACATCACGAAGACTAACTCTTCTATGATCAAGATGACATTAGATTAAGTTGAAACCAGGTAGAACTAATGTTCTATTCTGTAATTGAAAATGACTTGTCGTTCTATTATAATACACTTATTAGCTTTATCTTATATGGAGAGAATGTTTGCCGGGTCAGCCATTTCAAGTCCAAGTATTATCATGTTATAGCTAATTCAGCGCTTCGTGCTGTGTCTTGTGTCTGGACTGTATTTCCAGCCTCCTGCTCTAAACGGCTGGCACAACTCAGCATCATTCTGCTGAGGGTGATAAAATGTCCTCCATCGATTTAGCTGCTCAAACCAAACAGGATTAAGCACTAGACAAATTATCAAAGGCCCTCTTTCTCGAATAGCTTTATTTTGGTTTGTAAAGATGAGTCTTCAAAAGTGAATGGAGCCATCACATTTATTATTTTTCTCTATTCATGCAAAATCACTTATCTACTGAAAGACTGTGCAGCTTAATTAACAGATCGATTTAGAATAGATTCTGTGTTTTGACAACTCCAACTCAGAGATAAAAACAGAAAACACAAACAAAATGAAAACGAATATATTGTACAAAAATACTTTTAATATTTAGCTATAGAAAAATACAACCCATTCTCACAGAAATATGCATATTTACACCACTCAAATTTAAATGTGTGCATGTGTATACCACAGAATTTCTCCTTTTTTGTCTGTCTATGACACGCCTTGCTGCCCCAACTATTGTGTTGGATGTAAAGATGTGTTATTATTTATTAAAGTGAAAGAAATCCTATTCCTAATCTGTACCAACTTCGGAAGTTGAATAACTAAGATACACAAGTTTAACAAATCGGAAAAAGTCACTTTTTATTTGCGGTTTGATAACACCCATATTTTTTAAGATAAAGAAAATCTAATGAATAATCTCAGGGCACATGGGTGCTTCAATGTCCAAAATTTCAATAATTCTGACTGAAAATTCAAGTCAGAACAATAATGTACGTATTTGTAGAAGAGACGCACTGTAGGGTTTATAGTGGGGTGATAATGGAAATTTCTGCATGTTTTTTGATTTTCGAGGTGGCGAGTTGTTTTTTGTGTTTTTCACACGGTCTTCACTCAAAGTTAGAGCTCACTGAGTTCTAATTTTCGATACTAGTCTCGAGCATGTGCGTCACAGTATCAATTTCAAATCCCTCGCCAGAACAATTGTCGTTTTTCAGCTAGGGCCTAAAAATACAGTACACAGAAATAGAGCTTTGTAAACCCTGTAAATGCTCTCTGCTTCTTCTGCCTTCAATCATTTGTTCATTCCACTGCACAAAAACAATTCCGCACCTTCTAAGCTGTATTGATCACTGTTGACATGTTTGATTTGTCTGTGAATCCACTGTCGCTGTCCCTGCCAGTGTGAACTTCGGTGGCACATGCTGGGAATCCGTGACAATAATTGCAGAAGCCCTATGTTTCACCAAATATGGATAAAGATATTGATTTTCCTGCCATTTTCTGAGCTGCCTGATAGAGATTTGATATGAGTGTGACAAGCCGTGAGGCCTAGGTTATCGTTAGTGGGATATGGTGTCATTTACTGAAGCCAGTCGTGTCAGAGGTCAGATAAAATAGATGTTCACAAGTTCTGTTTTTGTTCAAGAAGCTGGAAGGGATCAAAGTGTTAGAAATGGTGGAGCTTAGATTTCCAACACAATAACAAGTTCAAATGGTTCAACAGCAGCAGACAAGAGCAGCATGCAACATTTTCACACAAGTTCCAGTTGACGATATTTGAGATGTGCTACAGAATCACACTGTCACATCATCATTAGGTCTTGATGAAAACATTGACGTAGTAATGGATGGAAAGACATATTGACATTGCAGAAGCTTATTTCATTGATTTCACAGCGGATGTGAGTCGTGGTTAAACGTAAAGGGAGCAAAAGGTAACAAAATATTGGTGACTTTTTTTCTGTTCTGGCAGTGTTTTTTGTGTGAGTGTCAAAAGCAAACTTTCTAGTAGGGCCCGGGCGTATATCGGCTGGCCGATATAAGTAGCCTACTTACACATCGATCGGTTATTGGTCAAAATATCGCCGATATACCGCCGATATTTAGGACATGTTGCACCTCATTTAAAAGCTTAGCTCTTTGAGAATACAACTATTATATTCCATCACCAATCAGATCAATATTTAGCGTGGTTATTACATTTATTTGTAGAGTTATTTTTTTGTCGGACTGCACCTGAACGCAACAACAGGCTGACGCTCTGCATCAGCGGACAAGTGCTTGTGCGCTCTGAGGCAGCGCTGGATTTAAATGCTCTCAACTCAGTTACTAACGCAAGAAAAGGAAATAACTTCATCACAGATGATGAATTATTTTTGTAAAGACTTGGGATCTGAGAAGAGGTTATCTTAGCGGTGAGTGTTGAAAACGTGTTCAGTTAACTTTCAATGTAATGTAATGCTACCTCTGTAGTTAGCGATTAGCTCATGCTACAACAATAACATTGCCTCAGCTCCTTCTCTCTGGTGACTGTAAAGTGTTGTGGCTGTGTTGATGATTACTGGAAATACATTGACATGTAAATTAGTCATGAAAAGAGGTGTTAATGGTCGGCATTTACGCATATTAATTGCGGCGACGTCGTGCACATTAATGAGGCTAACCGCACCTTTAGCATCTTGAATTCACTTCAGTTGTACGAGACTATCAAAAATAATGTAATACAAACAAGCTTCAAGCCTTTAAAGTCACTCATAAGAGGCGAAGTAACACTAAATGTGACCTAAATAACCCAAATTAAAATCAGTAAAAGCCAGACAGAATTTGTTTAACACCTGCTCCTAATAAAAAAGTATTTTTATATTTCCAATAATATATCGGCTGTCATATCGGTTATCCACATAGCCACCTCTATATCGGTATCGGAATCGGTTCCCAAAAAGCCACATCGGTCGGGCCCTACTTTCTACTTCCTTTACAATACAGCTTACCTGATTAGATAGCTTTTTTTTTCCTTTTAAGCAAAAAGTAACACACATTTATAATAAAGATATTATAATTACATGCTGTCTAATGTAAGGTGCGTTATAGATCTAAATGTATATAAAAAGGAAAAGGTCTAACTGACTTTCATTTATATTTGGTTTATTGGTAATGGTTTTTTTTTTGGTTTTTTTTGTTTTGGTATAACAACTAAGAACAAGGTTTTGGATGGGATTTTGGTGAGCGGTGAAACTAGCTTTCTCTGCACCAAAGCCTAAGACTCAAAACACAACAGGATTACCGTGCGTGCATGAATAAAATAACACTTCGAAGTAAACTAATGATAAGGAAGGACTTGGTAAAAGCTCATTACAGTAAAATTTCCATAATACGTCTCTTTTAATAATTTATTTTTTTGTCTTCTTGCAGATTCTCAAAGTCAACTTTTAGTCAGGTATTAGTGTGTATGTGTTGTGTGTGCACTGAAAACAATGCAAAAAACGACTTAATTTTGGCACTAGAAATACTCCATTCTCAATTCAGAATTTGACAATGCAATAAAAACTACAATTCTTCTTTTTGAGTCGGAGCTTTAGACAATGATTGACATTTGCATAATATTACTTGTTTATTAAACATTGTGGTAATGTTCAAGATTATGGCAAAGCTCTTCATGTTCAATTTTGTCCTGTTGGTGATTTTTTTTTTTTTTTTTTTTTTTTTTTTAGTCCACTGTGTAACTTTCTGGAGATGAAAAGTCAACTACACAATTCAGTAGAAATAAAAAGTTAAAATCATACTTTGGAACATTCTGAATGAGGTTAAATACATTTTGTGAAAAAATACAGCTAAAGAAACCGCCTTACTACGGAAACAAACATGTAGTTAACCAAGAAAGTAAATGTCCTGCCAATAGATTAGTGTAAAGAAAAAAATTTAGGAAAATAGTGTAGAACTAAAAGAGCAGAGAATTTCACTTCCAAATCTTCAGTTATAAGTGAGACATATGCTTATAAAATGATTATCTAATTTTTAAAAATTAATCAACCAAAACAAATTTACAATCAATCGACAAATTTACCAAATCTGTCTAACCCTGCGACGAGTTGGCCACTGTCCAGGTTGTTTCCCCGCCTAAGGCCCACAGTTACTGGGATAGGCTCCAGTCACCCGCGACCTCTAACGGGATTAAGCGGTAGAAAATGAATGAATTTACCAAATCCAGATGATGTATTAGAAATATATTTGAGATTCTGAGACACAATGAAGAACACGGTGACTCTTCATAATGTATTTTAGAAGCTCTGGGTCCCAGGCAATTGGAAAGCCTCAAAAAGCTTCAAACGGGAAAACTGGACCTGGATTTAATTGAACATGTTGTGCGTGGTCTGTAATCAGCTCTCTGACACTCCTATTGCCACCATTGTCTCTTGCTCGTCAGTTCTTGGTGCTAACATGTTGTTGTGTGGTTAATGGCGTTGTGTAAAGTTGACATTGGCAGCTGCATAGGCATTTCTCATTATTCTGTCGAGCACTGTTTGTCATCTCCTCTCCGTTCTGCACACAGGCTCTTTATGGGAGAGCTGATCGATTGGATTTGGGGAGGCTGCTGCTGCTGTTGCCTTTTTAACGTGCTGCAGACTGGTGTTAAGAAGCTTACAATGTTATGCTTTGGCAACACTTCATGTCCTCACAATTCTCCATAAAAGCAACAGAATAGAAAATTTTTTTTATAACCAACAAAAGCAAAGTAAGCTTTCCTAAATGTCCTGTATTACACAAAATCAACTTATGTGAGTGCTAGACATGTTTACCAGTGTATTAAAACGTTTTACATTCAAATACAACTGTAAATTAAAGTTAACCTTTATTTTTGGCTTGCAGGATAATACAATGATTTGAACTCTTTAAACTGGGCGGTGCTGGAGGAGTAAAGGAGAAGGCGAAAGGAGGGGTTCAGTGTGGAGAGGAGCAGTGTGATTGGTTTGACAGCAGGTGTTTGTGATCAGAATCAGATCAGTCCACAATGAGATCATATATAGCGGAGGGGATTGCACAGCTGGGTCCTGTGTATCCTGTGTATTGTGTGCTGTTGTGTGATTGCTTCTTGTTTGTGTACTTTATGTTCTGAGCCTCAGAGCCCCAGAACTCATGTCGGGTTCATTCTTTTATTGTTTTGTCTGTGTTTTCTCACAGTACATGAAGACATTATTGAGCGCTAGGAGAAGCACTATGGACTTCTAATGGTGCTATGTAGCTTTTCTGGTGAAGAGAAAGTCAAATTGCATTGTAATCTCAAACTTATGCACCCACATACTTTTATTAAAGGTCCTATATTATGCAAACTTGAGTCAAAGCTTTTAGCCTTGTTAGAATGTTGTTTTCTCATTAGAAACACCCCCAAAGTGGTGGTTTCTTTTTGTAGGTGCCATTTTGGTACTGTTTATTTATTTAATTGTTTTGACCTCCAGTCACTTATTGGTGCTGTCCACACCCAGGGCTGCAAACTTGTCACCTTTCGGCAAAATTCGCCGTTTTGATCATCCAAGGGGCCGTTTATGTGAATCGTGTAGATCTGCAATAAAAATATTTAAGGGGGGGGGGGGGGGGTCGAGACGAGAATGTCATCGGGTCCCGAATCTGCGCGAGCCGTGTCAGTCACTGTACATACGGCATGAGCCAGCGGCAGCAGCTGATAGCTCACACTGGTGCCCACAGACTCTACCGCGGACATGAATCTACGAGTCCCAAGTCCCGCGCTCGATGATGCGCCCGCTCCGTGGGCTCATGTGTTTGTGTGTGCGCGTGTGCGGGGACACGAGAGGGAGAGCGCAGGTGAAAGGAGACGTGAGGAGAGAAGAGTTTTGTTTGACCAGAGAGGAGAGTTTTGTTTGACCAGCGTTAAGGAAAGACGCACGGCAAGGCTCTGATGAACGTGAGTAGAGCAAACCAACTAGAAGCCACTCTCGGACTTTTCAAGTTAAGTAAAGACTGGATGCAGTGTGAGCCCGGGGTTAAGATCTGTAAGTGTTGCGAGTCGTGGACAATGGGGATGTTCTAATATTCACTCAGAGCTAATAAAGCTTTAGTTTGCACAAAGATGTAGAGTGCGTTCTAAAGGCTCTCTTCTTCGTTTGTGGGTTTGGCGCTGTCTGTCTGGACTGTTTACAAATACGGAGAGGTTTGTGCACGCGTAAGGCCACATTACAGCGTCAAACTTGGAGAGAGTTTCACTTTATGTGGACCCATTTCAGTCCGTATACAGCTGACGTGACTAATCTTAAACGCTTCTGTTGTTTTCAAAGACAAGATAGCACAACTCTATTTTGCTATAAATAAATAAATAAAAAATACATGTAAAAAATAAAAATAAGTAATAATAATTATATTAATAGGACTACTACTACTACTACTACTACTACTACTACTACTACTACTATACTACTACTACTACTACTACTACTACTATACTACTACTAAATAATAATAATAATAATAATAATAATAATAATAATACTATAATCATGTTATCCCTTACAACACTGTGATAAATATGAAAACAATGCCTAAATAAATGATATATGAAAAATGTCAGACAGCCTACATTTAATAATATACTCACTTAGCAATATGCATTTTATTTAAGCATAAACCAACTTGAACCAAAATTAGTACAATTTTTATGTCATTGTCAGTGAAGAAAATTCATAAATAAGTTTATGTAGTAATAGTGGTAGTAGTTGTTATAAAAATAATACAAAAAGGCAATCTAGGCTGTAGGTAATATATAGTAAATGTTCCCATTCTAATGCTTCAGTTTTCTGTTTTAATGAATACTATGCCCCAAATCTCCCTAAATCCACTAAAACACTGGTCTCCAACCTGTAGCTTGGGAGCTGCCAGTAGCTCTTGACCTCCTTCAAAAACTTTTAAAACCACATACACATCAAAATTTTACTGTCAAATTTCATGACATATGTATAACTGTATAACTGTAGTTCTATGAGTAGGAGTGTAACCAATAACGAAGCCCGTAGAGGGCGTAGCACAGACGACATGGAACTATGCCCAACTGTAGAGTAATAAATAGATAAATAAATAGTGTACATTTTTTGCAAACACTAATAGAAGTAGCTCACTGGCAGATTTTTTTTTTTTTTTTAAGTAGCTTTAGCAGGAAAAAGTAGGAGACCACTGATCTAAAATTATTAAAAATTGATAGATAAGATTTATTTCCATTTAATATCAAATTTCACCTTTTAAAATCTGAAACCATTTCAAGAACCATCTGGTTGGGAGGCTCTGGGCTAGAATACAGAAATATCAGGCATTTACTGTATATGTCACGTTATAGCTGCATCCACTCTTGTCCAGTTGTCTTAAGACCTCTAAAATGCACCAGAATGCAGGAAATGATGTCTGTTCTTTCAAAATTCTTCTGGGGAGGACCCCCAGACCCCCCTCTGAATTGCGCGGTGTCGCGCCAAACTGTCACCTTTTTCATCACCCATGAGTTTGCAGCCCTGACACCACTTCCCCTCCCCCCATATAAGAGCTGGGCTAACTAGCAGGTGCTGCTGATGGTGTGGAGGCACAGTCTTTGACTGTGACCATGTGTGACATGTGGATCTTATGTGGATAATTATTTGGATTTGTACCTGCTTTTATGTAGAAAATAAATACTTTCAAGTGCAGTAATTTTGTTGTCATTTTTGTTCACGCGTCAAGACACTAAGCACCTCAGCAACCCAGAGGCTTGTGACATGGGTCACTCAAGTTAGAGCTCACTGAGTTCTTCACCTCAACACTCTTATTCACAAATGTTTGAGTGATCCCGCTATCTCTATCTGCAAAGCACTAAATGCTTTGTTCCACCTTGTGATGTCATTATGTGGCAATTTTAAAGTTATATAATTTTAGTCTTAATTTAATTGATTATACTATGATAAGACCAAGTTGTCTTGTTCGTTGTGAATAGTCGGTTTCTCCATTTGTTCACTTCAGATTACTACAAAGTCTCCAATATTTGCTGTTGCAATGAGCAATCAAGTAGTTTAAACCAGACTAAAACATTAGTTGTAGCTCTCTCTCCTGGCGGAGAATTCACTCATCAAATACATCAAAACCTTGTTAAATTTAAATATATTTGTTATTATACTTATGGGTCTAAGGGTCTGTCTGTAAATTTTAAATTAAATTACAATTTATTTTGAGAAAGGAATTGGAGGGTGGGGGGCACTACAATTTATATCTATCAGCGGCGCAATTTCAAGTCAAAAGTTATTTTTATTCGTGAATGAATATTATGTCAGGTGGCGTGATGTGGAAAATTTTCAAGCAAAAAAGTGTGTCGTTATGACTGAAAGCAGTTTGGGAAACACTGAGCTAGGAACAACCTTTCCATGAAAACAAGCTGGAGGAGGCCCTTTCCTGGGCATTTAAAAGTTAATTATGAGCCCGCTTAAAGTAAAGATATAGTTTTCATTATTTGCTTAGCGCCACAAAAAATATACTTTAAGTCAATTATTGTCTAAAAACCTACACAGTGGGCCTTACTAATTCACATCATCAGCTTTGCAACAAGGGAAAGGCTCAGGATTTATCAGACCTCCTCTCTCTCCTCATGTAGACGCATTCCTGACTTGTCAGTGGTGAGGCCTGCAGGACACAGAGAAGAAGATGGAACAAACAGGTTATTGCAGAGCGGATTACACAGCTGGGCCCTGTGTAGAGCTGTGTGCTGTTGTGTGATTGCTTCTTGTTTGTGTACCTTATGTTCAGCGCCTCCACAGAGCCCCAGAACTCATGTCGGGTTCATTCTTCTATTGTTCTGTCTGTGTTCTGTCTCACAGTACATTATAAGATTATTGAGTGCTAAGAGAAGCACTGCGAACTTCTGAAGAAGTTGTGTAGCTTTTCCAGTAGAGTAAGCCAAATTGCATTGCGTTCGGTACAAGTATGACATCAATTTATACAAAACACTTCTTAACATTGTGATTGTGACGCAAAATTATGTTTTTTTTTTTCACAGAAATGAAACAAAACCAAGCTATAACAATGAATATAGCTTCTCTGATATTGCGGTAGCTGTTCAGAGCTTTGTTAGCTTGTCCATGTCTATGAGAAAAGTCCTGTTGTTTAGCTGTAGCTGCTGTCAGTGTGTCAACTATTACAGGTGAAAATACCGTTTCTCAACACTCACTCTCATGCATTTTTGCCACTCACCACTATTTAGAGGGCTGTGATATAATCTGCACAAACCTAAAGATTCTATTTTATTGTATTTTTATTTAATCTGTCTACCTTTTAGATGCATGTTACTATTTACTTTGACTGGAATTAGGAGTATCCATCTTGAATTTATTAAAACGTCTTGTCCTGTCAACATCTCTGTCGTGGCCCTCCTCTACCCATTCCCTGTCCATAATGTCTCCTTGCTTTCCCCGACCCACTTCTCACAAAAAAAATCCCATCACGTGACCATGTGTAGCTACTGTGTTTTGTTGTGTTGTTGTGTTTTTATATGTATGCTCTACATCATGTTCAGAAGAGTGAGTGGCGGCACACAAAAGGTGCAGCAGCCCAGAGGCTCACTCCAAACGTGATTTTGTTATACTCTGTGACAATGACAGTAAATCTTTCTGTTCTGTTCTCTAAAGCCCTGCCTCCTCACAGATCTGATCAGTAATGGATACAAGCTGAACCTGAGTCTTGCCTGATCGTGGACAAAAAACTTTGCTTGAACAATTTTATGACTAGTAAGTAAGATCAGACGTTCTTTGCCACTTGTGTTATATAAATAAAGTTAATTTGAATTCCACTCACGCTATTCATCACATTACAGCAGATTCACAAAGCCACTTTCAGATAATTCAGTGGAGTTTTTTTTTTTTTTGAGACATGAATAGCATGAGAGGCAGGAGAGTTTAATTAATATTAACAGACCACTTAAATGCCCTTCAAATATAAGTGTATTTATTCTAATTGTACAGTCATTATTTGTGGTTGAGCTGTGGTGTCAGTAAGTCTGTCGCTTTTGCAATAAAATCTAATGGAATGAGATGAATGTGAATTAGAAATTCTCTTGTCTGGACAATTTCTGTGCAAACTGTAAGAAGTATGTATGATGGTTAAATTTTCAGTAAAACACAGTTGTATGAATTTATTAACGTTTTGCTTGTTTTCACCATATTTGGCTGTTTTGACGAGGCTCCATTATAATACCATATTTTGTGAGTAAGTGATTTGTTTTCGGGCCCAGACTTCTCCAAATCTGCTGTGTACCCACGTCATCTGTGAGTCAAGTCTTATTAGTGTTATTTGTACATGCTGCAATTCCTAAAGGACATGAATGTTTAATCCCACTAACCCCCAAGAGCATCTGAAAAGTCTGTGTGTGTTTAAATAAATTAAGCTAATTGCCGCTTTTTTCATTTTGCATTAGCGTGATGTTGGTGTGATTAGCTGCATAACGGCACATTTACGCTGAACATGGGGGCGGTTCAGCTCGGATTTACTGATCCACATGGGAATGGCTTGGACACAGTAGCTCTCACATTACAATACTGTAAAACAAAAAAAAAACAAACATGTAATTACAGATAATAAAATTGACAGAGAAAAAAAGATAAGACAAAGGTGCCAGAACAGATTAATGTAGATTCATGCTTGTCATATTTATTTGCTCACTGCCATTCACTATACGATGCGTCTACACTGCCCTCAAGGAGGTGTGTTCATGCAATATTCATACAGAAAAAATACTTGAAAAGCAGCTAATTTACATGTAGAACGTTACATCTTGTGTGACATGTCTCATTCACTTAACTTCATGTTAAACCAGTGTGTTGAGCACAGACTTTAAACAGATGCTTAACATACCCACAACTCACAAACAACCACTTTTCAGACAGAGCTGGTAAACAGGGCAGAAGGGTGGGTTAGTAAAGTAGGGAGTGAAAGGAGGGAGTGAGATTGGAGAAGAGCAGTGTGATTGGTTTGACTGCAGGTGTCAGAAAGAGGGCAATCCATGAAATTACGTAGTAATTACATTGGCCACTGCAGTGAGTCTTGATATTGGGCTACGTTTATGATTTTTTACAAAATTGGTATCAGACAGATGTAAAAAAAAATATATATATATATATATATATATATATATATACATTTTTAGAGGAAGTTTTAGCATTTTATGAGGTTTTGCACACCTGCCCAGGTTTTTTTTTTGACTGCGGTACTGAGCACATCTAGCCGTGGAGATGCTAGAATACAGTGGACAGTGAAGAAAGTTGCCTCTGCCTTTATAGAAAGTTTTTATAGGTTACTGTTAAGTTTTGTGTAATTGCTAAAACTTTCCCTCAGTCTGACTCTGCTCGCGCCAACTTTCACTGGTGCTTTATGCTTAATTTATTCACATCAATGAGCCACGAAGTACACAGCAGTTTATTTACGTGACAGACCTTTGGGCACGAGTTGCAACTGCACATATTCAACAGAGTGATTTGTATCATATAATCTTACCTGTAAACTGAAGATCTGAAGACTATTTGTAACTTGTATCCACTCAAAAAACAATCACAGGTACGAAGAAGCTGCATGCTGTATCCACATTAGCTCACAGTCTGCAGTTATAACCAAAGGCTAAAGCAAAAACTAACTTGACTCCAAACTTGAGGGTAATCATGCAATGTGTGTTTATAATCCAGCATGGAGCAGCGTTCCCATGCTGCCCCACGAGTTCACGGCAAAATGTACTTATAGATGATCCGCAGAGAAAAAGGGAAAAAAATTCCAATCTTGATTCTATAATCATCCTTTTATGCCCATGAAAACGTGTAAACAAGCTCCCGTTTTCCAAAGTGTGCTGTGCTTCACTAACTTGATCCTATAGGCTACCGCTTACAGAGAAATCACAAGTGAAACTTATGAAGTGCGCTGTGGCACGTGACAAACAGCTGTTCGCCTGACGCCTCTGGTTCATTTGTTGGTGAACCAGTACACTGTATGTATACAGAACTTTTGAAAACACTGAAAAAAAAAACGTAGTAAAAAAATAACATAAATATAACGATAGATGTTTCAAACCACATTGTACATGCATTTTTATGTACTCATGTGTAATACCGCATATATCGCATCGTTGAAACACCAATATAGACCGCAGGAAAAATCCTTAAGACCTAGTTGTTATAACTTAGTGCAGGTGCACCAAGGGTATGTCTTGTTTTATAGGGCGTAGCAATAACTTAAACTTAAATATAACTACCTTATACTTTCTGCAGACAGTGCATACGGCATAGGTCCCTTTGGCTTACCCATTTAGTCTGGTTGTATCCTGGTAATTAACCATAAATACTACAACTGATAATCTGAAAAACTATTTGTGTACTGAAATAAAAACATAATGTGAATAAAAACATAATGTGAATACTTGACTTCTGATGTCGAAAACAAAAGAAATAATCTAAATAAATAAGCAAACATTATTTGAATTGTTATGGAACATGCCCCTCAGGGTAAACGAACTTTGCCTTTTAGTATTCAGTTTCCGGATTTGCCGGTGCTGTTGTTGGCCTTTTGTGTATTTTTTTTAGCCAAGGTTAAATGATCCATTCTCTTCTGTTGTAGAATAAAATAGACTTGAAAAGACGAGGCATGGAGCAGCTGTTCTAACGCAGAAGAGGTTTATTTCCATCAGTACGGAAGCCAGGACCCGTAGACTGCAAGTGGAAGTTAGGTATGTTTGACTGATAACAAGAACTGACTGGGGGGTGACATTTTCTCCCACCGCTTTACTATTTATTATTTTATTTTCCCAATTTGTTTAACCCTTGCTTGACACATATTGTTTGTATTCAATTACTCAGATTATTATTCTCTGCCAGTGAAACCCATAGCCAATAAAGTTGATTTACTGATTAGCATTACTTTAATTAGTTTTGCGTTCTCTTGGTGATCCCAAACACTTTCCACAAGTTAATGTGAAGAGTAAGACTTTGTTCTGAATTGATCTGCTTCTTGGTTCCCAGTGGAAGCACAAATAGATCCTAAGGTGTTCAGAGTGTAATTAGATACAATTAGTGTAAATGAACAATCCAGCCTCTGAAGCATGCAATCGGAACATTAAAATACAATGTAATGAATCCTCTGGGTAAGACTCTCTACCTCTGACTCTTGCACATTTCTGCTCTAGCCATTTGTATTCATGATTTGTGGTGCGTTTGTTTCTCCTCAGAGTAAGAATTCTTTTTTTATTGACAAACCACAGAAGACATTAATGAACACAGTGCACATAAATAAGGATGTTAGAAGCAGCTAATTTACAGTCCTACGGCAGACCTGCTTCTCAAAAACATATTCATGCATTTAAATCAGATTCATTTCAAACTATTTATGACTTTAATTCTTCTATCCAGTCTCTGTGATGTGTGTGTTTCAAATGTTGCATTAATTTATTTCCCCTCAGTCAGTGAAGCTATTTAGAAGAGTAATTAGTTCTCATCTTGGTTTGTTGAGCAGTGGACTACAGCGAAGGTCTTTGTGTACACTCTCTCTTGTCGATAACTGCATTAGTGGGGACATTTTTCAATTCCTTTCTACAGTGTAATTGTTTTTCATTACACCTTGAAGGCTTTTATGGCCTGCCAAACAGCTTAGCTTTTATTAAAGTTAGACAGACAGACAGACTCTTTCTGTTTGGTAATTCATTATAGTGTATTCACTTTCATATAATTTGCCTCAGTTTTATTTATTTACATTTTCACTTCATCCAGTTTGAAGTAAGTTTTTCAGTCATTTCAGGTTCACACAAAGAAAAGTATTCAAATTCCCGGTACTGTTCAAAGACATTTTTGATAAATGTCTTTGAACATGATCTCAAAATAAGCAAAATAACTTTAAAGAGCTTTAAAATATTAGTTTCTCCGCAACAGCTGTGAAACTAATTCCCACTGCGACTACATAATTGGCTTTTGCAGATTTTTTTTTAAAAGTCAGAATGTTGTGAATCAGAAACTACATTTAGTTTATTCTGGTTTCCACTCCCTCTGTCGCACATTCACATGGGGAATTAATTTAACTCAGAACAACATCTCATCCTCTGCTCAAAATTACAAGAGCAAACACTCACTTAAAGATATTAAAATTGATCCAACTAGATATCATTATATCTAACAGTGCTAACGTAGCAGCGAGCTAAATACTATTGTGATGCTTGTGCGCTTGCCATATTTTAACATCTCAATCATTTTACTTTTAGGAGATCAGCAACATCGATTTAGACTCAGTTGTGACTTAACTTGAATTTGCTGGGCTTAAAACACACATTTAACTCGCTAGAAAATATCTTAAAGTTGCATTTTCCAATTAATTGACTGATTTCCTTTTAACATGGCAGACCACACCCCCAAAATGACGACTGTTTCTGTCATATCTATCAGTTATTCCATTAGGTTTTCCTCATAAACTGCCATGTTTGTTTTGAATCTATTTAATAGTATTCAAACTTGCAATATAGCTACAATTAAAGACTTATTTTGTGTAATTACGGTTCAAACTGCTATCGTTCTTAATTAGGCTACTTAATTTGTTATTGTGGCAACCCAAGATACACAACCTCTAATTTCTACCCTTCTCTTGTTCTGAACATTTTTATGTTTATCTCACATTTTCTCAGACTACAGTGACACTGCCTGAAGAAGCATTCAGGTCACAGTCACAGTGGAATTTGAAAGGAGTTTTGACTGTTTACAGGCCGCCTATTGTTTTTCACAATTGGATGAAAGCTGTTTTTCTCCAAGCTGACTGTAGGCTTTGAGTGGTGTAGAGGGAAACACATTTTTTCAGTGGGTAAAATGCCAGTCATTCAAGATTGACAGCTAAATCTTTGCATTTGTGTGTGAGTCCGACCCAGCACAGCAGTCAGGCCCTGAATATCAAAGAGGCCTGGGCACAAGGCTACACAAGGAAGGGCAAAGGAGAATAATCATACCCACTAGATCAAAAATTATGAATGTCACGTTTTTAGCTATCAAAACTTTTCTAGAGAACTGGAGGAAGATTACAGTTAAGGTAAAATGGCATAATTACTATTCATTTCACGTCTTCTCCTGGAGCCTGAGGCGAGTCGTGATGTTAATGATGGAAACGCTGACCCTCGACCGTGCCACTGCAAAGTTAGAAGTGCTAATTGGATGAATACTGCTTCTAAAGATGACCAAACTACAGAGAAGGTTTTCATGTATCTTAGCAACATGAGCATTCAATACAATTTATTTCAGTGGCGCGCTCCTGGCTGTTGTCAAACAGACTGAAGACAAGCCCTGTTGATTGATTAGTCGACTAAAACAATTGCTCACAGAAGTGTTCAATATTTTCTTTTATGATCTGACCATGTGCTGAACTTGAACTGCTTTCAAATAAATACATCTGCAGAGGAGTCAGTGTAAAACATCTACAGCATCTATATTATTTTATATTGAAAAGTACTAAGAAAGAGCCAAAATCTCTGTCTATATTAGCTCCTCACCTTCTCATGTCTGCTTTCATCCTACTTTAAATGTGAACCAAAATAAAAGAATTAGTAATTAGTAGACTGAAAAAAAGACAAATATTTTCCATAAATTCACACTTTACTTTAAGACTCCTTTTTTCTTGATTAGGACAAGAAAATGTATCATTGTTCTTTGAAAGTATAGTGTTAAGTTATTGCAAAACTTCTGTAAAAATGGTGATGCATGATAAGACTGAACAAAGTGAAAAATGCTTGTATTGAAATTGAGATTTGCTTGATGACAAGATATTCTGTGTTTTCTGGTTTTCTGGAAAGTGTGGTGGGCTCCTTCTTTAGTGTATTCAATGCAAATTTAATGCAAATGCAAAATTTCCAATATTTTCTTTTTGTTTAAAGATGGAGCACCCGATTTTCATTTTGCATAACCAGAAATAGGGATTAAACTATGTCCAACTACTTCTTAGCTTACACATATCATTCTACACATGAATAATATTCGCATATAATCATTTTTACCAGCAAAAAAACATCTTTTTACAGACAGCAAAGAGGAACTGAACTGCATTACCCAAGCACAGCCAATCAGAGTGAAAAGAAAATAATTTGTATTTCACCTTTTAAGGTGCTGATGTTCAATGATTTTGTTTAGGATTTAAATACCTAATCGTGACTAATACATTTTTTTGTTTTCTAAAATCAGGTAGCCCCACCCTTGGGTAAATGAATAAAATAACAATTTATAATTTTTCAGAAATGCACATTCTTTGTTGCACAAAATCCTTGCTTCAGATTGTTTCACATCACATTTCCACTTTCCCCAAATGCCTTTTTAGTTGTGTTGCTCCCTTACCACAGACAAACTTAAATGTTTCAACACCCGCTGTGTTCAGGGCATTGTTTTATTAGTTTGCGGCTTTATTTCCAGCCCTCTGAGTGATTTCCCTTTTACTTGAAGGCCGAGTGTGCTTTATCTGTCTCTGTGCAGCGTAGGCTCTGGTCCCTTTGTCCCATCGCTGCAGTAACAGAAGCCCCTGTCTGCCTTGGAGAACTGCGCTGGAGGATTTCAATCAAATCTATTCTGGGAAGCTGCTGAAAATGTTTTGTTCCTTTTTAGTGTGTTTGTTTGTTTGTTTTGTTTATCATCATCTTCAAAGTCATATCTACATGGAATTGGTGGAATGGACTGAAGTGGCAAAGAAGCTTAGCAATTTTGTTTGAAATTGCAAGAATAGATTTTTGTCCTGGGCGACTCTAAATCCGTGCTAGATCTCTTTGGTACTTCTATCTATTGTTTACATATTCCCACCGGACTTTTTGGGCTTTGGGCTTCTTTTATCTTGAAAACTTGGCATCAGCAGCTCTTTGAATTGGGTCTTTGCTGGGAAGAGGTGCAGCCATGCATAGTGACTGTCCCAGTGATGGATCAGACCTCTATTGGACTGGATTATTGCCTCCCATTTTTATATTGAAGGCTATTTCAGCAGAAAATGCATGGCTGAAAAAAGTTAGGAGCAGTTACACTTTGTCAATTTTTTTAAGAAGACAAAATTGGCTAATGACAATTTTCAACTGTATGGGTTTTACTCAGAATATTATTTTGCAAGTAGCCTATATAGAGACAATTAAGTGGAGGTAAGGGGTAGGCAAAAACAATAAAGGACTAATTAAACATGCAATAATCTAAATGCAACTTGGAATAACATGGTGAAAACTTAGTAAATCGTATTTTACATAATATGTCCCCTTAAAAAATGTGTTCTGGGTAATCTGAGAGTTCTTTAACACATAATCAATGTATATCTGACAATGGACTTCAAAGATCAGAGTCTTATTTACAGGGGAGTCCTGGTGAAGAGTCTTAATAAACTATTATACATATACAGTACGTGTTTTAGGACCCAGGATCTTCATGAGGCATGAGTGCTAACCAAACCACTTCTTCGCCAAGCTCAAAATAGTCTGTCTCTCCTTCACTGTAGTTTTCCTCAAGGCTTGTCTTTTTCCCTCTGGATTTTTAGAGTTGAGAAGAGGGTTTAAAGGGACTGTACTCAATTTTTTGCAACAAGATAACTTAAAAGCATTTCCCTAGCACTGATGCCTTGTTAATGTATCTAATCAGGTGGAATTAGTCCCAAGTCCTGTCTATGTCTATAAAATCCGTTTGTGTGCAGCTTTTCTGTTTTTGTTTTAGCATTGTGGCTAACTGTTGTTAGCATAGTGACTCACCTCGCTGCAAAAAGCTGTGAAAAACATTAAAACTCATCATGATGAACAATTCTGAAGCTCAGAATGCATTAGCACGTGAGGAAATCATGTAGCCTGAAGGAAAAAGGTTAAAATTAATTATTTCTGTTGTTTACATTTTAGGATGCAAAATCAGGTACAGTCCTTAAGGACAGAGCACAATCTTCTTTCTTCTGAACAAGGATTGTCTGTTGGTTTGTTTGTGTGTCTGTAAGTCAGCCTAAAGGTGATCATATTGATTTCCAATATAATAAATTCAATCCCCAAAATAGAAAAAAGACAATACATTTAACAATGCATGAAAACAAACAAAAGAGACCTGTTCACAGCCTACAACATTAAAAAGCTGCACACGCGTCAAATAGTCTTTCACAGTTTCTCCATATCTTTCTTTACAAAAGTAAAGTAAGTAAAACTAAGACATTACATGGTTTGTAAACTCAACAATGACTTCTAGTGAGGCGCAAGTAAATATCTGGCCACTGAATATCAGGACACTTGCTCGCGTCATGTTTCCATTCATTAGCCTAACTGTCTGGATCTGGAGTCGCTTGCTGTTGATTCACTGAAAATGCAAGTGAAAAAGCTTGGACAGCCGCATATTCAATGCCCCACGATGCGCGCGCAGCCATCTTGGTTTACCAAGAGTACATAGGCATATATCACAACATTATGTGTTAAAAGTCCAACACAGTCTCCCTTGAAAGCGTATATTTCCCACGACACAAAAACAGCGTATTATGACCACGATGTCACACATTTTTTGTGTATTTTTGTTTCATTGTACATTTAGCACAATATGAAAAAACTTAAAAATACACGAGTTTTGGTCGAAGCCACGTGGGGACTTTTTGTTTAGGTGAAACAAGTATGGGTGATGCGCGCGCACCCCGCCTCCACCACAGACGTCTGTCAGACCGGTTCATACCTGATTGAAAGAGCTAGCTCTCTTGCTGTTTTGTTGTTTTATTCAAAGAAGTTTCCCAGTTAAGCAGACGCATGCACAGTAGAGCTATGCTTTAATAAGCCAGATTTTAAAAGGTCAGTATTAGCGAGAGTGATAGTGTGGTTTCAGCTGAACTGATACTATACATAGCTTTTAGTTGTTTTTTTTTTTTCTTAATATCAGATTACTCTTAATTACTATTGCTTGAATACAGTTTTAGGCTGTAGGCCTATTCTTTCCACAAGCACACTGAAGCCTAACAGCATAATTGTAAGTATTAGTCTTATTAGAACGAAGTAATAAACTGAACATCTTGGTCACAACTATCATTCCCATGCTAATTTATGTTAAACAGACTATTTTGCGTCATTGAGTAGGCAGTTAATTAGTAGTTAAATTAAAACCTACCTTTAATGAAGATGTGTATACCAGAGGTCAGCCGTCTCAGCTGTTCTCACATAAATCATGGAAATGAGAAACACACTGGCCTGCAGATTAATTATGCAAATGTAAAATTACAGATTCAAGCCTGAACTAAATAATTTACTTCGTGCAACATATATTATGACATTGGCATACATTCACAGCAGCTATAGCAAGCGAGAGTGGCAAATGATGATTTTTTTTTTTTTTTAATAATATTTTGAAGCTATAGAAGCACAGCACTAAACAGAAGACAAAACACAGAGAACACATACAGAGTGGACTGTGTTGAGTTTGAATTCCTTTTCTATTCGTGCTTCTTCAAATCTACAGCTGGATTTCTGTCTGTGAGACACTTTTCATTCACTTCTCAGCCTCAGGAAACACAGCTCTGAATATCCTGTTTGTGATGTCATAAGTAGGTCTCTGAGATCTTTTAATCCAGACTTGATTAGAGCATTTTTGCACTATTAGCATATCAGGCAAGATCGATTTAGTTATTTCTTATGGTTTCTCTTATATCTGTTAGATGGAGCTCTGACTCAATTCTTAATGTGGGAAACACATGACTGCTATATTGGGTTTACATAGGGCTGTGCAATTAATCGAATTTCAATTTCAATTACGAATATTGCTGTAATCATTTGCTAAAATTGTGTAATCGAACAATCGTGATTGTTGACCGGAACTTGTAAGTCTGTTCATAAGCGCTCATTTGTTTCCTTGATTTGGAAAAATAGGTGGTTTCTTTACAATTGTAGAAAACATTTACAGCGGTTTATTTTTGTGAGACCTTTCATTTTATCTTTTCACTCTCTATTTTCATTAATGTAGAGCAAAGCAAGCAATTATTTGCTTAGCTGTCTCGCTAAGCAAATAATCGTTTGAATAACCGTGATTTCAATTATGATTAAAATAATCGTGAATATTATTTTCTTCACAATCGAGCAGCCCTAGGTTTACACTTTTTAAGTCTAACAACAACTGCAATTTATACATAATATCTGTCTTTTTAAAATGTGGCATTAAATTGTGCTTTTTTTCTCTCTCTTTCTTTAATTTTCACTCACAGAATGCTTGTGTTTTCTAAATCTCAGTGATGTTGAGTTGGAAAAGATAATCTTGTTTTTGTTGTCATGAAGCCTTTTCATTTTTCTTTAAACCAATTTTTTCAAACCAAAAATAGCATTATAACAATATGTTCTTCTTGTTTCACGGTGGCTCATAAATGAAATCCAATAAAGATACTGCACACAAGATAAAAACAAGGCTGTGTTATGTCTGACTGTTTATAGATTGTATGGTCCGTCTGTGGTCACTCAATGAAGTGACCCAGCTCAGGCTTAAGACTCGCTCTGCGTCCCTGTGTGTGCTCTGTGAAGCGTCCTTGAGTTGAGCTGACCTATTTCCTCGTTGCACTCTACATGTTCGACGCAGAAGAAGAAGGAACACTGCGGTTCTTCTTTGTTTGACATTTCTCTTGATTCGTGACATGTAACTTTCCCAGTAACTTAACCACCTACTGTAAAAGATCGATGGTGATTCTCAGTGAAGATTAGGTTGATTTCTCATTGGGTTTCTGTATCACAAACAAGTTAGAAGGCAGCTGAGCACATGCAACTTTTTGAAAGGCTTTAAAAATGACTAAATGCCATACACCATAGTGTACATCGGGGTTATTACATTTATTTTCCCAAGGGAGATTGGGTGAAGTGTCTCGTCGAAGGACACGACAACATTCACTGCTGATTCACTGCGACACCTTTTAATTTATAAAAGCACCAACTCTGCTTATATACAGACCTAAAACCACACTTGTTTTATTTCTGGTTGTAGTACTCCTTCCAAAACCATCCTAATTTTAGAACTTATTATTTCTCGTGACAAAACAAGGAGGGAAGAAAAGTGCTCCAATATGTATTATTGCATTTTTTTATTTACGGAAGTGGAGGTAAGCCTATTTTAAGATTTACCATAAAAAAGTATGAGTTGTAAGCACTGTGTGGCTGTGGTGCATAAAACTAAAAAATGGCCTTCACATTTGAGTGAGACAGGAGGCAGGACGAGGGGTGTCAGGAGCGCAGAGAGAACCAGAGCAATTGGCAGACTCGACCCTGCAGGCGTCACCTGGACAGAAGCAAAGGTCAGTAGAGCAAACAGCAGGACAGGGCTGTAGTATTATCAAATAACTTTAAGTTATGCATTGCTAGAGATATGTAGTGAAATTTGGGTGAATATTTGTGTATATTGTCCTGTCTAAATGTCAAAAGCAGTGGTCACCAACCTTTTCTAGCTTGCGAGCTACTTTTAGACTGAGCACAGCCCGAAGATCTACCTATAGATTTACATTATTTTATTTATTAGCGATGTTGAAAGTTTAGATTTTATAGTCTATTGTCGTTGACCTTTATATAGACTTTATTTGGTATTATAGTAATAATATTACATCAAAATTAAGTTATAGCCTAAACCTGCTACAATTTAACACAGTAGTCTATATTTAAAAATAAATTGAAAGAGCTATGAAAGAGTTGAAGCTGTCATCACCTCACTTCAAACTACTGTCTGATTGGTGATTACCATGGTAACAGTGAGGGGAGGGGCTTGAGAAAGTCAGCTTTCTTTTGACTCACATCAACAACAAACAAACTTCTGTATTGGACAACCCAGGGTGAGCAGGTAGGATTCTGTGGCATTACTTGTCTCCTGCACCTGCTCCTCTTTTCTTTTTTCTCTCCTCCTGCAACTCTCTTTTGAGCGAGTGTGTTGGAGCTGCGCTGTCGTCTGGCGTTGTGCGGCCACTGTGCGCTCCAGCGAGCCAACACTGGAGAAATCCAGCTGCCGTATCTTGCGCCTGTAATTCACGCGTGTAGTTCGAGTGTGTACATCACGCGCGTAGCTTGTGGTTAAAGTTCATATAAACAGGCAGAGGGCTTTGGGATCTACGTACTTCCACTGCCTCGGAGAACTACTAGTAGATCGTGATCGACAGGTTGGTGACCTCTGGTCTAAAGAATCCTATTTTTTGAAATGCCAAAAGTGTACTTGGTATTGTTTTTATCCTGTGTTAGCACTTAGCTCAACTTGTGCTGGCTTCTAAAAGTTTTAAAAAATGTTTGTGGTGATTATGAAGTTCATATTGCATTAGACAAGTGAGCAAAATGTGGACTATTTGTTAAGTATATTTTACAGTTTACTTTAGTCAGAAGTTTGTCCAAAAGAGCAGATGCGTCCCTTTGAGTGCTGAGAAGGAGCACATTTTGACGTTTACAGGAGTCACTGAGATAAGACTTGCAGGGGGGGGGGGGGGGGGCAAGGAATGTGTGGGGGGGAGGGGGCGGGGGAAATGCAACATAGAGGGGGGCGGGAGTCGGACTTCTTGTATGAGGCAGAGCACTAAGTGCGCAGTGTCGCCACATTGTGTCTGGAGAACAATAAACTAGATCAAAGACGTGCTTCAGCTCTTGGTTCTCCTTGACTGGCTCTGAGTTCTTTGCTTGCATACTAAATGTGATTTTACTGGTGTTGTTTTCAACCAAATGAGCCTGTTTTCATATCCTTCCACGCCATTCATATTATCAAAGAGCGAGATGCAAATTCCTGACCTAATTGTGTCTGCAGAGGTGGAAAGTTGTGTCATTTCGAGCAGAGGGTTTATGAGCTCAAGCAGATAGTTTTGAAAAGCTATTTTCATAATACTGCTTACATTTTCAAATCCACATGCTTCTTTGCACATTTTCTCTGTCAATTAACTTCGATTGTGATTTTATATCCCTCTACTCTTTGGCTCAGCAGCCTCTCTCAAACTCACATTGTCTTTCATTTTAACCTTCTGACTCTGACACAATTGTATCAACTGCAGCTGCTGTGGCACCTCTCTACAAATGCTTTGACAATTTTCATTCCATTTTCAGAATAAATGAACCCAACTGTTTTTGTTTTGATGGAAAGAATAGCCTAGATCAGTGGTTCTCTCTTTTCAAGCACCAAAGAAATAATTTGTCTCTCCCAAGTACTGCTTAAATCTTAATTATATTTTAACTGGACTATTATAAGGTCTTATTGGAATACACCATTGCTAATTAGGTTTAACTAAAAATGACTCAGGGAAGATTAAAAAATGTGAATCAAATTTACACAAAATGAAGATAACAATAGTGTTCATAGAGAAGTGTCTACTTTCCTGTGATTGGTTAAATCCACCTGCCACTCACTTAGGCCAGTGTTTCCCAACCAGGGGTACTCCAGGGGGTACGTGACCATTTGCCAGGGGGTACTTTGGATGATTGCAGTTTATTTATTTTATTTATTTTTTTGAAAAGGTAGAATTGCAAGTATTGCAAAGTGAAAAAAATGTGGCACATTTTACATGTTAAGGAGCTATTTTTGACACAGAATATATTAAATCAATGAAATGCAATGATTATAAACAAAAAAATTTATAAAAATAAGATAAAATACCTCTGAAAAAACACATGACATAGGCTACGTTCACGCCGCAGGTTGAAACGACCCAAATCCGATTTTTTTGCCCCTATGCGACCCAAATCGGATCTTTTTATGGCTGTCTGAACGACACACATCCAATTTTTTTCAATGCGACCCAGGCCACTTTCATATGTGGTCCTAAATCCGATACATATCTGATCTTTTCAAATGCGACTCCAGTCTGAACGCTCATGTCGCATTTATCCGACTTTTACGTCACACAACTCAACAAGTCAAAGCAGAAACAGCGGCAGAAGAAACAGAACTGTCAATGGAGGAGAGAGCATCCGTGCCAGCGTCTGCTTAAGCCTCGTAAAGCTGGACCGCCCGGTAAACTCCACGCACAAACTCCACGTGAGCCAGACAAGAGACGCAGATAAACCAAATCAAACACAGTAGTTTAATAACCAGTCCACACTTATAACTACTGCAGCACAGCAATAGAACACTGAGGAGGAGAATATTTCTCTCACCTCTGTAAAGTTTTCAGACTAAACTGTTGTGTCATCCAGGTCCTTTTATCCATTCTGCACAAATCAGCCACATAAAGTCAACAGAACATCGCTGCAAATCCGTTTAGAAGTGTTGTTTGATAAAAGTAAAGTCCTCTTGTGTTGTGTTTGTTTATCCGCGGCACGGCCTGGTCAAGTTATTATAATGTCATTATCACTGGACTACTTCCTGTCAGTGTCGCCAACTTTCTGTATTTCAAACACATTTCTCTTTGACTCTGCGGCACATTTACACATTAATTAATTGTTTGGACTTGTATCTGTAATAGTGTAATGTTCTGAATGTTTCCAACTCCGTTTTTGGGCTTCTTAAAATGACAGACTTTATTTTGGACAGGAAACAGATCATGCTAACGTGCGCTAGCTTGTTAGCAGAAATTTTCACTGATAGTATTTGGTCTTTGCGGCTCCGTTTCTGCACAAAACAGCCTGAAACAGACACAAACGTGTCTTGGCTGTGTAATTACACTCCGTGCTCTTTACTGCGCATGCGGGTCACTTTTGGGGACGCATCTCGTTCACACCAGAGACAAGTTGGAGTCGCATGTTTTGTGTAATGTGAACGACCACATGAAAAAATCTGAATTAATGAAAAAATCGGGATTGAGAATCCGACCCTGCGTAGCCATAGAGTGTATCGATGTGAGATCATGATTAGGGGGCACTCAAGATGAAAAAGGTTGGGAATCACTGACCTGTAGGGGGAGCTGGTCTGTCACAAGTCAATTAATTGCAACTACGGTATTTGATTATTGGAAAGATCATCAGCTATTTAGGTAATCAGTTACTTCACTCTTGACAAATTTCAAAATACATCATGAATAATAATTCAGACTGTTGCCCCCGCGACCCAACCCCGGATAAAGCGGAAGAAAATGGATGGATGGATAATTATAACTTAGTTACAGCTTATTTAATAGATGGCAAAAATTGTGAGTAATTGTAACTCCTTTGCATTCAATGAGTATTTCTATGTTTTGAGAGAAAAAAAAATGTAGTGCCACTACTCTTCTACTTACATTTCAATAGATGATTTCTGAGGTATAGACCATCTTTCATTTTATCTGTTCATCTGGGATTTCAACAAGCAGCCCTATAGTTATATTGATCCTGATCAAATTCAAATGTGATCTGACTACAAAAAAAACAAAAACAAACAGTGATGCTGTATTATTATTTGTTGATTTAAACCTAGAAGAAGAAGCTTTACAGTATTAGCATTAGTTATGAATGAGTGTTTTATGCTGGGAGAAATTATGAATCTTTTGTGTGAGGACACTGTCATACAATGTGTGAATTCTATAGTGACAAAGAGCCTGCGGATGGCAGAGTGCCTCTTGGTAATAAGAGACTTTCCTCAGCATAAAACATTTGAGAAAACCTTGGATTGAAAATGAGATTTTAGTTGTCTTTCCATGATCTCTCATATTCTGTATCCAGATGATTGATGGTTGAATATATTGTACCTTGAATTTCAACATTAGTTACGCATTATTTCTTGGCCTGTTTTGGCACCATACTGACATCTGCATTCAAGGGATTTTGTAGCTTTGAAAATAATCTTGTGCAGGGGAAGACATTGTTTCGATGGTACTAAAAAAGATTGAAAACGTGACGGATGTGAGCAGACGAGCTGAATGTGATGTGAGCACAGCAGTAGTTTGTTAAAATGCATGAAGCAGGCAGGTAGCGCTTTAGTAAACAACGCAAGCTAAACTCTGGAATCACAGGGGACTTGTCCTTTGCTCTTTTGCTTTTTCAAACTCATGTAACCTTGCTGTGACATACAGTATATCATTATTTAGACCCTTTTTTGGGATTCACTTACGCACAGAATAATCATCAAGTCTTTATTTTGTATTTGCATATTGGTGTTAACCTTCAAATTTACACATCAATCATTAGTTACTGCTAAAGATTTAGTATTCATCTTTTATGCATTGTTGTAACCAATCTTTTCCGAAAAAGTAAAAAATGCATCACACTCTTTTATCTAATCACTCAAATTGGGATAAATTTGACACATTGTTAACTTGAGTTGTATTAAGCTGTCAGCGAGAATTGCAACATTTATATGAAAGAATTTGTCAGGTTTTTTGATTACAAACGGAAAGAGCTTCTCATTTTCAGTGGGTAAAAATGCATCAAAATCTAGAATATATTGGGAAAGTTGTTTTGAGGATGTGCAAAAAATATGAAAACGCGTTCAAAAAACGTGTTATAGTTTTTCAGAGCCGTCACAAGACAGTGAAACCTGTCACAGTGTGGCTGCTGTGATTGGTTGATGTACATTTTTTTAGGCAATACGTTAGAAATATCCAACAAAAAGTAAAGTTAAAAAAAAAAAAATGTGCAGAACCCACAGAGACGATCCCTGACGTCGTGTGGAGAGGCACATATTGGGCCAACACTCAAAGGAAAAAATGGCTACAGTGTGAAAACTAATATAAACTACAACCTGTATCTGACATGTAAAAAACAAAAATCTGATCATTAAACAAAAGGATGGCTGAGGCTTGTCTCACTTTCCACACTGACACACAGCTGAAGCCATTCTCATCATATATAAGAAGTTTTTCAGTCAGCCTGATGAGGAACTTAATTGTTATGGAACATCAAACTGTCTTCAGCTTTCTACTGCCATTAAACAAGCTAGCTACCCCTATAGGTACAATTTCTATGGCAACCGAAAAGCTACTTTCAGTTTCCCTTTTGAAGCAAAAAGACACATTTTATCAGGTATTCACGTCATTTTGGCACTTAGAATGTTGAAGATCTTTTTTTGTTTTATTAAATTGTTGCCGTGTAAAAATAACTTAGTTTTAAGGCTTTATATGAACATTTGAAATAAATCACCTGGTCATACTGGTATTTCTCTATATGTTTGTGTATGTACTGCAGTAAATCTTCAGTACATTTTTACAATCATTTCCATGGTTCAATGCTGACATATAGAAGAACTGAATTATGTTATTGTCCTTGAGGAAGCTTGTCAAAGTACTGAACGACATCAACAACTTCACATAAACAAATAGTGCAGTTTCATCAGTCAAAACCCTATAAATTAAAACATCTATAATACTAACCAGCTTTTGAAGTTCTGTTATATAGAGTTACATTGAATTTGTACATCAAATATGACGCCTGATGGTGTTTCATTTCAAATCCTTTCCAGAGAACGTAATTTACTGTCTATTGAGGATTTGGCTTATGCTTTATCTTTTCCCCTTGGCTTCCGCTTGTCATTCATATTCCGCTCTCACTGTGACCCAGACGATTCATTCTCTCTCTATCTCCTGGCCCCTGCTGTGTTAACATACAGTCCAGCTCCACAGTGTTATACTTTGCTCCTGCTGGCGTCACCTCTTGGCTGACATTCTGGAGCCTCTCTTTGACCTTTTGCAAAGATCCACAGACCTGATGATGAACAGTAGCTGCTGATTTTTCTTCATCTCTGCACATATCTTCATCTCTTTCTTTTCTCCCTGCATCATATTGATTGTCTGTGCTTTGTATCCTTTAGATTCCTATGACACAGGGACGTCAACTACATTCACTTCAGGGATCATCGACTCAAAACTGAGTGACAATGATGCGCTAAACTTCTGCAACAATCCCAATATAAGTGAAATTAACGCAAAATGAGGCAAATGAATGTGTTGCAATGATAATTAGTAAGCTTTGCATTTAAGACCATGGGAATAAGTGTCAATGCAATGATGATGATTGGCCGACTATTTGTAGTCGTCTTGATGATTTCCTCTTTCCACGAGACTCCTAAATTAACACATCAGTCTTGCATTAGATTGTAAATTCCACAATGTTCTCTCTCATCATTAAAGTTGTATTTAGATTGATTTGTGCTTGTTTGAAGGATTCTATATTGTCCTGCAGCTGTTGTAGTGTTCAGAAAATTCTTGGTTTTGCCCACGCTACAAATCAAACAAATTTGAGTGAAACATTAAGATACAGTATTTGTAGAACCACTCTTCAACAATAAAAACGTGTATTTATAATCTGCCGCTTGTAACAGTTAGATTTTCTAATAAAGCTGTAGCAAATATCAGTTCAATCAATATGTTTACGAGCCATTTCAGATTAATTTTGTCTTTGTGTACACTGTAAACCCGAATAAGTTCAGTCAACTTAAAACTTTTGACGAAACAGATTACGCAACAAGATTTAAGTTACCAAACTTACATATATATAGTTGATTATACCTAACCCAGTAAGTTAACACACTTACACCTTATTAGTACAATATACTTAAAAAATAAATTTATTGTCACACTATAATTACAAGTTCAACAAACCTACAATGTATAAGTATTCCAACTCATACCTTATTAGTTACTATACTTAAAAAGTAAAATTATTGCAACTCATTAATTTCAAATGTATCAAACCTATAACTTACAAGTGGATAAAATTATATATGTTACTTTAGTAAAAAAATGTTTTATAATTTGGTAAACTATACATTTGTAAGTAAATTAAACTTAACAGTACTATATTTACAATTTTTTATATTAGCTTGTTTAAACACTGAAATTACCTCCAGGTTAATTAAAAAAAAAAGAGCCCATTCAAAGAATAATGTTAATCCATAAACACCTTGAATGTGATTCTTCGTTTCTAACAATTACTTAACAATTCAGTGACAACTGGAAAATGTTTATTCAAACATTAGCTTTTAACAATTCTTTTACAGCAGTGTTAATTCCTCACTGTAACTGAGAAACCATTTTGTAAGAGCAATAGAACATTTACATTTTTTTTTGTAAATTCAGCAATGTAACATTTACTGGAATGCATGTAACAATAAAATGTATACTAGATTGTTAAAACCACTAACACCGTTTAAAAATGCCTTTTTAAACAGATTAAAATGGCATTTTTCCAAGGTTTTCAAGTTTGGCATTGTATGAAAATCTTAACGTCTAAAACCTGACTTACAAAAAAAGGAGCCAAAACTGAATACTAAATAGGTATTCTGATCAACCTTTTTTCCTTTAAAGAATACAAAGTGCTTTGAATATTGCATTTTTGAACTTGCCTAAACTGGATTTTACCTTAGCCGATCACTTTTCTAAAAACAAAACCAGTAAGACAGCTGAAGGACAGAACCTACAGAACTAAAGAAAGATCATTTTGAAGATTAATCAGACACGATTTCAGTGGTTTTCCATCTTCAAGAACCTAACAGAAATTTTTGTGCAAAAGTGAAGGTGTGTAGAAGCTTTTTAGGGTAATCCAGATGCAGCGCATACACCAGACAAACAGCAGGACAAATGCTTCAGGCCAACTTGAAATGTCACTGAGGAGGATTTCGTCTTCAATGACGATGGCAGCACTCACAGGACCAAAGGAGATGGCAGCTTCAGGATCTTCGTTGACAACAGTGACAATTCCAATGGGCGTGTTGTTCAGGTCAGGTTCTGGTGACTGTCCTTTCTGAAATATTCACACAAAAAGTACTTTTAGCAACTTTTTTTTACCTGCTTTCAATTGCCAACAAAATGTAAATAAATTAAAAACTCACATTCCAAACTTGAAGAACTCTTTGTCTCCTTCTCGTAGGTAGTAAGGAAGACCATGCAGAATCATAGTGGCGCTTCACGTTGGCATCTTGTACCTGCTAAAAGAGGAAAGTGGGAGTTTGAGTTGGAGGGAGGTAAAAAAACAAAAGTAGCACTAGGGGAGTAGAAAGAGGTTGAGATAAGAGGGTAGAAATAGAGTAATGGGATTGGATAGAAAATGCAGGAATAAGAGGGAAGGGTAGACAAAGGCCCTGTCCCAATCTCCACCCTTCCACCCTTCTACCCTTGTGGCCCTCAAAAGCGCGTTCCCGCTGCGGGGCGGTAGTGCGTCCCAATTATCACAAACAGCCTTTAGCCCCGCCTCTTCATGCCCTTTATCTACACTTCGGTGAAGCCTGCATGGAAGCGGACTTTGCTGAAGTGTATTACCCAGAGTTCTTTGCTGCGTGTACAAAATGATGGTGTCAGTTTATTTTGAATTTATTTAGGTTGTGTAATAATTATACTGTTGTAATTTTGCTTAGTAACTATCAAATTGTACACAGTATGATTTAATTTAATTTAATTGACCTTTATTTAACCAGGGAAGTCCTACTGAGATTCAGAATCTCTTTTGCATCGGAGCCCTGGGGGAAGGGTCAGGGGAGGCATTAATGGACATGTTTTTAGTTGTAGGAGGAAACCGGAGTACCCGGAGGAAACCTACGCAGACACGGGGAGAACATGCAAACTCCACATAGAAAGGCCCGGGCGGCCCGGGAGTCGAACCCAGAACCTTCTTGCTATGAGGCCAGAGCGCTAACCGCTGCGCCACCGTGTTATTATTAATGAAAAACCCTTACCCTATGTCAGTTTTCTAGTAAAGCGACAGTAACTTAAAAATATAACAAACATTAAATAATATCTAGAAATCAAAGTAAATACAATCAAATGAATTTTGCTCATTAATACAGCTCAAAATATGTCTGTATGAATGTAATATATCTAAAACAAAAATATAATATTAACAAAATAATAACACTTTTAATACAGACATAAGCATAAATCCACTGGCCTCCACAGCATTCATCTTATTAGTTTTAGGCAAAATCAGTAAATGATCCAAACTAAAGTGAGTTGTGGTTTTGTGACTTTGAGTAGTTTAAGAACACAGCTGTTTTACTTGATCACATCAAGTGAAGTGTAGACTGTCCCATTTCTTACATTTACCTGTCCTGCACACTTGTGCAAGTGCACACTATGTGCACTTTCAGAAAATACACACTTCAGGGAAGTGTGTAGTATGAGTATTGGGACAGGGCCAAAGGTACAATTGGAGGGAGATTTTCAAGTTCAAGCAAGAGGGAGAGATGGGGGAGGAGGTTGAGATGAAGAATACAGTATAGGACTAAAAGAGGGGCAGATAGATCACAGGAGAAAAGAGGAAGAAAGGACAGACAGTGGTATAATGGAAAGTGAGTAAAGGGCACAGACAAAAAAGTGAGCTTACCTGCTTATCATACACTTCGATCATGTTACGCAGTGTTTCTGCTGCCTTTCCACTATTGGATGCCTTCTTTCGAAACAGGAAAAAAAGTTCAGGGATTTGCCTGTCGAGTTCTGCATAAAACTGGTTTCGTAGATTCACATTCGAGATCCTGTGAAATTCTGCACAAATCTGTGAACAAGAAATGAATAATAAACAACAACAATAATGAAAATATTAGAATTAAGCTCTCTTTACCTGAGAATGGATCTTTAGGGCTGGCCATTTCTCCATAAATTCTCTAAGAGCTGGATTCTCTTGTACTATTTGTAGTCTTCGAAGTGCAAACGTTGTTTGCATAAGTTTGTCGATCAAAATAAGATCTTTATCACTTTTCTGAACTTCTTCGACTAGCTGAGCTCTAAGTAGTTCCAGGCTTGCCACAGTTTCTCCTTTTGGGAAGTTCGGAAGGAAGTTCAGCTCAGCCCGTCGAGCTTTTTTTATGTTTTTATGGGGGTGGTCTTTCTCAGGGTTGTTGTGGCTTTTTTTCCCACTGTTGACTGACACTTCAAGACATCCAGCTTTTGAGAGTTTGGACCTATAGTTTCCCATTTTATAAATAAGGCTCCATTTCCAACCGCTGAATCCACTTCCGGTTTTCTATAAGACAGGGGTGTGTGGTGACTAAAGCTTCAGCTGCCTTACCCACTTTGCTTTTACTCGGATAGGGCTTATAGGTATTCATCATTACAGCCATGTTTTCCAGGATACATCCTTTTTGAGACTTTGACAGTTTTACAGTCTTCCCTGATTCATTAGCATTTTGAAGTGTTTGTTCAACTTCAAATGAAAATGTTGGAATTGTAAAAACATCAGGCCAACTTTTTACTCTCTGACTCAACGGAACATGCGGTAGAATGTCAGTGTCTGAACTTGCACAAGAACTGCTGTCTGCTTCCGCATGGATTTTTCTTACTTGTAAGGTCCCCTTTTCAGGCAAGTCATTAATGTCCATTAGGCAACAAAGTTGGCCATCAAAATCAGGATCTTCATAATGCAGTGAAAATTCATAATCTAACCTCGGAGCACATTTTTTCCTCAAAATGTCAAAAAGGTGTTCAACAGATGTGGTCGTTCAATCAGGGTCAATTTTACTGGAATTTCAGGGGCAATATACACTCTGAGAATATATTTTGGTGTGGCAGCCATGACTGGAAGGAAGCTGAAAAAACAACAAAAATACACACATACGTTAGCATTTTGAATTTGGAAAACTACAAAAGACATTGTAAATAATATGAATTAGATTAAACATTATGTTTAGTATTAAACATAATACTAAACATGTTTAGTATTTGTACAATGCAATTAATCATTGTATTGTACAATTAAGAAATGGTTTGCTTTGCTGTGTCACCTATTTGTTTGATGAAAATTGTAATGCATTCATTGCATTGCAGAGCGTGGTAGAAATGATTGACAACCCTGAACAAAAATGCAAATTCTAAAATCTTCAAGTCAAAACGTTACCATTCGTTTTCATTCTGATTTAAACTGCATCCTCTTACAGGCAAATCTGTAAAAGTTTGGATTAAAATAATCTAAGATTTTTGATTGGGCTAATAATTTCACAAAGTTAGAAAACAGGGTTATCAGTGGCCAGATTGTTGAGTGGGCTGTAGCCTTAGGGCTGGATGACAACTTCATTTTAACACACAAAATATCTCCAACATCTGACACGTAGGGCTGAGCAATCTTAAAACTATTATCTCAATTTATTGTGCATCTCTCAGTCCAACATTAGTATGCCAATTTTCCTACAAATTTATAAATTGAGGTTTTATTTCTCAGGCAAATTCAATAAATACCCATATTTTGCCGTTTCAAAAAGCTCTTTGGATTTCTTAGTGCATTATTTCTGGTATACATACAAATCAGCATTGCTCATTTTAAAATTTGCAACACTATCCTTTTCATTTTTAATGTTAGCTTTTTTGCAGCATTTGTTTTAGTACATGATACTCTTAGGCATGTAAAATATTGAAAACTTTATCTTGATAAGGATGTTTCATGTGTTCAAACTTCTCTTTAAATGTAATACTTGAGGTTTAATTTTTGATGGATCTGAACATTGTCAAACCACAGAGAAATAAACATCTTAAAAACAATTCTATTTAGTGAGCACAATTTTTTATGTGTTTATTTTGTCTTGAAATATTACCAATGGAACAAGAATTTTGTAACTTCAAATTAGAATGAAAGGCCTTGAAACACCTTGAAATTTGAGCAAAACATTTAAAACACCTTGATGTTTCAGCCAAATATAATAATACATTTTATTTATAAGCACTATCCATTTCAGGGAAATCTCAAAGTGCTACAGGGGGTTAAAACCACAGGGGTTAAAAACAGATTAAAAAAAAAAACTATGCTGTTCTTTAATACATCTTCAAGACCATAACAGATCTTTTTTTTTTTTTTCAATTATGACTTAGTTTGGTGTGATAGTTCTTATGGTAGGGGTGTTATCATTTGAGTTTCAGGCGATTTGATTCCGAAGCTTGAGGTCACGATTCCATTCAAAAACGATTCTCAAAAAGCTCTCCACGTGTT